>JACGWO010000007.1:29953582-30553582 GCA_034509735.1 Sesamum alatum | reverse complement strand
ATGAAATGCGGTACTGAAATGCAATTTTGTGCCCAACGCCCTTTGTAAGCTTCCCCAAAAACGTGAGGTGAATCGAGGATCTCTATCTGACACAATAGATATAGGCACACCATGTAGTCTTACGATTTCGGAAACGTATAACTCAGCTAACTTATCCAAAGAATCACTTTGGCGTACAGGCAAGAAATGAGCTGATTTCGTTAGTCTATCCACAATTACCCAAATAGCGTCATGCTTCCTAAGCGTACGAGGCAACCCTATAACAAAATCCATAGTGATCCTCTCCCACTTCCATTCTGATATAGATAAAGGTTGAAGTTTACCCGCTGGCGCCTGATGCTCTGCCTTTACTTGTTGACACGTCATACATTTACCCACAAATTCCAACACATCTTTCTTCATTGTCTGCCACCAATAATATGGTCTTAAGTCTCGATACATCTTCACGGTACCAGGATGCATTGCGTATGGTGCATTGTGAGCTTCCCGTAAAATCTCTTCCCGTAATCCATCCACATCAGGTACACAAACTCGTCCTCTATTCACTATCACTCCATCAACCCTTACTGAAAAATTTGGTTTCTTACCATGTTTCATTCTCTCCAACATCCGTAATAAGAAAGGATCTCGAGTCTGCGCTTCTCTAATTGTATCCACAAGGTTTGGCTTAAGCTGCAAAGTCGCCAACAAACCTGCTATCTGATCAACCTCTACTTTCATATTCAGAGATCTCATCTCCAATAACAATGTCAGATCATGACTCCCCAAACTGGCTAAGGTGCTTGAACTCTTTCTACTTAATGCGTCTGCTACTACATTTGCTTTTCCCGGATAATAATCAATAGTGCATTCATAATCCTTTAGCAACTCTATCCATCTTCTTTGTCTCAAATTCAATTCTTTCTGCGTTAAAATATATTTCAAGCTCTTATGGTCGGTGAAGATCTGAAATCTTTCTCCGTACAAATAATGTCTCCAAATCTTCAATGCATGCACAATTGCTGCTAACTCCAAATCATGCGTGGGATAATTTAACTCATGGGGCCTCAGCTGACGAGATGCATAAGCAATTACCTTCCCATTTTGCATTAAGACACACCCCAAACCTTGTTTCGACGCATCCGTGTATACCACATATCCACCACTGCCAGACGGTAAAACCAAAATTGGAGTCGATGTCAATCTTTTCTTTAGCTCATCAAAACTCTGCTGACATTGTTCAGTCCAATGGAATGGTACCCCTTTCCTCAATAACTTAGTCAAAGGACCTGCAATTATGGAAAAACCCTCGACAAAACGCCTGTAATACCCAGCTAATCCCAAGAAACTTCGAACTTCCGTCGTATTCTTCGGTACTCTCCATTCCATAACAGCCTTCACTTTTGCAGGGTCAGGCATAACCCCATCACCCGATATCACATGCCCTAGGAAAACCACATGATTTACCCAAAATTCACACTTGCTTAGCTTAGCATACAACTCTTTTTCCTTCAAAATCTGCAACACTATTCCCAAATGTTGTTCATGCTCTTCCCTATTTCTCGAATACACCAAGATGTCATCTATAAAGACTATCACAAACTGGTCCAAGTACTCTTGGAATGTACGATTCATTAATGCCATGAACGCTGCCGGTGCATTTGTTAACCCAAATGGCATCACCAGGAACTCATAGTGCCCATAACGAGTGCGAAAAGCTGTTTTTGGTATATCTTTCTCTGCTATCCTCAACTGCCAATACCCAGACCTCAAATCAATCTTTGAAAATATAGTGGCTCCCTTCAACTGGTCTAATAAATCATCGATTCTCGGTAACGGATATTTATTCTTCACGGTCACCCTATTCAATTGGCGGTAATCGATGCACAACCTCATACTACCGTCTTTCTTTTTCACAAATAACACTGGTGCTCCCCACGGTGAAGTACTTGGTCTGATAAATCCTTTCTCCAATAATTCTTCTATTTGCTTTTTAAGTTCTTGTAATTCCACTGGCGCCATTCTATACGGTGCAATAGAAATCGGGGCAACTCCTGGGAGGGTTTCTATAGTAAAGTCCACTTCCCTATGCGGTGGCAAACCTGGTAGGTCGTCAGGAAACACTTCAGGAAAATCTCTCACTACAGGGATTTCTTCCAGTGTGGGACTAATCTTTTCGGTGTCTATCACATGAGCTAAATATGCCTCACATCCTTCTAACATTAATCGTCTCGCCTCAATAGCCGATATTACACAGACTGGTACTACTTGTCGATCTCCCACAAATACTACTTTTGGCTTGCCAAAAGATTCAATCATCACTTCCTTCTTGTAACAGTCAACCACTGCCTTATGTTGCGCTAACCAATCCATCCCCAAGATTACATCAAACTCCTTCAGATCCATCACTATCAGATCTACAGGTAAGGTTACGTCACCAATCCTCACTAAACTCTCCTTTCTAACATTATTCACTATTACACCCCCTCCCATGGGCAAATGAACCATCAAATTATATCCCAGAGGGCTATTCTCACCAAGTATTTTAGATACAAATTCTGAAGATATATATGAATGCGTAGAGCCAGGGTCAATTAAAACATATGCCTCAACATCAAATAATAAGATCGTACCTGATATCACGTCATTGGAGGCTGGAGCTTCTTCCCTAGTCATGTTATATATTCTTGCTTGAGTTTGTCTCTGAGTTGCTTGTGCTCCCGGTCCCCTCATACTCCCACCAATAGTATGGCTACCATCTCTATTATCAGTGCCTCTGCCGCTGCCTCTGCCTCTGCCTCTTTCAGCTCTACGAGCACTGCTCCCTATACTGCTTTGACTCTGAGCCCCACTGGTTGAACCTCCACTCATACCTACAGCACCGGTAATCTGGCTGGGACAATCTCTCGACATGTGTCCTCTACCCCCGCAGTTATAACAAATCTTAGGTATAGCACCAGGTCCCCAACATGTTCCCAGATGTCGCCTCCCACAAGTAGGACAACTCGGTATAAAGGGTAGCCCCCTACCATAACTCTGTCCAGCTCCTCTACCTGATCCAATAGAAGGCAAACTAGATGAACTGCGTTCTACTGATCCCCTGTTAACGCCCACTGATCCACCAAATCTCGATCCACTACCTCCTCGAAAAGCGGAACCGCCACGTGGGAAACTTCCACCCTCTGCTGAAAATGAACGGGGCCGGTGCCCCTCTTGGTCAATCTACTGGACTCCCCTGTCGTATATGTTGACTTTCTCTTCTCTTCTCCTTTCTTTTTCTCTGCAGTCACTGCCTCTTCCATCCGAACTGCTGACTCAACGAGAGTTTTAAAGTTCGTAATTCTAACTGCAAGGCCCTTCCTAATCTCAGGTCGTAACCCCTGTTCAAATCGGTAGCATCTGTCCTCTTGTGTCGCTACTGCCTCCGGTGCGTACTTGGCTAATGCGGCAAAACGAATCTCGTACTCAGCCACTGTCTGATCATCCCCTTGTATTAAGCTTAGAAACTCCATCTTCTTCTTGTCTTGGTACATCTTAGGTCTATATTTATCATCAAACTCTTTCTGAAATTCGGCCCAAGTTATCTCTCGTGGCTCATATGCCCTCTTTACTGACCTCCACCAAATCAGTGCATTCCCCGTGAATAAGGAAACAACGTACTTAAGTCGATTTTCTGGAGTACAGTTCACCAAGTTCATCACATCTTCGGTCTTTTCCCACCACTTTTCAGCAATCTCTGGGTCTAGGGTACCCTCAAATTCTGTAGCTCCCATCTTTCTAATCCTCTCATAATTACGGTCAACTGTAGGAACCACTTGTGCTGGCACTGGGGCTGGTACATGTGCCTGTGCAAGAAACTGTGCTTGAGCTTGGGCTTGGGCCTCCAAGGCCATCCGGAGGATCTGTGCATACTCTGGTGGTAATCCTACCGCTGGAGCACCACCAGGAGGAATTGGAGCATCAACACCAACACCCTCTCGACCTACCCCAACTCCACCTGCACTTGCAGGTGCAACGGAGCCCTCTGCGGACTCCACTGACTCTTCTCTACTATCTCTTGGGTCAGCACGTTCACCTTGAGAAGCCATCCTACATTAAGCAATTTAATCAATAAACTCATCCCATAGTCAACTTATCACCCTAGAAACGTAGACCTGCTCTGATACCACCCAATGTGACACCCCCTACGGCACAACACTTTATCGTTACTAATCATTATACTCTTCGAAATTATAAGTTGTCTTATAAGATTTTCCATTTTAAACTAATAAGATAAATCCTATTTTTCTCTCGATATAATATAAATCTATAAATATATCTTAAATCACGATAGCATCATCAAAAGTTTATATTTACTAGGCCACCGATATACTTATGTACAAAACTCCAAAAGATGAAAGTTTCAAACTATAACAGAATCCAAAATGCAAACCCGACGAAAGGCTAGAGGTTTAATAATTATATAGACAGAACCCTCGGCTTCAGATGTCACGGCTGACCCACCTATTCAGATCCATTTCTCGACTTCCAATTTAATGTAGCTAGTTCACCGTGAGCTATCTCCTGAAAAATATTGGCAAGGGATGAGCTGCCTACTCAATAAGTATAGCTAACTGACTTATACATATACACGCACATATATAATAAAACGAGTATCATGCAATACGACAATATAAGAAATAACATATACCAACAATCATATATCAAATTACACATAATACTCGACTTTATTGTTTATTTCCTTAGGGCCCTGCTTACCCCTGCTGGAGTGCATCACTCAATGGTCTATGCCGGCTATCAACCCCTCAATCATAATATCTCTTTTTCTTTCCCTCGGTACCACACAGCACACAGCTCGTATGATACCCCATAATCAATGATACCACACAGCACACAACTCGTATGATATTCCATCATTCATCATATCACACAGCACACAGCTCGTATGATATGTTACATCATCTCCCTCGATCAATGACAGCACACAGCTCGTCATTAATCATATCACCATAAGCCATTGCAGTATGCCCTCCAGTTAGGTAAGCCATTACTTATCTCAGTTCACCATATTCTCCTCACTCATTGTCATTCAACAATCAAATCCCCACCCGTAACTTCAACATTCAATTTCATTTAAGAATCACATATAATACATATCACCATCCTTCTAAACCCGAACAACATAACCACATATAATCACATAATGACAACTTCACAGAATAACAAGTAATCCAAACAAATAGCCAACAACTCACAATTTCGTATACAACACAAGAATATGTATCCATATATATATAACACACATATATATATATATATAAATTCAATTAACTATACTTATCTCGATCCCAAAACGATTATGCTAGTAGGAGTTGATTAGTCTTCTACTTTATCCTCGTGTCCTATAATGCGTTATAATATGTATAATCAATATATATCGAAAATAACGTAAGTTACGACTGAAATTACTAAATATATGCGTATATTTTATATCAATCTTTTAATATTTCATTTATATTAAAATTCAAACCTCCATTCCTTTCTCGTCTAAATTTTAGACGCTATAAACTCCCCCGGTATACATCCAATTTATCTATTAACTCATAAAAGCTTATTCTGTCAAACCCCTCATGTTTTTATAATTATTATCCTTTATACCATCAGTAATTGAAATTACTACAAATATCTCATATTCCTTTTTAAAAATTATAATTTTCTCAAATACAATTTTCCTAATATTTCTCAAATATAATTCCCTACTATCCCTATTAATTTCTACCAATTCTTTACTATAACGATAATTATTTAAACACCGATACATCCAATTATATATTTGGTTAATAAACCCGATCAATTTGAATAGTCCATTATAACAACTACTAAATCTAGTAGGTTACATAATTTTATGTCATTAGCTATAATATTCTAGTCCAATTAAATATATACCCGAACACTAATTTGTATAAAATGCTCAAATTCAATAAATTTTCCGGTTAAATAGTAAATCGAATAGTACAAATCATATTTAATAAATGCACTAATTAAACAATGTTAATATAATAATTAATTTGTAATTTATAGTAAAAAATAATACTAACCTGTTTCCGTCCGAAATTTACACATTAATTGTGTGTGAATGTGTGTTTTGTTTAAATGCATATGTTTTCTTTTCTTAAATAGTAAGTTAGCTATACATATATTTTAATATATATGAGGGTACAATGGATAGCAGCCACGTGCTGCTGAAATGAGATTTTGCATTTTTTTTTTTAATTTTTTTTATTTTATTTTATTAAAATTGCAATTTGGTCCCCAACTTTTATATATTTATGTATTGACCACAAATATTTAATAAAGCTCCAATTTAGTCCCTTCAAGTTTTAATATATTTATAATTTCAACCTATACTTATAATTAAATTTATATTTTCTTAATAATGACTAATTAGTCCATCAATTATGAATAAAATTATATGGACGTCACACTGAAATTACACATCTACCCTTAGGACTGAGAAAGAAAGATTTCCTCAGAGCATTGGGTACCTTACGTACAGGGGCGAAAGCAGGCCCTGTCGAGCCCATGCGGCCGACAGGGCTTGGCTTTTGGGCCAGCCCATATATTTAAGGTTTAATTTTTTTTTTTTTTTATGTACTAGACCCTATCAACTAAAAGCCACTGTAATGGCCCACTTCCTCTATTTTGAAGCCCAAGGTAAGGTTTTTTAATAAAAACCTATTTTTCAGATTTTCAAAGCTACAAATTGCGGCTGCTGCTTTAGACTTTAGTTATATAAGCACTTCCTCTATTTTGAAGCCCAAGGTAAGGTTTTTTAATAAAAACCTATTTTTCAGATTTCAAAGCTACAAATTGCGGTTGCTGCTTTAGACTTTAGTTATATAAGAATAAAAGTTGAACCAAAAGTCATATTCTTCTTGTAAAAGTCATGACTCACAGCTAAAATTAAAAAAATAAAATAAAATCACAGCGTCTTTAGAGCCACGACTCAAACTCAAGAGAAAGAAAAATTTCAAGCCAAATTCCAAAAGTTATTGTCTTCTTCCTCACGGTCACGAAGAGAGTTACGAGCGTTGCTGTGTAAGGAAAATAAAATCCCCAACGATTGGTCCATATTCTGATTTCTCAATACCAAGGTTATAATTCTTCCCAAAATTTGTATTACTTTTTATATTTACTTTATATTATTTTATCCAAGTCTCTCAGAAATAGTAAAAAAAAGTCGTAATAATAATAATAATAATAATTTATTATTATATATTATGCTATAGATATTTAGAATTATATTTGGTTAGATTGTTAGGATATACTGTCTTTAATATTTAGGATTTAGCCAACTGACACAAGATCTTTATCTTAAGGAAATATTTGGTACTAGCACAATGGAACTATATCTAGTGGAAATGAAGAATGAAAAGTAGAGAACAATTTCAATATAAAAGTTTCGTCTTCTTCTTCTAAATTCTAGAGCTCTTTCCTAGCTCGAATAAGAAATACTACAGTCTTAATTTTACACCATAACATATTCAGAGGCATTTTCAATGCCTTTGAAATTAAAAAATCAGAAGTTGTGCAACCTTTTTTTCCACTTAAAAACAATATTTTTTTGTTTATATTTAAAATTTCAGTTTTTTGAGTTTATAAGTGATAGGAATTTAAATATATTATTAACTAAACAACAAATGGAGGAAAAAATAATACTAACTTTTGAATTTGGTAATTTTATTTCATCTTCTTCTTGTGATATTTTAAAATTTTAGGGTTTGTGAGAGAAAGAAGAGGGATTTTTGTTGGGGTTGTGAGGAAAGAAGAAGATTTGAATGTGAAGAATGAATGAGAATGTGTAAAGTAACCCTAAACTCAAATAATCCTCTTTTACATATATATATAGATACTAGCCGTTGTGGCACGCCATACTTGCGTGCACATAATAAATATTTCGCACTTTATAATATATTCTTATAAATAAGAGCAAAGTATCAACTAAATACATCATGTTTTAAAAAAAGAATGAAAGAAAGAAAAGAAACTATTTTATCAGTTAATGTAAAATTTGAAAGTTACAATAAGTTAGTTATATTATCAGTTGAATGGTATTTTTGTATTCACAAAAAAATAGTAAAGCGGTGTCATTAAATGCCGTTTGTGAGTGTGCAGGGAGTTTTCTTTTTATATTAGTATAGATATATAATTTTAAAATTCGAGTAGGAGAATCCTACTCGAACCCCGACCTGATTTTTTAAATTTTACTCGATACACAATTTTTTAAAAAAAAAATTAAAAAAAAAAGATCCAAAGCCGATCGAATCGTGTGAAAAAGGATTAGAGTGTTATTGTAGCAACTGACATCGACATTTATTCGATTGTAGTAAAACATATTATTTGATCACATTAAAATAATTATTTTGTATTTGACTAACTTATATTAATTTATTTAGTCGATGAATAACAATGGGATGCTTTGATATATTTTGTAACAGAGGAGTTCAATTAATTTAATAATTGTTATTATAATAGTTAAGGATGATGTGAGAAAAAGAGTTCAACTAGGTTGATTCTCTTGGGAATAAACGGAGTGAACTTTGTTTTCTGCAGATTCAGGAAAGAAGACCTCCAAAAAGAGCATTAACACTTCGACGCTCAAGTTAGTATGCAATTATGAAAAATAAGCTTGAAAATATGGAGAAGATAAATAAGAATTCACGTAAAGGGAGCACAAAATGTGCTTAGTGCAAATTGAGAGAAGAATTCAAGAGTTAGAGAGCTAGAAAAATGTTAATGAATGTAAAAGTCGCCACCCCATATCAGCCAAGGGGGCTAGTATTTATAGAGGAGTTTTTTTGATCGGGAATGACTCTTTGTGGCCTTGGACTCTCGTAGGGTCAGTTACCTACCTTCCTAGAGTCTTGTAGGGCAAGACCTTTTGAAAGTAGGAGGTAGCTGGTAGGAATCTTGCATGGATAAGGCTAAGGCTAGAGGACTCTTATCCAAATTTCTCAGCGGGGCCGAGCCTCCATTTATGGCCCTTAGTACTAAAACCTAATTGGGCCTGATCTTGGCTTCTTTTGGGAGGCCTGGTCCGATCCTTTCCTGGGCACAAATTGGGTGCCTTTGAAGTTACTTTGAGCCTTGCATTCTTTTGGGCTCGTGTAATCTATTTTTTTTTTCTTTTTTGAACCATTTGGGCTAGCCGTTTTTATGCACATCAAAGGGTACTTTTGTTCATTTATTTTTAAAGTAAAAAATTATTTAAAAAAGAGGAGTTAATTTAGATTTTTATAATTGAGGGTGATACTTTTTTTGTTTGGTAACTATAAGGGTATTGCACTTTTACTCATTGTTCTTTTGAATAAATATATTTAATTCTCTATTTTTTTTTCAAACTTGACACTTTTAATCCTAAAGTTGGGTGGCGAATTATAATGTCTCTCCCAAAAAAACACATGTTCTTCAAATTCCCCTCTTTCTCTCAAGCCCTAACTTTTCACCCAATTCTATTGAATACCTAATTCCCCTCGTGCAGTAGACCTGCTCGTTTGAAGACCTCGTGGAGTTGTAACATTTTTATGTGTTTATTTGAAGAGATTTAGGGTTGATTCGAAGAGAATACAATATTTTTTGGAGTGAATTGAAGAAATTAAGGTTTGAGAAATCGAGAGGTTTTCTTGGGAGTTAGAGACTTGGTCTTTGTTTCAAATGACGAAGTATGTTTATGTTTATAACGAAGTGTAAACACATGCTCTTTTTATTTCCTGACAACAACTATTAGTCGTTGACAAGTATATGACTAAAAGTGTCGTGTTTAAAAAATTAGAGACTTAAATGTGTTTTACATAACTTTTCGCAAGACTAAATTTGTTCATTAGATAATTACTAAAAACATGTTGAATTACTAAACTTGCAAGATGAAATGTGTTTTTTTCTAAAGAAAAGTATTAAAACTATTACGACTCTATAATTACAGAACTAAAAATAAAAAATGCGCCTATATTTGAGTTATGTAAGTTATATTTAACTCTAATACATAATATTAATACGGGTGAAATGGAAGAATAAGATAGATTAGCTAGCTCCAAAAAAAAAACAATTTTACTTTGGATTTATTTATTTTTCCTAAACAACAATCGGATGGAAAACACCAAGATCAGAATCGAATCATTCCTGTCTCCTGCGAAGAGAGAAGTGATGCGAATTCAAAAGTCAATATATATATATATATATAGTGGCATTTAAGGCAAAATTGTAAAATTGGTCTTGTAAGTATGAGGGGTTGGCAAAATTGGTGCCGTAGCTATGAGACTAGCAATTTTAGTCCCATACGTTTTAATTTTGAGGCAATTTTGGTCCTTTCGATCAAAATTGGCCGCAAATCCAAAAAATAAATTGGGGCTTAGGGTTTAGGCGGCCTATTGGGCAAATTTTAATCAGTCAGCATCCAACGTGGATGCCAACATGGCATAGGCGGGAAAAAAAAGGACTAATTTAGTATTAGGTTCTAAAAAATTCCCAAATCAATGTTTTAACCCTAAAAATCCCTCTTTCTCTCTCTACCTTCTCCGGCGCTGATCCGACGATCTCCGGCCACTGACTACACCATTGGGACCTCCTCCTCAAGGCGAACAATTCCATCCGTTTGCTTCCCTTTTTCATCAGTTATTACACTGGATCCCAAATCGCGCATTCACTACCTTCTCTCAGTCGAAAATTGCCGACGATAAAACGCCTCATGCCATCGGACCAGCACCGTTCGGTTGCCCATCTTCCGACGAGTCCAACGCAACCTCTCCCATCAATTTTCATCAACTCTCTGACCAGATCGACCATTCCCGCCTCCCTGTCGTTTTGCGAACTTCGCCTTCTCATGGCGGACCCCCCCTCCCCCCAGATCAAAATCTCCATCGGAGCCTCGAAGCAAATGGCCACCTCAGCCGTCGACTCGGCTGATTTGGAAACTTTTTAGAACCTAATACTAAATTAGTCCATAATAACCCGCCTCTGCCACATCAGCATCCACATTGGATGCTGACTGGCTAAAATTTGCCCAGTAGGCCAACGAAATCCTAAGCCCAATTTATTTTTTGAATTTTCGGTCAATTTTGATAGAAAGGACCAAAATTTCCACAAAATTGAAATATATGGGACTAAAATTGTCAATCCCATAGTTATGGTACCAATTTTGCCACCGCCTTATACCTACGGACCAATTTTGCAATTTTGTGTAAATTAAGTCGCAGCAGAAATATTTTGGGGTATTCTTGCATGCATGATGGAGAATGAAAGATTTGCGGAGAAATCGTGGGGTGGCGAGAACTTCCCGCTTACTGGGATCACCCCTCTAGATATTCTCTTCCATCATCACTTAATTCATACGCAGATCATCATGCCCCATTTCTCTCTTTTTTCTTCTGCATGAAAGAATTACAAATCCCCATTTCTCTTCTTCTCCTCGTCTTGTATCAGTAAGTCTTAATTCTTGACCACATTGCTTTAAATTTCATGTTCTTGAATCCCTCTTTTTCTTTTCCTGCTTGTGTTGTTCCTTCGTTGGATTTTATGCATTCGTTGTTTTTGGATGAACACGAAAGCGATTTAACGTTGTGTTTGTGGTGTGTGGTTGGAGACTCTGAGGTATTTTAGTTTGATATCATGATATTTTAGTTTGTGGGCAGCAACTCGTATGATCTTCTGTTTGTTCCTTTTTTTCTTTTGATTTATCTCAATTCAAGAATATGTTTTTCTTCTGTTGCCTGTATAAATTTTGTATACTATTTTGTTGAAGGCTGTGTACCGTGTCGCTTTGTATTAAACAAAGAATAGAATAAGAAAGAGCAAGAGCAACCTAGGACTCCATGAAATCACACTACTTTTGACACAATCCCTGTCTACATTTCATGTTTATGTTGATGTCTGTAGAGGTTATCTAGTCATGTACCACATAGCATCCTCAAGTCATCATTCCCATGGTATTTGTGTCCAAAATTTTCTATTTCATTTGTTTATAGGGACTAATTTGATTTGCAGGAGGACCCATGGATCAGACTGAATCAAGAAAAGAAGAAGAAGAAGAAGATCTGCCACCAACAAGTTTTCCCAATTGGACAATTGATGTTTCAGATGTGAGCTTCTTCACCTCAAATTATCAGTTTTTCATCTAGTTGATGACTGCAAAAAGGGCCCCTCTACCCTACAATGTTTAAACCCGTAAACGATAGGATCAAAAGTGCAACACCCTTTATCGTTGTGGGACTAAAAGTGTGATTTTCCCAGGAATATATGAATTCCAAGATGTGCAATAATTTTTAACAAGTTATTGTCCACCAAATCCTATGCTTCTTGCTGTTTCCACATCAAAGATCAAACTCACTTATGTGTATGCTCCCAATTGACAGATTAGGACAGTTAAAGTCAGTAATGTGGCACCGGCGGTTTCCGAAAAAGATATCTTGGAATTCTTTTCTTTTTCTGGAGACATTCGGCATGTTGAGATACAAAGGTCAGTGTTTTAGCTCACCTAATTGAAATTGATTCACTCTCATAATTTGTGCTTAGACCGCGTTTCTTATGTCTCCAGCAGGGAAACTGAGACTCGTCCGGTTGCTTATGTCACCTTCAGGGATTCACAGGGAGTAGACAGAGCCACACTTTTGACAGTACGCAATATTAATTAACTACGGTTGCAATATTGAAATATTCTCGTTCTGGTCAAGAGTTTAGTGCATTGCATGTTGATGTTGAGATAAATGCTGAAGTACTATTTACTGAACCATCCCCAGATTTCAGACACTATATATTCTTTTCATTAGTAGTTCTACTGAGATCTTAATATAATGAGATACTTACTTATTCAGGATGATTTTAATTGTTTTATATGAATAAAATTCAGGGATCCACAATAGCTGGTCTTTCCGTCTCCATAACTCCAGTCGAGAACTATCAACTGCCCCCGGATGCCTCTTCCTTGAATTCAGTACGTTAATCTAACCGTTATGATACTTTTAGTACGTTCTGCACCGCACCTGCACAACGCTCTTAAACTTCCAATAGCTGATTCATGGTCTTTTTTACCTATTTGCACAAAAGATATAACTTGTGGTGTAGATTCTAGACATAGAAATGCAGATCTATTCTTGGCAAAATCCCTAAACGGTCTTAGTTTTTCTGCCCTTGTAGTTATCTATCCTCATTCGTATGGAACAAGGCGCGAACATCTCACAATCATGCATGCTTCACTGATAAAATTATCTAAGGGTGCATTTGGATTGTTGAAAAGAATTTGAAATCCATCAATATTCAACAAAACAGACTTATTTACTCTTCCACTAAGCAGATTCGATGACTGATTTTTCATTCTTGAAGGACGCTACGCCAACTATGGCGGGTTCAGCGGTCAAGAAGGCTGAGGATGTGGTAAGCACAATGCTAGCCAAGGGCTTTGTATTGGGAAAGGATGCAATCAATACAGCAAAGTCGTTTGATGAGAAGCACCAGCTGACTTCAAATGCCACGGCTACTGTTGCTTCCATTGATCGTAGAATAGGCTTCACTGAGAAGCTAAGCATGGGGACATCTGTCGTAAATGGGAAAGTGAGAGAGATGGACGAGCGGTTCCAAGTGTCTGAAATGACAAAGTCCGCCCTTGCAGCTGCTGAGCAGAAGGCCAGCAGCGCAGGATCTGCCATCATGAACACGCGTATCGTGTCTACCGGAGCTTCATGGTTTACGACTGCGCTAAGTGTGGTGTCGAGGGCAGCGGAGGGTGTAAGCACGATGACGAGAGAGAAGGTCGAGAAGGTGGAGGAGGAAAGGAGGGAGATGGCAGCTATAGCTTACAACTTCACAAATGACCGTGTTGATGAGTCTCCAGGGGTTGCCGTCACGGCAGCTGATGCGACGAGTAAGCTTGTCTGATTTGGGTGTAATTTGATGTAACAATGGCTTAGTAGTCATCATCATGAAATATTCAAAGATTCTCCACTTCAGTCTCGATTTATCTTGGCAAAAGACGATTTCCTGCACTTCCAAGTCTGGAACCTTCTCCTTGCTCATTTTCACACTTCTAACATAGTTGTATCGTTTAGCTTTAGATTTTCTGTTACAAATCTTATTCCATCTTCTAGTCTATTCAATCTACACATGCCACATGTATAAAATTATGATGTCAACATTATGCACATGGCATGTGTAGGTCGTATGAAGTAGAAGATAGAATTAGATCTGTTTCGAAAAATCCAATCCAATTTAGGCAGGTGGATGCTGAAACATGACGGAAGGATTTCACCCAATCTTCCGATGTTTATCTCATGTCTAAAAAATAATGATCTTAAAGAAGAGCAAACTTGACTAATTTCTGCAGGATAAGTATCCATACAATTTCTTTAACCATTAATATATATATATATATATATATCACTAAATCTTCAATCTGAACCAAAGGAAAAATCTGATTAAGGCTACTACTACTCATGGGGATCAAGAGTCTAAAGTTTATTACAGTGATAAGACCCGTGGAAGGTTGGTATGACGAATATAGTAATATTGATGCCAATACTGTAAAATTTTCACTCTACAAATACTTCCAAAGAAGAAAGTTATGACATTCTTCATTATACTAGAAGACCACAGGTAAAGAATTGTATTCTTTGGCATCGAGTAGTCACGAACTTAAGATATGGGGGTTACAGCTTATCAGAGGCCGCTTACCGGAAGAATGTATGTGTTGCTTACAGGTTCTATTCTAATGTACAACCTTGCTTTCAGATTCTTCTATCGACTGTTTATGACAATTGTTAAACACGAGCAGTGAACTTCAAACTTTATCTACATGAATATTAGGAGAACTTGAAACGTATAGCCGTCAGAGGTACTTCACCAACCATTCCAGGCTCTGTCAAAGAGGAATACACAATGCTCAACATTGTTAGCTAAGTTCAGGTAGGATAACTGCAAAGAAGTAAAGATACAGAAAAGTTGACATGAGTTTGATTTAGCAAATGACATGACCACAATATTCACCTTGATTCTGCACACCTAACCAAAACTGAAATTTGGAGAAAGAAAAATCCAGAATATTAGAACTCTATATCTTGTATATGCTATAATTTATACCTTAATGCATTCAGGTAAATCTTTATCCTTCTGTCTGGCATGAATCTGCAGCAAAAGTTGTGAGATTCATCAATAACAACTTTAGTGCGTATACTGGTAATTCTTCTTCATCAAATCTTCATAACAATAGAAACTCAAATGCATTGTTTGGACTGTTATGGCAGAGTCAAGTAGCATAGTTGAATTCATCCTCTAAATTTTCAGGTGGTAAAATATTACCACTGGAGTTCAGAGTGATTGTACGCCTACGAACAATGCCCCAGACCCTACATGTTATGAGGAAAGATGAAGAATTCAGAGACGGCAAATGCCTACCGTAGCAACCAGGTGGCAGGATGCATCTTGATTTGTTGCAACAGAAGCAACGATGACAAGTCCCGCTGCAACAGTTGATGGGCAATAGCAAAGCTGCTGACGGCCCATCAGTGTGAGTACTGCTAGGTATTTGGCTGTCTTTTCCACATCCTCATTAGCTCTTGCAACTTTTAGGTAGAACCTGTCCAGATTTACAATTGCCATTGCCAAATGAAAACTCAATGGCTTCTAGATTAGATTGATATGAGGACAATACATGACGATTGTGCATTTAAATTATACATCACGTAAGAATGAGATAAATGGAATAAGTACCATAAGAAGTTGTACAAGGTGGGCAGGAAGCATTGGAAGTTAAGGACTTCCTGAATCAGCCACTCCATAGCTACCACTTCACACCGGCCATATAAAGTGCTTCCGACACAGAACGTCTTTTTCCGTATACTGATATAAATTATTAAGTTTGTTAACAGTCCTCCATAAAAATTAGCCATGAGTTAACAATTACTGGTAACAATGTGGAATTTAAGCTTAGCCAGCAGCATTTTCTTGAGTTCGTCCCTTTCTGCTTGCATATATTTAGATCTATGTTTTAGAGGCACATAGTGGGTGAGCAAAATTCTTTTAATCTAAGTTAGATATGAATTTTATGCATACCCAACGTATTAGTGCATACTACATCATCACATCTAGAACATAGATCCCAGGGCCTCCTATGGAAAAATATTCTACTTGATGGGAGTAGCTTTGTGAACTACATTAAGTTTCTGATGTGAGTTTGTGATGTTTACGTATTCAGCTGCTTGACAGAACACAGAGAAAAAGGATCTCTTTGACAATATACGTTAAAAATTAGTAAAGGACAAGCATTCTAGATTGGTGTCTGGATGTTTTGGCCAAGTAATTTATAGAACGAGTATATCAGCCAAGGGAAACTGGTAAACGGAAAGTTCAGCATATAATCAAAACCAACAAGAGACCATAAAGTAGCACTTATTTAGACCTTCTACAAACATTTTCCATGCTATTTCCTATGATCACATATTTCTGCCAACATATTGCTCCTTATTCATGAAAATTGGGCGATATAGACAAATAGTTTCGTGTTCTCGGTCCCAAAGTTATTTACTCGTGAAAGTTTTACTACTGACATCACAATTGTTTCACCATATTGATAGTCGTTCTCTGGTTCGTGTTACTGCTGGGTAACAATTCTCATGTTCAACTAATTTGAAGACATCTCCTATGAATTCTAAAACGAAAGATTTCCAAGAGTTCCACACCGTCTTAAATCAGTGACTCAGATTCAAAATAAATTCTTTTGATCAATCATCTAGCATGTGAAACCAAAGAATAAAGTCGTTACCAGTTGTAGGGTTGGTTTTCTTCAATCCTGGTGGCTAGAGTGAGGCACGCGATGCCAGCAATCTGAAGATTTCTCATGTTTTTGAAGTATCCCTTACTCAGAAATCTGTCAAGAAGATTAACTCCTAAAAACAGGGTTTCCTTCTGAAGCTCCTTATTGCGGGCTTGCTGCATGATCATATCCCAGGATTCAGTTAATAGATAAATCTATTAAGTCAGTGGGTTTACTAATGAATAGCAGAGTACAGTATTTCATTTTCCAGTTTCTCCTTTATTATTTTTTTTTCAAAACCAATTTGAATTTTATGATTTGCAAGCGTCACTGCATCAGTGTTTGTGGTCTGTCACAATCAAAGCCTCACATCTACATGGGACAGACATATTACATACTGCAGCTTCAACTTGTACTTTTACGATTGGGTGGCAGGTTAGTATTAGAAGATCATATCAGAAACTCATGCAATTCAAACTCTGAACTGAAAACATTCTCATTACCTCTTTTACAAGTAGCAGCTGGAGTACAAGATATTCCATCATATCATAATACTCTATCTACACTAAAAAGAAATTAGGAGCAAAAAGGCCCTCTTATCTTTTAAGTTTAACTTAAGATTTAATTACCATTACCAACTTTTACATCCTTGTTAATTTTGAATAAGTCTACCAAAAATCATCGTTGAAGGTTGCAACAGTAATTTAGAAGTTGAACATGTTGAACGAACCGTTTGTTTCACATTTCTTGTCTCAGTTACAGTAACACTCACCTATTTCATACTTTCCATCAGAATATATATTAATACTTTGAAACTAGTAATTGTTAAAGAATATAAAAATATAGAAAAGGTAAAATGAAAGGAAAGAGCGAATAGTAATACCTCAACTATCCAGTGGACCATATGTAATCGTTGCTGAATGACAAGTTCGCCATACTCAGTAGTATTACAGTATTCCTGCGCATAGTCATGCACATACTCTTGTCTCCTCTCTCTTTTCCTCATCATCCTGTAGCTCTCTTCTTCTTCTTCATCTTCTAGCCCCAACTACTTAATTCACAAATCCAAACCAAAATCCACAGAAGTTAATCATCATATGAGTACCAGCATTATCAGATTAATCAAACAGAATGATAAGTACTACCATACAGCTCTAGTTTCATCTGCTCGTGTAAACCTCTCGTATTTATCAAATTTTCCACATCAGTAGTTTGATTTAAATATTCTTAAATATATCATTAATCAATACGACCACAATTGAAATTCTCCATCGGATTAGCTCTCTAGTCCTAATCATAATTCATAAATATATGTATAATGAAAGTTAAAAAACTCACAAAGTGAAATCGCTTTTTTACGTGAAGGGGAGAGTTACTATCAAGAGAAAATACAACTAATACTCGTAACATTAAAGAAAAGTACAGAGGTAAGAAAATAATGGCTGTACAGTTATAACAAATTTAAGAGATATCTAAAAATTTCTTTGAAAATCAAATGCTCTGTCAACAGAATTACCACATTCACAGTTAGCTGTATATTAACGCAGTTTATATGAAAACAGACTTGAAACTCACATTTATTTCATGAGAATTGTGGTCATCACAGGCTTTTAAGGCAAAGGTCGATCTGCAGAACTGCTGTTTAAACTGCCTGAACAATTCAAAAGTAGGCGAAGAACTCTCATCTCCGATCGACTTCTCGGAAAATTGACTTCCAGAAGTATAACTCCAGAAAGACGGCGAATACTCTGAACTTTCTAATTCGGAATCCGAAACTACCTGGAAAATCTGTGACGACGAAGAGTTGTGCTCCTCTTCTTCTTCGCCATCATTTATAACTCCGCCATTGGAGAACTGCTCCGAGCAAGACAAATCAAAGTCCAATGAGAGCTTTGGAAGTCGCAGCTCTTCCGACACGGCTCTGTTTTCACTTATGTTGATTGTACTCTGAACGGAATGAATTGATACGGCTTTGTTGTCAAGTAAAATATACTTTCCAGCTTCTGAATTTGTAATTTCTTCACGGAAAATGTTGTCAACTCCGGTAACCTCAGATAGAACCTCCTTTTGAGTGATTTGAGAGGAATTCTCCTTGTCCTGGACTTTCTCCGCGTCGTTCTGGCGAAATGAGAACCGCGAAGTGCTAGTAACTTCGGACTTGGCCACTTTTTCTCCTTTAACTTCTGATCTCTCCACATTTCCACTCTTCAAACTCAAATCTCTGTTTTGTCCTGAGCACGATTCCACGCAGGAATTATCCGATAACTCCAGCGCCTCATCACAATTTCTGTTCTCCTTCTTAAAATTCTTCCTGTAATACGCTCTAGTGACAACTCTCCGGAACTCAGTCCTTAAGTCCGGCGGATTCTGGTTGCTGACCGAGGCGATGCTGGAGTCACATGAAATTTCACTTGCTGCTGTAAAATGTGAATCGGTTCCAGAAACGAGGACAATAGGAGAGATGTGGAGCCGGCGGAGGCGAGAGAACCGCGAACGGAGCTGCTTTCTCGTGAAGTGGAGTGGTTGCTCTTCCCCTAATGATGCTTCGACTTCTTCAATAGCTTTGGCCTTGAGCTTGCGCTTCATTGATGAACAAGTAAAAATCGCGCCTCCAAGTGCAGTGTGATTTCGAGTCTCAAAGCTGTAGAGATTTTCGCGTGTGTGTGTGTGTGCGAACTGTGTGAGACGGTTGAGAAACGTTGAGGTACGGAGAGGTATTTATACGAAACGACTCTGGTGGGGGCCACAACCGCGAATTCTGTCTCTCTGCATTCACGTGTTCTGTTAAAAGTTAAAACACGAATATATTTATGTCATCAAGTTCAATTCTTATATTTGTAGATTATATAAAAATATATAAAATATTACAAGAATATATAATATAATATAAATAAAATTATAAACTTGTATCTTAATTGTTATTATTGTCTTTAATATTAATTTTTATATTATCAAACTTTTATACAAAATTATAAAGAATAGTAGCATATATAATAATAATAATAATAATAATAATAATAATAATAACAAAATAATAATACGATCGAATGCGATTTACTATATATAAAATCGAATCAAATTATTAAACTATAATTTTTAAAAAATTAGCTCAATATCAACCTAATCTCATTTAGCCTGCTAATTCAGACTTATGGAGACCACGATGCAAACATCAATGTAACATATCTTTCTCCTTTAAAGTGTGCTTTAAATATGTTTAGTGCTATATCTTTCTCTTTTAGAGTATGTTAGTTTTTTGTGTTTAGTAAGTACATTAAAAAAAATTAATATTAACAGTATACTTCTCGAGCCTTATCTATTATAAAATCCTCGATAAGTGACAGACTTCTAATGTGGGAATAATTTTATCAATATTTTCTAAGACCTTTCTGATAATATTTTGGACCTTCAGAGAAGCTTTGGAAGCCTACCATTAAATCAAGGTCTTTGTCACCTTAGCTTTGATGTCCATAAAAGCCCTGATATATATGAGCTATTAGCGTGTGCCCCGTGCTATACACGGTTTTAATTTAATTATGACTAAAATTATATCTTATAAAATTTATATATTATGTGAAAGTTAGTTAATAAATTTTTTTAATAAGAACAATAATATAATATGATTTTTTCTCCAAATTACAACACATCAATATCAACTAAAATTATAGAAGTGTATAATCATCAAAATAAGAATGAAGAGTTATACATCTAATAAAATTAAATTTTGATAAATTGTTAAGTCTTATTGACATATAATCTTCTCGTTCTTTATTTGTTATGGACTTGGAATTTAGTAAAAAAAAAATTACTCTAACTACAGAACCATAAAAAATTAAAAATTACAAAACTATATCAAATAAGAAAATTAAACTTTATTAATTATTCTAAAAATTGCATAATTAATGAATCTTGACCACGCCTCATAATATAGGTAATGGTTTGACCAAAAATAAAAGCATGAAAAAAGTTAAATAAAAATAAAGAGAAAATTGCATGAAGAACAATGAAAAAAATGTGTTAAAAAACTTTTTAATAAATTTAGATCTAAAATAGCAAATGCTTTTTATAAAGGTTTGTTCTATAATATTTACAATGCCTTAACAATATTTTATATTTATTCAAAAAATATATAAAAATATTTTGGTTTGATATAAATTAAAGCCATGCATAGCACGGGTCGCACGCTAGACGGTGAAGGTGGAAACTATATAAATACCCTATAATATTGAAAATATAAAATTTTTATGTCCATCATTTGAGTAATTCTTTTATCCTATTTTTTATTTTATTAAATTATAATAATTTATTACATATTTTAATTTTTTTATATGTCTACATGCTTATCATTATTCTATCTCTCTCCTATGTAGATCATGAGGTGAAAAATTTGCTTTTTGATTATTTTTTCATGTATGATATTTTTCATAAAAAATATTATTTTATTAGTCCGCTAAGTATGCTCAATTTTAATTTTTGTCCGACAAGTATGCTTATTTTTTTAAGTCTTGTAACTTGAAAAATTGATTAATTAACTCCGATTTAGGATTTTTCTACCAATTTTTCTGCCTAGATTTTGAATTTAAGTCGGAAGATGTCCATGTGGTAGGTAGGTTTTTTTTTTTTTTTTTCCTAGCAATTTGTACACGTGTTACAGCACGTGGCATAAGCTGTTGATGGGGCATTATCAGAGGGAAAATAATTGCACGTGCCTCTAGTACGTAGCAGCCGCTAACATGTCTTCCACCTCATTTAAATTGTCACATAAGTTTAAAATTCCCAATATATGTCCACCTGGCCTGCCATATACTATTTTCGACCAAGAAAGGAAAAATCGGCCACCGGATGACCTTTTTTAATCAATATTGTCTATATTGTCTTTATATATATTGTCTTTATTATCGAACACTTGAAACGCCTTATCTATATTGTCTTTATCTAATTTATTTCTCCTTGTTAATCATTAGTTATTTTAATTACATATTCAAAATTATCGTATTCGAAACTATATAATTTTGGCAATTTTATTTCTATTGAATAGGTTTTAAATAAACAGTGTCCCAAATGTTTATTCAAAATGTATCTTAGTATACTTTTTATTATTATTTTATTAATATTCATATTTTTGCAATTTTGTAAAAGAGATTTATATTTTCTTGATTTCTCCAGAATTATTCAATCTATTGTGCGCATAATTTTTGTCAAGTACATGTGATGCTTTTTTCGCAATTTTTATTTAATAAAATTTTATTAGTTAATAGTTTTTTTTTTATCACGAAGTCGAGTTCATCAGTTAATAGTTTTTTTCTTATCATGAAGTCTAAGATATAATATGATACTTGATATAAAAAAATTATTGAATTTTAAAATATGAAGCATGATTAAATATGAGCTATACATTATTGAAATATAGATTATCATACATCTAGCACCAAAATTAAATGATCCTAATATTGAATAATAAAATGAAATATTAACAAATCAATTATTACTTGGATTGGAACGAATATCGTGATGAGGAAGGGGAGAAAATTAATTAATGTAAAAGAAGTAAATTATTATTTAGCAACCAACGAACCATTAACACATAAAAATCACATATACATGAACTATAAAACAAATTAAGATAATAATAAAAAACATTAAATTTCAAGCCAAAGAAAAAATTCTTACCTGCTTGAGTACTTTTTCTTTTCCTCATTTCTTGTGGACTTGAACATCCTATTGAAAACTCTAATTGCTAATCCTCATTGTATATCTGGTGGAGTCCAATGAAACTTAGCAACATCTATTGCTAATCCTTTGAGTGGACGATTATAGAGGAAACTAATTAATTTGTAGGTTGATTTAAGTTATATATTCAATAATTAATATAGAATGATTAAGTAAAATATAGTAACATAATCAATTATGATGGTCCATATTAATTTAAATTACGTGTTCAAAAACTAGTTATTAAGTAAAATATGATAATATAATTTTAAATAATTCAGGAACTTAGGAAACTAAAGGAAACTAATTTAGGAAACTAATGGAAATTAATTATAATTAGCCACTTTTGAATGGAAGATTGTAAAGGAAACTAATGAATTTGTGGATTGATTTTAATAAACTTAGCGATATGATTAATAGATCAACAGATTAATATAGATTATCATAAATTTAGCAATGTGATTAATAGATTAATATAGAATGATTAGTATTGAGTGGAAGATTGTAAAGAAAACTAACGAATTTGTGGGTTGATTTAATTAATTTAGGAACTTAATTAGGAAACTAACGCAAACTAATTATAATTAGCCCTTTTTGAGTGGAAGATTGTAAAGAAAATCGATGAATTTGTGGGTGGATTTCAATAAACTTAGCAATATGATTAATAGATTAATCATGTGTTTCAAAATTTAAAGTAGGAATATTTATTATAATAAAAAAATTTAAAATTCTAGAAAATTAGAATTTTAGTCAAAATTGAGCAATTGAAGTCAAAGACTTCCTTCAAAGCGTGTCACCCGTGCTATGCACGGATTCAATTTAATTAGGATTGAAATTATATTTTAAAAATATTTTATATTTTGTAAAAGTTAAATAAAAGAAATGTTTGAAACAAAATTAAAGGGAAAATTATTTTTTTTGTCCGGTAAGTTTACACAATATTAGATTTTGTCCTGTAACTGTGTCATTTATTTATTTAGTCCTGTAAGTTACAAAATTGATGAAATTTAGTTTAATTTAGGATTTTTAATAAATTTTTCGACATGTTTTGCCAGAATTCGCCATGTGTGCACCGGAATTTCCAACTGGGCGAGGAATTGATGATGTGATGGTGATGTGTTACACACATGAGTGATTAAAATTTTTTGTTACTCATAGAATTTGAACTTCGGTATCTCAAAATCACAAATTCTTTTGCCAAATATATATACTATTTGCTCAATCATCTTCTAAAACCTATATATATACTTTAATATAAAATTGATATTAATATTACTAAAATTTTTAGAAAAAAATTAAACCTAAAAATATCGATATTTAATTATATAGTTTATTTTGTTATTCAAGAAAAATATAATTAGTATTGATACTATACATATTAATATATATATATATATATATTCTAATTTATATAATTTTACATAATTATTTATTATTTTTAAAATTTTATTGTAATATATTATATGTTTTGAAAGATTTATCAATTCCTATTAAATTAATAAATATGTTATGATCTATACACTTAAAACTGCTTATATATTAATTTTGATGTAATAATATTTTAAATATTATATATGTATGCAGTTTTATATATAAGCTAGTTTTATGTAAAATATATATAAATTAGCATATGAAAATAAATATGTAATTTATTTTTAATATATATATATATATATATTTCTTGTTAATATTCCACTATTAAGATAAATATCAATACTCATTATATTCTTTTTGTATAACAAAATAAACTATATCATTAAAATCAATATTTTTAGGTTTGATTTTTTTTATAGTTTTTAATAATATTTACATCACTTTTATATTAAAGTATTTTCAAATATATAGGGTAAAAAAGATGGTTGAGCAAAATTATACATAAATTAATTGTAGCTCAAGTGGCATAAGGCTTAATTGCATTTACTGCCCCCTAATTTTTTTTTTGGGGGGAGGGCGGGGGGGGGGGGGGGGGGGCGGGGGGGTGGTTTGGCAAAATAAAGACATTAAATATAAGGGTGATAAATACTGTCCTGGAATTAACTTTTTATGGGCAATTGTAGGACTCCGGCCTCCGAATTTTTGAAAATGGCCAGAATTTGTTGATGTGGACAAATATAGGGTTGTTTAGATTGCGAAAAAAATTGACTGGGCATATTTTTAAACTATCCTGCCACATAAGTGCTGACATGGAAAAAAATATATAAAATAAATTTTAAATTTGTATTATGCGATAATTATATATTACATTATTATATAATATAAATTATTTTTTTATATATTTAAATTTTTTTAATTTATATTATATAATAATATAATATATAAGTGTATATGTAAATTTAAAATTTATATTATATAATAATTTTATTTTTATAATTTATAATTATATACATAATGTAAATATAAATTTTATTTTATATATTTTTTTTCATGTCAGCGCTTATGTGGCAGGATATTTTTAAAATATGCCCAGTCAGCTTTTTTTCCAATTTAAAAAAATCCTAAATTTGTCTACGTCAGCAAATTCGGGCCACTTTTAAAAATCCGGTGATTGGATTCCTGCAATTGCCAAAAAAAAGTTAATTCCAGGGCAGTATTTGCCACCCCTATATTTAAGGTCCTTATTTGCCACCCCCCCTAATATACGAGACAGTAAATGCAATTAAGCCAGTGGCATAAGTAACATTTTTGAGAAACCCAAGTTCAAATCTCATGAGTAATAAAAAAAAAAATAATCACTCATGTGTGTGCCACACCACCACCACATCATCATTCCTCGCCCAGTTGAAAATTTCGGTGCACACGTGGCAAATTCCGGCGAAACATGCCGAAAATTTTATTAAAAATCCTAAATCGGACTAAATGTCAGTAATTTTATAACTTACAGGATTAAATAAATAAATGGCATAATTACAGGACTATACCTATATTAGGTAAACTCACCAAATGAAAAAAAATAATTTCCCCCAAAATTAAATTATATTTTTAAATTATAATGCATCAATATTAATAAAATTTACAATTAGAAGAATCTATATCAATAGATATAGATAAATATTTTAAGTTTTATTCATGCATATAAATTAAAAAGCAATATTCATCTTCATAAGAAAAGTTCCCAGAAGAAACTTATACATGAGTTCAGTAAAAAATCAATATAGCATCTAAAATTTATAACATAAAATTGAAAAACTTATCCAACTTTCAAATTAACTGAAATATCAAATATCGTATAAGATGTATTAAAAATATTACTTATGAATATATCAAATAGTTCATCTAGCGTAAATATAATATGAATATAGATACATATGTGAATTTAAATATATATGTTGAATAGACTCAATTGTATGATCAATATTATTATACTATACATATAATTAGTACAAATATAGATATAACGACTCGCTTTCATATTGGTGTAAAAAAATTTGGTGATGAATATGCCTAAATCCTTCATATTTGACAAACATTGAGGAGCTTTAATTTCAAATCCAAATATAGAAAATTAGTTTAATTAAAAGTTTCTAACAAAAGATAGGATAGTCTTGTAAGAAAAACCTAGATAATCAATAGTTGAGAATTTTCTCTAAAAAAAAAAGATAACTTAAGATTTTTATTTTTATTTAAGAAAAACAATATTCTGTAATATTATTTTCTTCTTCTATTTCGACCAATATATTTTAATGGAACTAATAGGATTTGTTAATATAATTCAAAAAATTCAAAATTCTGAAAATTCAAAAGTTGGTATAGATTCTGAAAATACAAAATGGTATTTGCTCTTAGTTAATTTTTGAATCTTTTGTCTATTTTAGTTATTACGATAGAATCATAGCTATTGTATCTTTTTTTGGTCTTTAATAAAGCTCATTCTCTAATAATGGATTTATGTCAAATAGTTATGATACTTGGAATTAATGCAAACAGTGATGATATATAATTTTCATTCATCTCCATCAAACACTATAAATGAAAACTTAAAAGACAAAAAAGATGAATAATGAACTAAAGAAGTTAAGGAACTTTTAGTTAGAGTTTGTTATACTGCTTTCTTATTTAAGAAGTATTGTGTTAGCTTTCAACTTATACACACTCGGAACGTAATGTCCAAAAAATAGCAAAATATAAATAACGCTAAAAATAATTGACTCAATATACTAACTACGATTAAAAAATTTCGCAAAATATAAAAATGTCATACTTTGGGGTGAATTCTCCGGGGACGATGCCACCTTATTTCATTTTTTAGCCTTAATCATTATACAGCATTTTGAAATTATTATACAAAAGGGATAAATTATTATTTATTAAAAACACAAAATTTTCAAAAAGTTGCTAACCTTAATTATGATTATCCAAGCAATGTTGCTATCCTTCAAGTGCACTAAAAATTTATTAAACTGCTATATACATCAATATACACAATTTAACTCTTAAAATAAAAAATTACATTGACTATCATGTCATTAACCCATTGAAAATCAAACATATGATTCTCTTCTCTCAGTCTCCGTTGTTCTTCCCTCTCCCTCCAATCTTGTTCCATCACCAGCTTCTCCCTCTCAAGTTTCTCCAATTTTCTCGCGCCATTCCTGCTCCAAAAGCTCCCTTTCTTGTGCACATTTCTCCATCAGACTCCTTCCACTGCATATCAATCGTCTGTTGCTGTTTGATGAAACTTCCCAGCATCTCTTGTATGCTAGCAAGAACACGGTCATTATTGTGAGTATTTTGTATTGGATCGATCTTTAGAGGCATTTTTAAGTCTCTTCCTTCCTTTCAAGGAACCTGTCTCCAAGTCGAGCTGAGCATGCTGCATTCTGTTTGGATCTTTGTTCTCAAACTCCAATGTGATCAAATACAGAATATATCTGATCAAAGTTATGATCTCTAGATCATAAGGTTGATGTGTGTTTATAATGCAGGGGCAAGACACGTCTGATCCAAACAATAGTCGACAACACAAAATCCAATAGAAGATTTAGAAGAGTAATATGATTAAACAGGACAATCCCACAATGCTATTGAAAATTGTAATTATATTACACAAATTCTGTACTCGAAATCAAATTATAAAAACCAAAACATCGGAAAAAATTATTGAAACAAAATAGGATTGGGCCTTTTCCGCCTTTTCTTATTAGCTTTGTTAGTTATTATGAACTTTGGTCTTATTTCCTCGGTTTTAATATATTATCAGGTTTTTTGCAAAAAATAAAATTGAAATAAATAGTAAAATATCAACTAATCACACATATTCCACGTAATTTACTTTTTTTATTTAAAAATAAAAAATACAGAATGTAATAAGCATTTTGATAAATAACATTTAGTCAATGAATGAAAGAGTGAATGTACTATAAAAATAAATCTATTTTAAATACATTAATTAATCTCTTTAGTATCTAAATCAATCAAAAACAAAAATTAAGAAAGTGAACATATATTAAAGTGAATCCATAAATCTCAAATTTTGTTTTATTTAGGGAAAAAAAAGTAAAATAAATGTCTCACCCCCTATAATAAAAAAGTTAAAACGTAAAAAAAAAGGGAAAAAAAAAACAATAACCACTTAAGGATCATTACATCAATTAGATATCTTTTAGAGAAAGAAGAAATAACATAAAATAAACAATTTATATGAGAAACAATGAGGTAATTCTTTAAGAAAAAGAAGAAATAAAATAAAATAAATAAACTTATGTGTGAAATAATGAGGTAATATCTTTGTATTGGGGAAAAAATTAAAATAAAAAGCCAAAAACTCGAGAGCATAAATGTGAATTAAAAAAATAAAACTATGCAGATTAAAGTTAGATGATCGAGCACTGTCACATTAAAATCAATTGAATAAAATACACTTTAAAAAGTGATGAAAAATTAAACAAAACACTCAAATTAAGTATGAAAAAGAAAATTAAACCATATGATAGCATATCACTGAATAATAAAAAAAAATATAAAAAAAAACAACTTTGACAAATGAATAGTTTGAGTGAGTAAAAGAAAATTTGTCAACAAAAAATAATTGATCATTATGATAAACTCAACAAAACCTTCCTTGAACAAAACATGAAATCAGAAAAGTAAAAAAATAACATATAAATATAAAACTCCTAATAATAAAAAGGTAAATCCTAAGAAGACTTAAAACGTAAAAAAGATAAGAACATGTTTTTCATATACAAAAATAACTTTCTATTATATTACAAAAAAATATACATATTACTATAATGTAGTTAACTAACATACATCCCAAAAGACAACCTTCATTCATGAATTAAAAAAGCTTAGCTTGTGTAATACCAAAAAGAAAGTGTATTTATAATGATAGACAATGGATTGCCTTTACTGTCTTATGGAATTTTGAGCATATTTCGTTAATTATTACTTATTTTTGGTATTCTTTAAATATCCTCTTGAGGGTTCCCTTATTTTCATGCAAAAGAATTTAATTTGGTAACTAAACTTCTTAAATGGAAGAAATTAACATTCATGCTAAAATTAAACCAATCAATTAAATTTTTCCATGCAAAAATTGCGAAATGTTAGGGATTTAGTTTGGTAACGAACTTCTTATAAAAGAAGAAATTAGAATTTCTGCTAAAATTAAACCAATCAATTAAAAATTTTTATGCAAAACTTTAGGGATTTAACACGTTATTAATTGATTCTTTCAAAAGAAATTAATTCTTGCTAAAATTAAACCAACCAATTAGAACTTTTCTAAATAATTAAAAAACTCAAAATTCTAGAAAATTAGAATTGAGTCAAAATTGAACATTTTTGGTCAAAAGACTCAAATATATATTAATAGATTGCAGTCATTAGATCATTATGACATCAATGATGCACATGAAATCGTATAATTAGACAATTTTTTATAAATATTAGCCCTCCTACAGTTAAGAGGGTGTTTGGCTAAGCTTTTTTAGAACATTTTATATGATGTTTTAGGAGCTTATAAGATGTTGGATCTTATTTTAAAAATAAGCTCCTAAAGCGTTTGGATAAAATAATACGTTAAGCTTATAAGATGTTAGGGTGTTTAGCATAATGGGGTATTTTTATTGATAAAATGACAAAAATTGATAATTATTATCTCTAAATTTTTGCATCGAAATAATATTAACATTAATGCTAGTCGAATATTAATATAAATATATAATTGATTTTTTTTTTGTTAATTTCAATGATTCTTTTTACCATATTATAATTTATAATAACTTGAAACTATATATTTTTTTAGTAAATATAATATCAATAGCAACTCTTTTTATAATTATAATAATTGAAAATCATATTAATTACGTAATAATGTCATAGTTATATAAAATTGAGAAAAAAATCATATATAAAATTATATATATATACATATAGATAGAAGGGGGGAGGGGAGGGGGGAAAGACGTAATTAATATGCATTGGGAGAGAGAGAGAGAGAGAGAAAATCTTTTATTGTTAGAAAAGTGGGTACTGTGTTGAGGATGAAATTGAAATATAGTAAATTATTAAGGTTATCTTTGTTTTATCAATTATTAATACATATAGCTTATAAGATTTTATAAAAGAAGTTAGGAAAGTTAACTCTTTTCTTATAAAAAAAAAATGGATCTTATAAGATCCAAAACATTTTATTTTGAAATCTTATAAGCTCTTTTATTAAAAAAAAAAAAACCCAAACGATTTCGAACATCTTAAAAGTTCTCAAAAACATCTGATCCAAACATCCCTCTAAGTACAACTTTTGCTATCCAATTTTATGTATTTTCTAGGGAATCCCGTTTTCAATATATGATTTTAGCATCGGAGGGTCATTGTCCCATCTTTGGGTGATTCTAACTATGTGTGCATTTTGCAGGCATAGTGGTGAATTCTGAATAATGCACAACGTACATTGCTTCTGAAATAGCAATGACTTCTAAAACCACTAAAAAGATACTTTGTTCTATTTTATTTTTATTTTTATCAAATTGAAACTTATTAGAAATTTTCCATCTTTCATTAAAAGATACATACCATATAAAGAATAGGAAAAATGCAAGCTATTTCTTGTGATATTGGCAATAAGCAAATTATTCCTCTCTAAAAAGATTTACCAAATTATACCTCTGTGTTATTAAAATTGAAACAACTTACCCCCTTAGAGGGAAGTGCGTAATGCATTCACCCCTCTTACGACTCAGCCTAATTTTCTTAAAAATAAAATATAATGTTATATAATATTATATATATAATTTATTAATAATTAAATTATTTGTTAAAAAATATGAATACTATTTTTTATAAAAAAATATATAAATTTTTAATAATATATATTTTTTTATTATTATGAAAAAAACCTGTCAACACCCTCACCCACCCCGACGTCCACAACTGCCCCAGCTCCATTCCCATCCAGTCCACCGCCGTCGTCGTCCTCCACCACGCCGACATCGCCTGCGCCACCATGTCAGCTCGAGCCCCCGTCGCCATCCCTCGTCGTCACCCCTTCCTCCCCGTCCTAGATTCCACCTCGCTCCCATTCCCCCCCCCCTCACAAAAAAAAATAAAAATAAAAATCAGGCAACGCACCCACCCCTCACCCTGCCCCCAACATCGGCCACCGCCACCCCTTCCTCCCTCCAATCCGTTGCGCCCCGCACCACCAGTTGACAATTTAAGTTTGACCTCAACTAGCAATGTTGACACACTCAATGTATGTGTTTGAATTTATTTTATATAAAATTTAAAATATCTATGTATGTAAAATAGTTTTTGATTAATTATATGAAAACTATGGTTTAAGAAGTTTTAATGATGAAGAAGGAGAGAAAGAAGAGAGAGAACTATATATTTGGAGAAAAATATGAAAAAAGAAAAAGTACAACACAATATGGAAGAAAAAAATGGCAAAAATTTCATCATTATTTTTTCTTTTAGACGGGGATAGTTTAGCCAATTGATTAAAGAGTAAATTACACTTATTTTTTTCTGAAATTTGGTATTACAAATATTTTCTTCTTATTTGAAAAATTACAAATATTCCCTAATTTTAACGTCTATATAACAACGAGCCCATTCCGTCAACCTTTATTAGGTTTTCATTCTTTTTTTTATAGCCAACGACCAAAATATCATTTTTTATTATGAATTATAATTATACATATATTTTTTAAAATATTTTTACAAACTAATATGCCTTATGGATTATTTATTTACACATCCTCATATTTTTATATATTTTTTGAAACGTATGTTTTTTTTTTTTAAAAATCAGCAAGGCTAAACTAATAGACAGTGAGATGAGTATTTATAATTTTATAAATAATAAATAATATTTATAATTATATCAAATATCAGAAGAGACAGTTATAATTTTCTCTAAATTAAATTCACATGGGAAAAAGTTATTCTAAACTCCTCATATATTTATAGATTTTGAAATTTGTGCGAGTCCAAGTTTGAGGTCGCTCACTCAGCCGCACACAAGCATGGCCCATTAACTAGCTAACGAGCCCAATAAGCACCAACTTTTCTAGGGTTTCTACTCCAACTCTTTATAAATACAAAGCCGTTCTATTCGACACTCAGAGCTTCTTCTGTAGAGTGTAAGGTATGTTCAAGCTTATGATCGTCGTTGAAGTTCTATTTCGTCGATTCTTACTCGTAATTAATTTTTGTATGATTTCATGAATTTATATACTCGATATCTTTTCTTTTGATGCTTTCGAGATGCTTCTTCGTTCAGCCATTGCTTTTGTATTCTCGTTCTTACTCTGATGATGAGTTTCATTCAAGACCTTTTATCTCCTGAGTATAATTTCGTGCTGAATCTATATGGAGACCTGAACTGAAGAGAATCCATCTGCTGTGTTTTTTTCTTCAATTTCAATATTTGAAGCATTTTTTTCTTTTTTCTTTTGGCATTAGGCATGAAATTTTCCGAATCATTATTTTATTTTTGGTTGATGAGCCTCTGAGGATGAATAAAACAAAAACTTTCGTTCTTCTGAGAATTCCGTGCGGAAGAATTTTGGAGACCTGAACTGAAGAGGCTATCGATCAATAATACTACTTTCTAAAATTCTTTTGTTACTTTTTTCTCCGAAGTGTGAATCAGTACATATGAATGCATTTTTATGCTAATGTTACAGATTCATACGCATTTGGTGTTGTATGCATTTTCATTGTATTGATTCTCAATCTGATTAGACTGTTCCTCGGTGATGATGAACTTCAAGATGACGAGTCTGATCGAAATCCATTCTTTAAAACATTGATGACAAATCGAGGCATTTGTCTGAGAGGAACGCCGTTGAGTCAAGCTGTTTAAATTTATTGGCATTTCTGATTCAACTTTTGAAATTATTCATCAACTAGATTTTACAATTAATTACTACTCCTAACTTTAGGGTTTTTGTTGCGCAAATTTTGCTTGGGTCGAATGGTTTTAGGTTTCATTCTGTGTTGGTGCTGTGGTCTCGGACTCTATGAAATGGAAGCCTTTGATGGGCTCTGATGATGAGGAATTATACTTTCGCCTTTTCTGAGTTTACAGAATGCGGAAAAATCTTTGGAGACCTGAGCTGAAGAGATCCATATTCAAGTCTTCCTGCTTTGCATTTTGTGAAATATAAATCAGAATTTTTATTTGAGATAATGCTTTTAAATGACTATCAAACTCTGAAGCAGCACTAATACGATACTTGTTGATAAGAAAAATATTAAACTCAGCTGCTTGACTTTTTTATGTAGTTAGTTCATCAATATTATAACTTACTAATAGACTCTAGAAATTACGGCAATGATTTAAAAGGTTATCAAATTAAAACTTTTAGTCCATTAAATTTTTAAAAAAATCCTTTGAAATATGGAATTTTATTTCACAAAAAGTCCGTTCTGGAATTGGCCTATTATTGTTTATGATTTCTTGTTGATGCTTGGACCAGACCTGGATCATACTCGATCAGACTTGGATGTATCATATTTATATATATATATACATAAATTGAAGTGTAAACATCTATACAAATTATTTAAAATTTCATGTTTTATTAAGAAATAAATAAATCATAAATTTAATTTCACAAAAATTTATAATTTGAATAAATAATAGTTAAGGTTTATATAATGAATTTAAATAATAATGCAGCTAATAAATTTACAATGATAAACTTGGGCTATAGTAAAATCACAATCGACTTGAAGTAAATTTAAGAGTATTAATGAATTAAAGTACTAACAATTTAAAGTAAATTTATGAGTATTAATGAATTAAAAGTACTAAAGTTGAAAGTAGAACAATAGAGATGGAATGTTCTAGAATTTCATAAGATAAAAAAAAAATTATTAAAATAGTCAACTTAGAAATATAAAATCAAAATTATCTGTTATTCACTATTATAAGAAACAAAATACCCACAAGCTTGGCTGAAGCCCATTTCATGTGGTCTTGGACTATTGGCTAGATTAAAAGGTATCAGTACTTGAGATTGGCACAAGATTAGCCCAATTCCACATAGATTTGAGCCGAATCAACCCATTTTTTTTATTGATTCTATTCGATCCCCGGTCAGGTATCTTAAGTCAGCTTACAGTGCCTCTTGAATTATTGAAGAAGCCTTCTTCTGTCCCTACCCATATGAGGCATACTGTCACTGGTCAATTTTATTCTTCTTTTTCTATAATTCTGGCTCATTTATAATTATATTATAAAAAAAAAAAATTGCAAGTCTACTCCTTTTTCGGGTAGACTTGCAAAATTAGCCAGCGGCCCACATATTTTTCATGTTTTTTCAAAAATTTTTGGGCTAGGGTCGCTAGCCTAGCCCATTTTTCCTTTTTTTTTTAATAAGTTTGATATTTATTTTTTTAATCTTATGATAATTTCACTTTGGCTAACAATTTAATGTTGACCCAAGTAAATCAGTGTTAATTATTTTTATTAATTTTTAGTTAATTATTAATTAAAATTTTAAATAATAATAAAATTAGTTATACTTATAAATTATAATAATGATCATCAGTCTCATAAGTATATCGTTGGCATTGATATTGATGTCTTTTTCTTTTCTCATCCATCGGTTCTGTGGACTCATTTATTTTAAAACTACGATTAACAACTATATTATCAAATTTTTAATTAGGTGTCGAGGTCCTTTTTTTTTTCAAAAAATTTAATAATCGTACTTCTTAATCAACATAGTCTAAATTTATTAATATTGTGCCCTGGCTAACAAAATGAGCCGATAGATGGAACCAATAGGTAACAAAAAAAAGTACTTGACACCAATACTAATGACATACTTATGGGACTGATGATTATTATTATTATTATTATTATTATTATTTATAATTATCACTAATTTTGTAATAAATTTTTTTACAAAATATAAAATTGCTGGTTATATTTAGTTAATATTAAAAAAAATATTATCAAATTTAGACTATGTTGATTAAGAAGTACGATTATCAAATTTTTTGAAAAAAAAAAAGGACCTCGTCACCTAATTAAAAATTTAATAATGTAGTTGTTAATCGTAGTTTTAAAATAAATGAGTCCACAGAACCGATGGATGAGAAAAGAAAAAGACATCAATATCAATGCCAATGATATAATTATGAGACTGATGGTCATTATTATAATTTATAAGTATCACTAATTTTATAATTATATATTAAATAAATATTAATTATTATTTAAAATTTTAATTAATAATTAACTAAAAACTAATAAAAATAATTAACACTAATTTACTTGGGTCAACCTTAAATTGTTAGCCAAAGTAAAATTATCATAAAATTAAAAAAATAAATAACAAACTTTAAAAAAAAAAAAGGAAAAATGGGCTAGGCTAGCGACACTAGCCCAAAAATTTTTAAAAAAATATGAAAAATATGTGGGTCGCTGGCTTAGCCAGGGACCCACTATAATTTTGTAAGTCTACCCCAAAAAGGGTAGACTTGCAATTTTTTTTATTTTTTATAATATAATTATAAATTAGTTAGTACCCCGTGCCTTGGCACGGGGAGACTTGTATATATTTTCAACAAAATAAAAAAATGAGTTTATAAATAATTTAAAATTTGAAATATAAAAAGTACATAAACAATAAAGAATTTAAAACTTAAACTTAAAGTAATTAATAAGTATAAAAATACAAACGTGTATTGGATATAACAATGAAGTTAAATTTTTTTACTAATTAATTACCTTAAATGATAAATTATTATTATTTTTTTTAAATAAAGGTAAACAATGAATATGTGCTTTAAAATGAATAAGGAATATGTGCTTCAAAATAAAAATAAATAAGGTAAATAATTACCTTAATAAAATACTTTATTTTATTAAGTGGTAAAAAAAATTCAAAAAGGCTACCATAGAGCATACATGTGCTTTAATAATAAATAAATAATACAAATAATTTCAATTTTAAAATAAAATTAGTTTTTAATAAATAATTCAAAATTAAAATGATTAAGAGAAGAGGACAAATAGGAGGAATTCGTGATTTTTGAAATGTCATAACAAATTCTTAATTAATAATTTTTTAATTAATGCATTTCTTTAGTGCATAACTAACAAAACAAATTAATAATGTTAGATATTCAGGAAAAAATAATTAAAATTAGAGATATTGTATCTTATTGAAATATAAAAATGCAGAATAAATATTGAACTTCTCAATGATTGAATTATAAATCATTGGCATTACCATTGATATGAATATGTACATACTTGTTTCACCGATGATTGCAAAAAATAATTCAGTCAAATTTTGAAATTCTCACTTAAAATAAAAGTAAAGGATAAAATATAAAGTTGGAAAGAGAAATTTATATGCTAGTGCAGCATTAAATTTCACAGCCTTGCGATTTACTTTTGTGCTGCTTCTGCAGACACATTATTTATAATATTACAAACTTTTTATCTTGAGTAAATTTGAATTTCGAAAGACAATAGTAGGTAATTTTATAAAAGTGAGTTATTTTTAACATTAATAAAAAATTTTAAAAATATTTAAATTTTCTAATAGATAATCATGAAGTGATTCTCCCTATGAATATTAGAATTTTTTGGATAAATACGAATAATTATAAAAGAAGAGATTATTATATTCTCAATAGATGTAATATTTTTTTATATATACTAACCTATAGTTTTTTCATATTATTATTATCCATACACATAATATTTAGATATTGTAGTTTATTATGTATCAAATATTCAGTAGTCATATCGCCTATAGGATCTTATACAAAATATCATAAATCAAATATTATGGCTATATTATAAGAAACTATAATTATATAACAAATAATCAATTCAGACAACATTTCATATTATTGGTTATAATGAACAATAATTGATATTTATATTAATGATATTTTGAATCAATTGAACTTTTATATGTTGGATATATATATATATATATTTGAATAAACATGTTTTTATATACTTTAAAAAATAGATAAACAAATAATATTGATTAGATTCTTATGGATAAGTATAAATATATTTTTTTCTTTTTATCTAAAAATTTGTAAATTTTCATTTGGCAGGATGGAGCTCGTTGAGGTTGCACACATCTGTGTATATATGGCGCTTAGGTGGATAGTTTCAATGATTCTATTTTATTATATATAGATATTGATAAAATATAACTAATAAACATATCGGATAAGTGTATAATAATTTGTCTTTATCCAAAAAATTGATAATATTTTTAAATAAATAAATAAGTAACATTCTTCAAATTTATTTTTATATCTATTAGTTTTTTTTTTATTATTATCATATTACATTTTAATTTTTATATCATTAGTCATTGTCACATTATAAAATTAAATTTATTTATATTTTTATTTTATTTACTTTTTAAAATAGTTTTGTGTCTCTTCGAATTTTATTTTACCTTGCAAGCAAATATATTTTATTTTTATTTAAATTAGATAAATGTTAGATTATTTGATTTTATAAAGATTTACAAATTTGTTCAGGTAAATTGGTTAGGGATACAATCTAAAATTCAAACTTATTTTTACATCTTTCAATATTTTTTTTTTATTTGTGATTATTATCATATTAAATTTTATTTTTTTTACATATAAAAATTTACTTTATTTGTAATTTTTTTTATTTTATTAGCTTCTATAAACCATAGTTCTCCGGTGTCTCTTTGAATTTTATTTTGTCATGTAAGAAAATATTTTATTTCTATTTAGTGTTGATAAATGAATTGAATGTATCCAAAAGATAAATTAGTCAGGGATACAATTAATATAAAATTTATTTTAATATTAAAAAATAGTCTTATATTTTTAATATTCACTAATTATATTATTTCTAAATTTTGAATTATTTGTAATTTTTACTTACTTAGTTATTTTGAAACTTAAAAAATGGTCATTTATCTTATATTTAAATTTGGATAAGCGTACCATTATTTGTTTATCCAAAAGATTCACTCATTTTTTAGGTAAATAGTTAGTAAGATAATCCAAATTCATTTTTGTGTTCAATATACTTTCGTATTTTTATATGTATTAACTTAATTTTTAATATATTCATTATTTACTTATTTTTATATTTAAAAGAATATTATATATAGTTCTATTTAATTATTTTTTAAAAAATATAATTCTTTTGTGGATAAACTATTGAATGTTATCTATAAGATAAATACATATATATTGGATTAACATGTTTTTATTTACTTAATAAAGTTATATAAACATATAATACTGATTAGATTCTTTTGGATAAATACTAATATTTTTTTTTCTTTTTTATCGAAAAGTTGTTAAATTACATTTGGCAGAATAGAACTCATTAAGGCTATCCACACGTGCGCATATATGGCGCTTAGGTGGATAGTCTCAATGATTCTGTTTTATTATATATAGATGAGCCCTATAAATCAATTTTCTAGTCAAATAACAGGATAAATATACTATTTTTATACCTTTTTATATATTAACTAGTTAACGTGGCATACTCAAATGTGTGCACAATTAATTTAAAATTTTTATAGAATATTTATTTTTTTAAAAAATAAATTTATTAGATTCTAAAATATAAAAAATATAATAAACAAGAAATTAATGAAAGAAAACGAGAGAAGGAAAAGGGATGTGGGAGGTGATAAGAGAAAATGTGAAGTTGAGACTTGAGAGGTGAGAGAAAAATAAGAAGTTGATAAAAGAGAAAAATAATAATAAAATATTAAATAAACTAATATTAAACCATAATTGGCAAACAAAATTTGGGAGAGAGATGTCAAAGAGGTGCTTTCACTTAATATACTAGCGCCCATCGCACGCGGTCCCCGTGTGCATAAATTTTAAATGTAAATCAAAGCTAACAACAAAGATTCTTCTAGCAAACAAATAAAATTGTACAATCTAATTAAAATAATTAAATAAAGTTCCACATTTTCAATTTAAGTACTCGTAATTTTTATGCACATAAAATTTGTAACTTAATGCAACAATTTTTTGCACAGATGCAATCTTAATATGCTTAATTAGCATCTTTAGTTCTCCCCTGTGTTTGTATGCTTAATTTTTGGAGTTTTAAACCCCATATGCACATTAATATAGATATTTGAAAACATCTTTTATTTAATTTAAAAAATAAAGTTTTTAGAAAATTAACGAAACATAGTTAAAACTTGAAAGACAATGAAACTCAATTTCACTATCTTTCGCTTAAAGCCTACTACTTTTTATTATTTTCTATTTATTTTGGTGGAGGTGTATCCTTCAACTAAATTTTCAGAGGATATGTTAGATTAATGTAACTCAAAAACTTCAAAATTGAGGAATAAATAGAAAAAAATAGGGATGTCGACTTTTTCAATCACATGGACAAAAACCTTTAAGATTGCATTAAGTGCCTGCATGCAGCAATCGATTAAATGTATGCAGCCCTCAATCAATCCAAGTGGAAGAAATATAAAATGCTAAATATATCGTTATTGTATTACTAACCTCAATTTGAAAAAACAAATAAATTAGAGAAGTTCTATAAAAGCAAAGAACAAATTTCGTAAAAGGACATATAATAACTTAGGAATTCTGATTTTTTATTTTTTAATCAGATTTAATTGAAACTCAAAAAAAAAAAAAAAAAAAAAAGAAAGAAAGAAAGAAACACACCCACACAACCACACTTAGTTATTGCTATTTTGATATTTACAGCTTTTTCGTGGTTTGGGTATGAACGTGAAAATTTATGGCTATGAGTTTATTGCAGTATAGATATACACTATATATATATATTATATTAAGAAAAAATTAAAAAAAAATGGAATAGAATTAGACCAAATGCTAGGAAAGTTCTCCTAGGAAAATCAAAGCTCTCGACATCCTTGGTTTAGCGGGAAGCGCATAGTCTAGCGATGGTGATTTCGGAGAATTCAGCTTCATTGAAAATTCAACTTATGAGAGATGTTTTAGATGGGATTGAGGAGAGAAAGTAAAAGGTTGGTTTGAGATCATGCGAAGTTGTGGTACGGGAAAATTTGGTAGTTTGAAAACTTGGTACGAGAACTATCAATATGATATCAAATTTTCATTTTTATCCTTAATAAAATATTAATTTCATTTTATAAAAAAAAAGCAGCAAATGCGTTATACAAAAAGTGAAGGGCAAATTTTGTAAAAATACACAACAAAACTGTCATTTTAGACACAAAAAGACTTCTTTTTTAACATAGTATAAGTATAGATTAAATAAAACGAATATCAATATATTTAAATATGTGTTATCAAAATGTAAAATATGTAATACAAAAAATTTAAAATTTTATTTTATTAAATAGAATATAAAGTTATTAACATTTTTATATGTATTTTATCATATAATAATTAAAAAATAATATATAAAAATACCAACAATATATATTATATATTTATAATTTTTTTTATAGTTATAAAATAACTATGTGTTTCAAAAGAGGGAGAGAGGGGAAAGAGATGTGAGACATGAGAGGCGTTGGGGGGGGGGGGGAGGGGGGGGGGTTAAACGTGTGAGAGAGAGAAACGTGAATCGTCAAAATAGTTTGAGAGAGAGAAATACATGTGAGTATAGTGAAATGATATTTTTGGCCATTCAGAAAAATAGTATGAGAACTACCAAAGTAGTGTGAATTGTCATTTATGTCCTCTTCAAATTAGTAAATTCATTATAATGAAATAAAGTGGTGAAGGAATTAAGCAAAAACAAAGGATATTTTTTCTAAAATTACACAAATAACTTCCCTTTTAGACACAAAATAGCCTTGGCTTTTATAATTAGTATAGATAATAATAATATAGATATATATACTATTGTTATACCTTTTTATATAGGGTAAATTACAAATACCTTTCGTGAGGTTTGGCATAATTATAAATACCTCCTCCCTATTTGAAAAATTACAAAGACCCCCCTTAAGTATGTAACCATCTAACAAATAACCCATTTTCATCCATTTTTATGGGTGAACTGACCAAAATGCCTTTATGTATTTTATTTAATTTTTAAAATTCTTCGAATTTTATTGAACTACAATGCGTAGGGAAAAGTTTTTAAAGTTTTTTACACAGAGGAGTTAATATTGCAATTTGCCTCGGCTGATTTTTCTGTAATTTAACTAAAAAATCAAGGGCAAAATGGTTAATTTCAGGCCTTTGGTTGAAAATTACAAACCTTAGGAGTGTATTTGTAATTTTTCAAACAACAAGAGGTATTTGTAATTATGCCAAACTTAAGAGGAGGTAGATGTAATTTACCCTTTTATATATTAATGCAAAGTTGCAAACCCATATTTTGCTAAAAGGAATTGGAAAAAATGGATATACTCCCAAAATAATTACGTTTTTATATTTCTCTAGTGAATACATAGTTCAGATTAAAGTTTTGTTTCTAAAACATATTTTAAGTTAATAAATATTAGAAATTTTTTAAAAATATTGCAGAAAAATCATAAAATTAAAAAAACATACATAATAGTTATAAAAATAAAATTCTAAAAATATTACATTTCTCTTTCAATTCAAGCATATCTATTTTAATCTTATTTTATTTATGCCAACCAAAATAATTTATTTTTATGTAGTGTAATTATTTAAAGTTATTATTTGATGTGGTTGTTATTGAAACTAAATAATAGTATAGTATTTTTTTAACTACATGTCATAAAATATCGTTATTATATTGATATATATGTATATAGCATTACTAATTTAGTGTAATATTAAATTAGTTATCATTAAATGAATGGGTGGCACAAAAATTTATATATTAGTGGCTAAAAGTATACAATAAATGTTTTTCTATAAAATTTGAAAAAAATAATAAAAAAATTCTAGGAAATTCAAAGATTTCGTAGAAAAAACAAAATGGAGTGTTTCAAATGAAATTAAATAATTTCAAAATTATCATTTATTTTTTCGCTTTCATAAACTAAAGGCTAAAATGCATAAAACCCCCTTATGTTTTGAAAAGTCGGTAAAAAATCCCATTGTGTTTCAAAAATAGGCGAAAAACCCCCCTGTGGTTTGCAAAATTAAGCTCAATCGCCCCTCTCCGTTAAAGACCACTAACGGCGTTAATTTTTTGATAAATTGACCGTTATGCCCTTACTTATTATATATTATTATTTATTTTTTTGACCGTTGAATCTTTACTGATTAGATAAGAACCGGTAGATCTCATCAATTAATTTTGATCATTCAATTTTAAATTTATAAAAATAAATCAACGGCATAGATTTAACTAATTTTAAAATATATATTATAAAAAATAATATTATTTTTCAAAAATATAAATTAAAATAAATTACCCGCCACCCCATCCCACCCCCACCCTGCTCCCCTACTGCTTCTCTACCGCCCACCGCCACCCCTCCCGCGCGCGCTCAACCACCGCCAGAGCGCCAGCCTCCCCACCCCTCGCCACCCACCGACTCCTTAGAAGCTGTCGCCCAGCCCAGATTTTGATCACGTTGCCGTCGCCCCAACCTGGGCGACCGCCGTCGCCCAGAACACAAAAGGGGGCGACGACGGAGTTTTTTCTCTCTCTTTTTTTTTTTTGATTTTTTTTTAGTTTTTAAATTTTTTAATTTTAAAGTGAGAAAAATTTAGTTTGGGTTTTAATTTAAATTAAATTAAGAAAATCAAGTAATTAAATAATCGTAAAATTTTAAAACAATAAAACAAAAAAATTACATACTTTCTAATCTTAGTAATTAAAAAAGTTATGGTTTTAATCTAAATTAAATTAAGAAAATTAAGTATTTAAATAGTTGTAAAATTTTAAAATAATAAAACACAAAAATTACATATTTTTAAATTTTAGTAATTAAAAAAGTTAGGGTTTTAATTTAAATTAAATTAAGTATTTAAATAGTTGTAAATTTTAAAATAATAAAACACAAAATTACATATTTTTTAAGTTTAGTAATTAAAAATTACAAAAAATTAGTTATATATATTTTTCTTATTGTTTTAAGTAAATATATTTTTAAAAATGAATTTTTTATATAGAAAAATAACTCAAAAAAAGTAAAAAAATGCCCAAAGTGAAATATACACACTTGATGAGGGCATTTTAGTAAAAAAAGAAACCCAAAATTGAGGTCAAAAGCAGCTACTAATCACCCAAAATCGCATGAGACGCGCGTGTAGTGCACCTTCCGTTAATTACTAACAAAAGGGGTGTTTTTTGCTACGTTTAACAAAATATGTGGGATTTTTTTGCCTATTTCCATATCACAGGTAGGTTTTTAGCTTTTTCAACAAAACAAAGGGGGATAAATGAAAGTTTAGCCTAAAGTAAAAGATGGATACTGTTTCATAGTCTTGATGAAAACGTGTGACAATTTAAATCATGATACACACTTTTACCAAGATATACAATTGCTAATCAAATATCGTATTAAATTTGTTAATGTCCCTAAATATAATAATAAAAATAATGACAAGGACGATAGTAACTAAAAATATATAGATTTTCATAGATATATATTATAAAACATGTATACCAATTAATTAAATGAACGTGAACCAATGATAAGAAATGTTTTGTGTAAGATCCATTTTAATGACATGTGACAGAAGAAAGTGAGAAGAATTAAACAGTAAAGTGAAATGTAAAAACAAAAAGAAACTAGATAAAGAAAGGAAGGCATTATCAGTGTCGTCCATCGGAATTTGTACCTATATAAGGTATAAATCGATTCTGTACCCATATGAGGTATAAATTGATGAATTAACATATAATAAAAATATTATATGTGATCTAACGACTGATAATTTATATGGGTATAAATTTATATAAATAACATTATTGGGTCGGAGGAACATATTTGTACAAGAAAGAAGCAAGAACATGTGAAGATGAGAGAAATTTTGGAAATTTATTGTGTAGAATTATATTTTGATCGACAATATTAACAAATAGGGTCAATTACACTGAGACCCCCTGTGAAAATGTGAAATTACATTTTTCTCCAAAAAGTTTTAAAATTACACTTACACCGCTTCTGAAAATTCATCGTTTACACCTAACTTCCTTTTGTTAGAATTTTGACGAGAAATATTGACGTTAGCGAAAAATATTACATTAATTTTTAATTTTACCTCTCATTTAACCCCATGTTGTAATTTTGCATTTATAAGGGAAAAAAATGTAATAATGTTAACCCCACTCTCTATATATACATTATATTTATCTCCTTATAAGTATAAAAATATACATACAAATATTAAATGAGGGACAAAATTAAAATTTTATGTATTTATTTTGCCAACGTAAATATTTTCCATCCAAATTTTCACAGAATGAGGTCAAGTGTAAACGGAGAATTTTGGAGGGGGCGTAAGTATAATTTTAATACTTTTTTGAGGAAAAGTGTAATTTTATATTTTCAGAAGGGATTTAGGTGTAATTAACCCTAACAAATAAAACCTTATTCAAGTAATAAAGGTTGATATATCATAACCAAAATACAGTCAATTTGAATCAGTGTATTTTAGTAGTGATCTCATTGTTTGTTTAATTCTTTTAGAGTTTGATTTTTTAAATTATCTATAGGGATAAATACAGTTATCATCCCTAAAGTATTTGTCACACATTAATTACTTCCGTAAAGTATTAAAACCTTCAAAAAAGTCTTTGACCTTCTTACTCCTTTAATTTTGAAGTTTAAAAAATCCATTTTACCCTAATAAAAATTGATTTCTGAACAAAAAAAATTAAAAGAATTCGTAAAAATACCAAAAAATCACTCTTTTTTTTCTGAACTTTATCTAATTCTAGTTTCACTAGTTCATCGAGCTTTTTTTATTTTTATAATTCTTAAAGTAGTTGGGGCTCATTTTATTTTAATTTCACTTATTTTTCAAGTACTTTGGGATTATGAAAATATAAAGAGCTCGATGAATAAGTGAAACTAGAATTAGACAGATCTTCAACATAGAGTGATTTTGTTATTTTAAAAATTCATTTAATTTTTTTTAGAAAACAATTTTTAGTAAGTGTAAAATGGAATTTTTAAACTTAAAAATTAAAGGAATTAGAAGGTGGGGGGGGGGGGGGGGGGAGTTTGGAGATTTTAATACTTTATGGGATAATTGATGTGAGGTGGATACTTTAGGTGTGATAATTGTATTTATCCTTATTTATATTTAGTTATTCTTTAATATTTTAACGTAATAAAAAAAGTAAATATAGTAGCTATTAAAAAAATAAATAAAGGGTTAATAGCAAACACATCCCAACGTATAAGGAGTTTTGCACTTTGTCTCCCAACCATTTTTATCTTTATTTTTTTTACACTCGACTTCTCAACTTTTAATTTTCATAGCACTTTGCCCATTTTTTTACTTTTTGGGGCATAAAATGAGAATATTCCGACTGTATAAACACACATCCCAAATTGATTTAATTCTAGATAAAGTGTAATTTTACATCCCAATTTAAAAATATGTTTCCGCAGCCAGTATATTCCCGTCTGATTCCCAGAGAATACAAAAAAATTAAAAAAAAGGGTAAATTACAGCTACATCCCTGAGGTTTGACATAATTACAAATACCCCCCGTTATTTAAAAAGTTACAAATATGCCCTTGAGGTTTGTAACCGTCTAACAAATAACCTATTTCCATCTATTTTTACGGGTGAAACTGATGAAAATGCCCTTATGCACTGAATTATTTTTTATTCAATTTTTACAAATATTTTGGACTACAATGCGCAGGGAGAGGTTTCTTAAATTTTTTACACAGAGGAGCAATAATGCAATTTGCCTTGGCTGATTTTTCTACAATTCTAATAAAAAATTCAAGGGCAAAATGATTAATTTCAAACCTTTGATTAAATATTGCAAACCTCATGGAGGTATTTCTAAATTTTTAAACAACGATGAGATATTTATAATTACGTCAAATTTAAGTAGAGATGGCTGTAATTTACCTAAAAGAAAAAAGAAAAAAACATTGGGACAAAATGCACTACCACTCGCACGTTAGAAATGTCTGCTATTAATTAAAAATTAAATGATAAAACAGTAGGAAAACGGTCCACAAAAATGTGGATGAATGATGATCATAAAAAAGTCAAATATTCCGACGCCACTATGTAAGAAACTGAAAGGCTCAAATTGGAAAGTGGGTAGCACTTGGAGGAAAGGAAATGGACCACCCTCTCCTCTATTTGCTTTCTATCTCTATCACTTTTTTTTTGAAAAAAATAAAAAATAAAAAATAAAAAATAAAAAATAAAAAATAAAAACCCTTACCGCCTGTACTTTTAAAAATATTAATTGGATCGGACAAAAGTTGGCTATCAATAATAGGATGATATTCACTTTATGCTATTTTAAAATAAAGGGTAAACTACAGTTATTTTTTATGAGATTTGAAATAATTACAAATATCTTTTATTGTTTGAAAAGTTACAAATATTCCCCTGAGGTTTGTTATCGTCTAGCAAATAATTTATTTCAATTCATTTTTTATAGGTGAACTGATCAAAATACCCTTATGCGCTGAATTATTTTTTATTTAATTCTTAAGTTTTTTTATTACAGTGCGTAGGGAGAGGTTTCTTAAGTTTTTTACACGGAAGAACATTAATGCAATTTGACTGGATTGATTTTTCTACAATTTTAATAAAAAATTCAAGGGCAAATGGTCAATTTTAGGCTTTTGGTTAAAAATTACAAATCCCAGGAGGATATTTGTAATTTTTAAAACAACAAGGGGTATTTGTAATTATGTCAAACCTCAGGAGAGGTTGATGTAATTTACCTAAAATAAAATATAGCTACCAGTTTGAGTCTTAATTTTAGTTAACTCATGCACATTGTTTAATAATTGGTATTCAAAATTAGTTAAAACACTAACTGATGATCCCTTGCTCGAGTGGTGAGGTTGAGGTCCCACAACCACTACGAATGTAGGATGCTTGTTTAGTTTTTAAGATGTTTGCTTTAATATTGGTGTTGGTAGATTTAGAGATATTGTTATACTGTTGACTGAATATTGTAATAGCAGTTGGGATGTTGTTATACGGTGGACTCAATATTGTAATAGCAGTTGGTTGCTTTAGAAACATTGCCGCAAAAGCATTGTTTTATTTTCAAATTAATAGTTCATCCCTCATTACTCAAAAACATTTGATTATATTTGAATATAAAATGTTGTTTGGCTAAATTTATTTAAAAGATTTTTTAAGCTCATACATCTAATAATATGTTAGATCTTATTTTAAAAATAAGTTCACGAAATATTTTTGGATAAAACAAAATTATGAAACTTATACAACTTTAGTAATGCAAAATTTGTAATTAATTTGAAGGAATTTGTTAAGAATTTTAGAAATAAGTTAGTAACTCTTTAATTTTTCTTTTCCTTAAAAGAATTTATAAGCTCATAACATCTTATTTTAGAACTTATACGCTCATTATTTTTTAAAAAAAAATACCAAATACTTTGTAGTATTTTATAAACTCTCAAACATCTTACAGATGTTTTAAACAGCTTACAAGTTCACTCGAACACCCTCTAAGTAATGCTTTAATTGATAGGGGTTTACGTGAATCTGATGAAGATGGTAAAAACTGTATTTAACCCTTTTATATATAAGTGAAATTCTCAAAGAAAATATAAATACAAAAAATAAGTATAAAATTATACATAAACTTGAGAATGTTAGAATATGATGCAGAATATTATATTCATTTTAATTAAATTTCATTAAAATTTAATTATTAGATTATAGTGATTTTTGTTTAAAATACGAAACACTGATTACGTTGCAGGGAAACAAAGTGAAGATAGAAACGATTGGCCGTATATATTTTAGATAAACTATATTAACACTCGTAAGGTTATGTCTACTTACACCAACACTGTCTCTCCTTAGAAAAATTATAAGTACTTCTTTTGAAATTGTAGTTGTAAATACAAGTACACCACTTTTTAACGTCACTCTTAGATATGCTACACTAACACCCTTTAGAAAGTATACTTATAATTTTACAAAAAAATATAAAAATATTGGATAATTACACTATCCTCCCATGAGGTTTGGTGTAATTACACGTAGATTCCTTGTGGTTTGAAAAATTATATATACTACCTCTGAAGTTTGCTTCCATCTAACAAATAAGTCCACTCATTTTACAAATAAGTCTGCCCGTTAGTCAAATTGATCAAATTTGTTGATGTTAACAAAAGAATTGGATAAAAATTCATTTTTGCTCCGATTAACTTATTACAGGTCAAACAAAACTTCTTATGACCAAACCACTCTTATACATCGTCATACGTCAATGCATGTGGGGAGTTATATCTTCACCTTATAAGGATAGTTTAGTCTGGAAAGATTTGTTTGACCTGCAATAAGTCAGTAATAAATCAATGGAGAGTGAATATTGATATTCATAAAATCAAAAAGTTGGTGAATTTTGACTAACGGAGGGACTTATTTGTTAGACGAAAGCAAACCTCAGGAGTAATAGATGTAATTTTTCAAACCACATGATGTTACGAGTAATTACACCAAATCTCAAGAAATGATGGTGTAATTATTCTAACAATATTTGTGTAATTAGATTTAACCTCACGGATAGTGGATATAATTTAGCTATAATTGGGATAATTATATTTACACCCCCTAACCTATGATCTGTTTACACAAATGACCCCTATTTTTTGAATAATTATATACACACCCACTAGAATATAAACATCATTTACACAAATTACCCCTATTTTTTTAGAAAATTACACTTACACCCCTCAAAAAGTATCGACATTATTACACAAATCATCCCTATTTTTTAGCTATCAATGATGGTTTCTATAATTATACAAAAAATATGGGTGATTTTTATAAATAAACTATAAGTTAGGGGTGTAAATGTAACTATCCCTAAAATTTATCCAATATTTCATTTAAGTGCTCTCATCATAATTTGTGTTTTGTTAAGCCATGCAATCTGTAACCAATACAAAGAGGTTTTTCCATTAATCAAGATAGCCAGTTTCTCATAAATGCTTGTAAATTCATATTTCCTTCAATTAAACTATGAAGATATTTGCATTAACTCCTTCAACTTTTGAACTGTCCTGACTTTTCATATGAAATCAAAAGGGACAAAAACAAATAAATAAATCTGTGTGAAGATTGAGAGCGGAATATTAGTTAGTGTAGGAAAAATCCAAGAAGGTGAAGGAAGATTTCATTTCAGTTCAGATTCATCTCTCTCTCTCTCTCTCTCTCTGTGTGTGCGCCTCTATATAACAAGAACAAGAAGCCACCTGCATAAGCACTCTGCTTCAGGAATCAAGAACAAAGGCGCTGATCAAATGGCGCGGGAATTGGAAAACTCCCTCTTGAATCAGCACAAAGAGAAGCACTTCACCGCCGGTGAAATTGTGCGCGACATAATTATCGGTGTTTCTGATGGCCTCACTGTCCCATTCGCCCTCGCCGCAGGACTCTCCGGCGCCAACGCTTCCTCCGCCGTCATTCTCACCGCCGGTGTTGCTGAAGTCGCTGCCGGCGCCATCTCCATGGGACTTGGAGGGTAATCTTCTTCTCCTATCTATTATATATATATATATATATATCGTTTTTTACGTTTGTTAATCAGGAATTTTATACTAATCTTAAGCGTATATATGCAGTTATTTGGCTGCAAAAAGTGAGGCGGATCATTATATGAGAGAGCTCAAAAGAGAACAGGAGGAGATCATCGCTGTCCCTGATACAGGTTTGGATGCTGCTGTGTGTACAGATTTACACACATACACACACCAACACTATGTGTGTTACTGTGTGTGATTTCTGGTTTGCATTTAACATTGTATGTGTTACTTGACATTTTTGTTCATCATACAACTTCAATTATGATTGAAGTCGTAGATGGTTGATTGTGAGAACAGAGTTGGTTTGCTTTTGTCGATTTCTCTGAGTATTTCCTTTTAATCAATATTAAAAAACAGCTTAATCCCTTCATCATCTTTTATATGTACTTGCATTCAAGAAATTTTAGTGATGATCCATCCTATGTATGTTTTTATGCTAATCTTAGATCTCTTAAGGTTTAATGGGCACTGTTCTTTTGTCTAAAACTGCTTGCAGAAGCTGCTGAGGTTGCAGAAATACTGTCAGAATATGGGATCCAGCCTCATGAATACACACCAGTAGTGAATGCTCTGAGGAAGAATCCAAAAGCATGGCTTGATTTTATGATGAAGTAAGCTCTCCTAACTTAATTACATTTTTTTCTGCTACCAATATCTGTCTTCTCTTTAGCTTTCTTGGCAACAGTTTATTCTCAACTTAATGATCATGCCTTCTTAGGTTGACATACAATAATTAACATCCATGTTATATCAAATAACCCTTTCTCTCTTATCTCAAATGTTGATTAATGTCATCATCTACAACTTATGTGGTTTCTCGCTGTAATTCAATATATCAACTTATGTGGTTTCTTGTCGTAATTCAATATATCAACTTATGGGGTTTCTCGTCGTAATTCAGCCTGACATATTGTGTCTAGTCACACGACTCCAACCTCATAACAAAAATTGACCACGTGAGTGATCTTATTCAACCATATTTACATGGATTAGTAAGGAAAATTCTAACTCGAATCAGGTTCATGGAGAATGCATTGCATCTTCCGTCTGAAAAAAATAATCAATCACATTGCAATTTGCACCATTCGCTATGTAATTGACTTGATGTGGTAAACTAGGTTCAACCGTTCAAGTAAGAATTTTCAGCTGTAATATTGTATTTATTAAACGATTGTGTAAATTAATCATAGTTAGTAACAAAATCCCAGGGGGAGGAGAGATTCAAACAAGCAAAGGAGAAGTTAGTGTGATCACAGGTATTAAGGGGTCCCTTTCTCTGAGGAAACTGTATATGGACAATGATAGGAACTGGAAATCTTATAAGAGAAAGTCAGAAAAGTCTATGCATTCAAGGTGATAATCACGTGCTTCTGAAACCCAAAAAGCTGATAAATAAGCATCATATTTGATTACACTTAACTTGGTTCTTTCTCCAGTTCGACAATCACAAAAGTTAAAGTCTTGAGTTAATCTTCTTGGGATGGTTTCCCTGATCACTCAGTGAAGTTCTTCAGCTTTTTACTTGACAAAGACAGAGTGCAGATTGATAGTTACTCAAGAGAAGCCAGACTGTATATAACATATGAGCAGCATGATATTAAACTAATAATTGAATATATACATGGATATTGTATGATTCAGATATAAGAAAAGGGCACAATACTTTCCTTTCAAAATGCAATAAACGAACACGTTTTTACGTTTTTCGAAGACATTGCCATGTATGATTCTCAGGTGCTTGATTGACTAACAGTAATGAGATCGAACCAAGTTTAAGCAATTGACATGTAGAAGTGCAGGTTTGAACTGGGATTGGAGAAGCCGGATCCAAAGAGAGCGCTTCAAAGCGCGCTGACCATAGCCATTGCTTACATAGTAGGTGGTTTGGTGCCCCTTCTCCCTTACTTTTTCATCCCAACCGCAACAAAAGCTGTGGCTGCCTCTGTTGTGCTGACGCTTATGGCTCTGCTAGTCTTTGGCTATGCCAAAGGCCACTTCACTGGAAACAAACCCTTTAGGAGTGCTCTCCAAACAGCTCTCATCGGTGCTGCTGCATCTGCTGCCGCTTTTGGTATGGCCAAGGCTGTACAGGGATGACCACTTCTACCTTAGCTGAGGATGGTTCGGTATGATCACACTAATTTTCAGTGGAAAGAATGGGGGTTTCAATTTCTTCTGATTACTGTTGATGTTTCGCTCTTTCTTGAGTTGTAACTTAGCTTTGAACCTTTGGATGTCTTTTCTCTTTCCTGCTGTATTTCTAGTTAGCATACAATGGTAGGGATCGACGTTAACCATAACCAGCTTTGAATCAATTCATCTTTAAACCTATGAGTTGAATTTACCTTCTCAGCTTGACAGCTTTGCCCCCTGATGAAATTTCAAATCTTTAATCTGAATCTATACTGGAATTTTCAGGATAAACCGTGGAATCTTAAACTTACCTCTTATTTTCTTCTACACCAAATGCCTGGAAACAGATATATGGATTCGAAAACCTGGCATGGAATTAAAAGCTTTAAGAACAGAGATGCATCTAAGAGAAAATATGCCGATATCCCAATCCATGGGAAGACATACATAACAACGAGCTCACAAAACTGGAAACATCAACACTTGTTACCATAGAGCTTCTTGCATCTCATTACAAGCTAACATCTTCACCAAAACACAGGCCAATTACTATTTGCCCAACTTTGGCTGGTTCACTGCTGAAACTAATCCAATTGCAAAAAGTTTATCCAGCAGGGTGCTCGTGGCAGGATACTGCCAACTACAGTTTAAGGGCATTAAAGTCGTCCAGTAATATTATAGTTCTGTTCTTCGTGACATTTACAATCAGAGCAACGGAATAGGACTGTGTAAATGATGGAAATCAAGACATCAGCTCAAGATTATGACCAAAGAATCTCTACAATACCTTGGCACTGGTCTTCACCCATCAGGCAGTTGAGTTGAAGCAAAATGAACTGAACAGGATCATTTGGTCCCCCATCCAAAAACCACTAAACAAGGTTCACTATCCTGCCAGTTTCTCTGTCTAGTCTAGCCACAGAAAAGCCTAAGTACCAAAATGTAAATGCATGCATTTTGCAAGAAACAGGGAAGCTGATGACTTTAAGATATTTGCTTGCAGCTTATTTCAGAAGTCAGCAATCCCATTTGTTTAGTTAAAACATCCATCTTGTTCGATGCATCAATTGGGATCTGGGATTCTCTAGCTTCTGTGACCTGGTTCTGATGGTCATTGACATCATTATCTGAATCATTGGGCTCCTCAGATTCTTTTGGCTGCAATGTCAATCCAATCTGCAACCCAGAATTGGTACAGGCTCCAGCTTCAATCTCCGCACATTCTTGAGTTTCAGTTGATGGATTGGACAAAAGAAGCTGTTCGAGCATAGTATCGTCTTCAGGTACATCTGGAAGAACAAACTGGCCATGATTTTCCAAAGAAAGTAGTTTTTCATCCATTGGTCCTAACAAAAGGTCTATATCCATAAGAAGATCTCTCATTTGATCAGAAGTGAAATCTAATTCCATTAAGTCTTCAGTATTGTAAGCATCTGTTGTGCATGCTGGAGGCACCGAGTGTCCGTTTTCTGGCGGCTGATATCTGACTATCATTCCATCAGAAGGAGTTTGTTGACAGTCATCCGTAATTTCCCTCAGTTTTTTCTTCCCAGCTTCAGAATTAGAAGCTTCTGTTGTGCATGATGGAGGCACTGATTGTCCGCCTTTTGGCGGCTCATACCTGACTATCGTTCCATCAGAAGGAGTTGGTTCACAGTCATCAGTAACTTCACTCAGTTTATTCTTTCCAGTTTCCGTCATACGCCAACTGTTTTCTTTTGGCTGTAAGAACTGAACCATAAATTCAGGGCTTTGCATCGCCATCACAATGAAAGAAAGCATCTGTTGCTGGTTCTTTTCCATACCTTTCAATTGTTCTCTCAAGAGTAGCAATTTACTCTGTGAAGTCTGCTGGTGCTGACTTAGATTTTTCAGCTCCTGCGTTAGCGAAATTTTATCACTTTTAAGAGTCTCAACTTCTTTCCACAGTGCCATTCTCTTGTCTTCTTCAGATAATACAGGGGTTTCTGTTTCTTTCTGTTGGGACGATTTCTTCTGTACTAGGTTCTGAGGTTGCTTTCTCCTGCTGATGTTCTTCAGCAAATGCTTCTGGCCTTTGATGAAGGCCTCATTAGCAAATTGCCAGCGATCGGTATCTATTTTCCTGAAACCCTGAACAAATTTGAGAAAAAAGTCAATGCACAGGAATAAATTTTACATCCAATTAACGACAACAAATCCAGATCCCAAAAACTCCTACAAATCTTAGATTAAATTAAGATCTCTGTTTCAAGGATATTAACCAACCAAATACCAAGAAACATTGCTAAGATCAAACCTTTACGTTCTAAAACAAAATCTACACTGTATTTATTTCAATTAAGTGACCCTATTCAAATGTTTGCTACTCTCAGTATCTTCACAAAAGCAAGAGCTGCCATAAACCGAATATGAAACCAAAGTCCTAAAAAACCATTAACTCTAAACGACTTCACAGATACTGCAATCATAACTATGACCTTCAACAAATACTACCTTCACAACTTGCAAAAAGCTCTACCAAACATAAAATAAACAAGAAGCACATATACAGAAGTACAACTATTCGTTTCGAGCCCGAGAGCAGAATCCAAACAAGATGCCCTCCTGAAGTAAACAATTTCAAACGAAGGATCGGTACATGAACTAGCAACCCAAGTGACCTCCAATGTTCCAATCACAACTTCTGGAAAATCTTCAATCGTTTTATTTCATTAATCATTACTGTTAAAAAGTTTAGATAAACTAGAAATTTGAAGAAAGAAGAATACAAAGGAATCAGAGGCTCCGCCTCCAGCCTAAATGCAATCATCCACCTCAATCAAAAAAATTCTGCAGAGAGATAAGGGCACACGGGCTGTTTAATCTTTGAGGAAAGAACATAAATAAGGAACATCACCCATCTCAAATCATACATAAACACGATCATTCACAAAATTCTGGAGAAAAAAGAAAAGCACATACAAACAAATCCCAAAAGCAACTCGAACAAAATGAAGCTCACATAAATATTGAGTTGGCGGACAAAGCTGGAGAAGTTGCTGTGCTTGAAGTACTTTGGGAGCAATTGGGATGAAAATTTGGATTCATCCCATATGATAAAGCTGTCATTCGATTCAGTCCAAGAAATCAACTCATCGGTTGACTCATCATTCACCATCTCGTAGCATTTCACCAAGAAAGGCGGCAGCGACGTCCCATTTTCAACTGATTTCACCATAATTGAAATCAACTCAGAAAACCCAATCTCGATAACAAGTTCCGATTCGACGAACTTCACCAGAATCAAATCTAACCCGGAAAAACCCACTTCCCGAAATCCAATACTGATGTCGAATTCAAGCTCGTGAAACTGGAATTCTAAACGAACTGTATACGATGTATGCGTATCCGGGTACAAATATACTGAAATTATATCTGTCTGTATACACAAGTCAAGAATATGTTTTGCTTGGAGAAGAAGGTGAAGAATTGAAAAGAGGGAGACGATTGGGTACAAGTCTTTGTTTGAATGGATGCGGACTTGCAGATATTAAGAGGAAGAAATCAAAAACCAGAAGAATAGAAAAGGGAAAAAGTTGCCAAAAGTCAGTGGCGGTGGAGTTTTCCAGATTGGTGTAGATTTATGCAACTTGTACATTTCAAATCGGGCTAAATTACAGTTAACTCCTTCGAGTTTGATAAAATTACAAATATTCTCTCATTATTTAAAAAATTACAAATACTTTCCTCAGGTTTGTAATTATATAACAAATAACCAATTTTCATTTATTTTATGGGTAAACCGACCAAAATATCCTTATGTATTGAATTGTTTTTTAATTTAATTCATTAAATTTTTTTGGATTACAATGCGTATGGATATGTTTTTTAAGTTTTTTACACAGGAGGAATAATGCAATTGATTCGGCTGATTTTCCTACAATTTTAATAAAAAATTTAAGGGCAAAATGGTCAATTTTAGACTTTTAATTAAAATTTACAAACCTCAGAAGATATTTGCTATTTTTCAAACAATGAAGGAATATTAGTAATTATGTCAAACCTCCGAAAAAGTGGATGTAATTTAACCTTTCAAATGCGTTGTTATTCTCTTCATGTAGTTGCAGGGTTATAGTTGTACTTTCATTTCCCGGGTACATTTCTCTTGCCTCACTCTACTCCCTGTAAGAGCTCTTTTTTGAAGGTTCATTAAACCATCGATATCTGAAATTTTGTATAATTATACGTAAATTCTCTATAATTTAAAAAATTATGATAGTATCCTGACATTATTTACGTCTAACAAATAGATTTTTTGTTAGTCAAAATTCAATGAATTTGTTGATATTAACAAAAAAATTAAGTGAAATTCCATATGCACCACTGTTTAACTTATTACTGACTTATTGCAGGTTAAACAAACTTTTTTCTAACCAACCTACCCTTATATATCTTCATAAACTAATGCATCTGAAAATGTATATATTCACACTTATAATGATAGTTTGATCAGAAAAAAAATTTGTTTGACTTGAAATACGTCAGTCCTAAGTTAGTTGGGAGTAAATATCGATTTTTATTCATTTTTTTTTGCTAATATCAGCAAATTCGATAGATTTTGACTAACATAGAGATTTATTTGTTAGATGAAAACAAACGCCAGGGGCACTAGATGTAAATTTTCATACCACAAGATGTCTACGTATAATTATACCAAACTTTAAGGAAGGGTGATATAATGGTTTAGCCCCTAGTACAGTTTAAAACGACAATTATGCCCTTCCAGTGTTTTGATTGTATCATTCTGCTCCCTCCAAAATTAGGAAACGTTTCAATAATAGTTCTATTTAAAATAAAAATAAAAATGCATTTAATTACTAAGATTATGAATCATGATTGTCAAGAATTAAAGCAAGAACCAAAAGAGGGGGTAAAAGGAAAACTTCTTTTCATCTTCTCCACAGAGAATAACATCTAGTATATTGCTATATGGTCCCTCATTTTGCCAATATTTAAAAATAATGACCATGATAACAAGGTCTAATAAATTATCGATAAAGAATAAAGCTTAGTTGGGTTCTCTTTCCATTCGAAACCAAACAATAATATAGATAATGTTTTTGTCAATGTTAATCTTTTATATTTTAATTTTCTATTAATGATTCGCATTTAGTATTGATGCCCCTTTAATTATTTTTTCAAAACCCAAGGCAAAGAAGTGGGGCCTTTTTGTCAGCCCTATTGGCTCAGATCATAAAAGGTATTACGTTTATTCTATAAAAATTGAGTTTATATGGTAGGATCTGAAAATAAGACTCAATCAGTAAGTTTGCACGCTGGACAAGGGGGATGACACTTCATCTGGGTTACACACGTCAAGAGCAACTTTACTTAGAAAATCTTGAACAAACTTTTCCTATATAGATGAGTCCAGCTAGACAATGCAACTGGTGGAACTCTATGTTTCTCAGGTTGACAGGGTAAGACTCATTCAAAAGGTCATAACTCTTCAAAGATAAGTCCAAATCAAGTATGGACATGTTGTTCGTTTGCTAGCTTTCAGAGGTTTATAGTGATATGCAACTTATCCTAACTAATCCCCAGATTTCGCTCTAATTCTCTCTATAAAGAAAGTGAAGATAAGTCCAAATCAAGTATGGACATGTTGTTCGTTTGCTAGCTTTCAGAGGTTTCTAGTGATATGCAACTTATCCTAACTAATCCCCAGATTTCGCTCTAATTCTCTCTATAAAGAAAGTGAAGATAAGTCCAAATCAAGTATGGACATGTTGTTCGTTTGCTAGCTTTCAGAGGTTTCTAGTGATATGCAACTTATCCTAACTAACCCCCAGATTTCGCTCTAATTCTCTCTATAAAGAAAGTTTATTCATTATTTATGTACAATAATTAAAATAAACGCCATCAACCTTCGTAAAAGTAAGTTGTACATGCCAAGTACATAAATCTATACTCCTTACATCGAACCGAGCTCTGATACAACTTGAAGGGACAAGCGAATCCGCCCGAGTGCGCAAACAAAGTGTGAAAACGGCATTAAAATTGCATATACAATTAAAGCAATAATCACAAAATCCCAAGGGTGTTTGATATGTTTGATTTTTTAGACATATACATGATTCAGATCATAAATTATATTATCAAAGTTTAATATAATTACGGGTAAATTACAACAAACTCTTTTGAAATTTAACATAATTACAAATACTCTATCATTGCTTAAAAAATTGCTAATATCCTCCATGATTTTAACGGTCATTTAACAACTAGCTTCATCCGTTTGTTTCTAGACTTTCATCCAATTTTGTAGTGAGCTGACTAAAATGTCACTATGGACTATGAATTATGATTTTATTTATTTCTTTAAAAAAATTAATTTTTCTGGACATAGTGGAGAATTTCTTTTTTTTGTTTTTACATTTTTTCAGTCCACCTCATCGAATTCTTTACAATTTGTCAATTTTTTTTAAAAAGAAAAAATAACGAAGGCAAAATTGACAATTTCAAACCTCCATCCAAAAATTATATAATTTCATCATACATCAAGTGTTATTAAAATTCTCTCCTCAATAAGGAGATATTCGCTGTCAAACTTTAGGAAACTACGTTTTAATTTACTCTATACTTAAATAAAATATAATTGGTCAAAATGTCTTTTCATGCTTATAGGATAAAATTTGTAATATTTTTTTCAAGTTAGGCCTTTTAGATGGGAATCAAATCAACTAAATCGTGCTCAGGTCACGTGAGATGCACATGCACATTTTTGTTGATTATTTTTATCATTATTTTTGTCATTTAACTTTTTAGGGTAATATTTTGGTCTTACATCTTTTTAATTTTTGTAATTAATTATTTTTGTTGCCGGAGTTAACTCTTCTCGCTAGTAGAGGTGAACTCCAATATAACATAACTGAAATCGCGAACATTAAAAAAAAAAATTACAAAGCCAAAATACTATCCTATAAAATCAAAAAACGAAAACACCAAATATTCTAACTTACCCCCAAAAAATAAGAAAAAAAAATAATCCATTGATTTTACACAAGGAGAACAAGGTATCAGATCTCCTAGGGGCATTTTTTCAAAAAAATTTACGGGAGGTTTTGAGTTCAAATTTTTGTGTTGATACGTAAATGTATGGAGTATGTGCGTTAATTAATAATAATAATAATAATTTATTAAAAAAAAATACAACAATAACAGCAGTGAGATGAGGTGTGAGGACAGCAACTACTATTGACTTTGTGCTTCATCTTGTCTAGGTTGACTCTGCAGCAGAGTCTCCAAACTCCACTGCTATTTCCTATTTCTTTCATCGCTCTTCGCAAGAAGCAACGCTTGGGAGTTCCTTCCGACCTCTTCATCAAAACCCGTCTGACTCTTACTGCATTTTTGTTTGTCTGAGGCTTCATTTTCTGTTTGTCGTCTGTGCACCCACAATCATAATTTCCTGTCTGATTTGTTTAGTTTTCTGGGTCGTCAGTGTATCTACACACTGCTGAAGGGAGGATCAGGTGAGTTATGTAGACTGTTCTTTGTTTGTTATCTCTTGTCCCACTAAAATTTCCTGTAAATTAAGACTGGGGTTTTTGAGTGGTAATGAAATATCAGTTCGTTATGTTCCGGAGATGTTTTTAGTTGAAATTACGAGTATGTTTCATCAAGTTACTGAAATGTAAGATTAGTTTATGTTTAGTCTGGTTCTTGTAATTACTATTGTTGTTCATCTCAAGTACTATGAAGGTCCCATCTGCAATTAAGTTAAGGGTTAATTACATTTAGACCCCTCTGAAAATGTGAAATTATACTTTCCCCAACAAAGTCTTAAAATTACACTTGCAGCCCCTCTTAAAGTTCTCCGTTTACACCTGGTCCCCTCCTATTAGTGTTTGGACGGAAAATGCTTATGTTAGCAAAAAAATACAACAACTTTTTAAGTTTGCACCTCATTCAATATTCACTGTGATATTTTTATAGGGTTTAATGCAATTTACCACCCTGTGATATTGCTGGGAGGTAAATTGCTCCATTTTAAAAAACACGGGGAGGTAAATTGATTCATTTTAAAGAACATAGGGAGGTAAATTGCTATTTTATTTTTCATATGGGGTAATTTGCTCATTTACAATATCACAGGGGGTTGCTTGCATTTTCCCTTATTTTTATACTTATAACAGAATATGTAGTATATACATATATATATATATATATATATAAAGCCAAAAAGGTGTAATTGTAATAAAATATTGTTCCAAAATTATACTCATTGCATATAAATATTACAGAGAATGTTAAACGAATGATAAAATTAGAAATTTCTGTAATTTTTTTACCTGACGTCAGTATTTTCCATCTAAATGGAAGTGGTCAAGTGTAAATGAAGAATTTTCAGAAAGGGTACAAGTATAATCTTAAAATTTTTTTGGAGGAAAGTGTAATTTGACATTTTCAGACGGGTGTAAGTGTAATTAACCCTTAAGTTAATCCTGTAGCAGAAATGTAGTTACTCTGTCTCTGTCCTTGTGCAGTTCACTTTCTGGATTTTCTTTCCTGATTGTCTATGATTTCCATTCGGGCATCGGTTTAACGTTTGATTACATCCCATGATGATACTATGCAGAGGTTGGAGTGACATGACTGATGCAGTTGTAGAGTTTCTTCTGTCAAATTTGAAGGAGCTGCTGCTCTACCATTCAGATTTGATCTATGGACTGAAGGACCAAGTGGAATCTCTTCACAAGGATCTCAGTTTGATGAAGGCATTCCTCAAGGACTCGAGAGAGAAACGCAACGAATTCGAATACGTTAGAGAAGTCGTCAGACAGATTACGGATGTGGCGTACGAGGCTGAGGACATCATTGATACGTTTGTAGTCAATGCAGCAATGCAGAAGTCGAGAAGCACGATGAGCAAGATGATCCACGTGTTCGACAATGCTTCTCTGCTTCGTAACGTTGGAAAAGAGATCGAATCCATCAGGGCAAAGGTGAAGGAGATCTATGACAAGAAGATGTTTGGAATAGTCAGCATGTCTGGAGGGGAACCTTATCGCAGAAGGGCACAAGAAAAACGACCACCGGTTGTGGAGGAGGCGAACGTTGTGGGATTTGATGAAGAGGCTAGAACCATAATCGATCGTCTCACATTAGGCCCGGAGCATTTGGAAGTGGTTTCTGTGATAGGCATGGGAGGTCTTGGTAAGACAACTCTGGCGAGGAAAGTTTATGTGGATCCTTCGATAGAATATCACTTCTATCTCCGTGCTTGGGTTTATGTTTCTCAAGAGTACAGCAGACGAGAAGTATTTCGTGGGATTTTAGAGTCTCTGGGGCTCATGAACGATCAGATGATGAACATGAGCGACGATTGGTTGGCGGAGGAACTATGCAGGAATTTGAGGAACAATAGGTACCTTATCGTTATCGATGATGTGTGGACGAGAGAGGCTTGGGACGACATTAGAATGGCCTTTCCAGACACAGACTTGGCGAGTAGGATTCTGTTGACGAGTAGAAATAGAGAGGTGGCTTTGCATGCTAACGCTGATAGCCCACCTCACAACTTACGTTTTCTGACCATTGACGAGAGTTGGGAGCTATTATGTCGGAAGACTTTCCGGAAAGAGAGATGCCCTCCGGAGCTGGAGGAGGTTGGGAGGCAGATTGCCAGAAAATGTTATGGGCTTCCACTCGCTATCGTGGTTATTTCCGGTCTTCTGTTGAAGAGGGAGAAGACGCACGACTGGTGGAAGAGAGTGGCCGATAGCGTTAGCACGTACGTTGCTAAAGATCCAAAGCAATGCATGGATGTGTTAGCACTAAGCTACAAGCATTTGCCAGAACATTTGAAGGTTTGTTTCATCTACTTTGGAATTTTTCCTGAAGACTATGAGATCCCGGTTTGGAAACTGCTGAGGTTATGGGTTGCTGAGGGATTTGTCCAGGAAAGTGGACAAGAATGCTTGGAGGACTTAGCTGAAGAGTATTTGGAGGATCTTGTCGACAGAAATCTAATCTTGGTGGCAAAGAAGAGGGCCAACGGTCGAATTAAGACGTGCCGTATTCATGACATGCTGCGTGATTTGTGCGTTAAAGAAGGCGCAGAACAGAAGTTTCTGCAGGTGATCAAGGGCTTTGCACCAAATCGTCCTGCATCGACTTCAGTCCAAAACTATCATCGTCGACTTTGCATCCATTCGAATGTGCTGGACTTCATTTCATCGAAGCCGGTTGGTCCGCACGTCCGCTCCTTCTTGTGTTTCGTCTTAGAGGAGAAGAACGTGCCTCGACAACACACATCGTTCATACACGATGCCTTTGGATTGGTTCGGGTTTTGGATCTAAGGTCCATCAGTTTCTCGCGCTTCCCCAGTGAGATTGTGCAGCTGGTTCACCTGAGGTTTGTAGCCCTTTTCGGCAACTTCAAGATTCTTCCCGCCACGATCTCCAATCTGTGGAATCTCCAAACGATCATTGTCCGAACGACATGCCGTGAGCTCAACATTCTAGCAGACATATGGAAAATGTTACAGCTCAGGCACCTTCATACCAGTGGGATAAGTTTCTTAAACGGGCCGCCTGCCCAAACACGAAAGAACTACGAGGATCCTTTCGTGAGGAGAAATATACTGACGATCTCTACAATATCACCCGACAGCTGCACTGAGAACATACTAGCAAGAACTCCCAATCTGAGGAAGCTCGGAGTACGTGGGAAGTTGATCACACTCGTGGAGGAGAAAGGAGGGTCGACCATGTTCGACATTCTAGCCAAACTAGACCGTCTCGAGAGTCTAAAGCTGTTGAACGATGCATTCCCTCTCGACCCTTCAAGGTGCATCATTCCAGGTCTTCCACCTTCTTACAAGTTCCCACCAAACCTAAAGAAGATAACGTTATCAGACACGTTGCTCGACTGGGATCACATGTCCACGCTGGGTATGCTGCCGAATCTGGAGGTGCTCAAGCTGAAGGACTATGCTTTCAAGGGAAATCGGTGGGAGCCTCTCGATGGAGGGTTCCGTCTGCTCAGAGTCCTGAAAATCGGGAGGACTGATCTAGCCCGGTGGGATGCTTCAGGTCATCACTTTCCCAGACTTCAACACGTGGTGTTTAGACACTGCTCAAGCCTTGAGGCAATTCCTTCTGGTCTAGCAGAAGTATCGCCGCTGCAGAATATGGAGCTGTACTGGCCGAAGGCGACTGCAGCGTCTTCTGCCAGGTCGATACGACGGCAGAAGCTGCAAATGCAGCAGGAGTTGGGACTGCTGACTACTGCATTTAAGCTGTTTATTTATCCCCCAGATGTTTAGTAGTTGGATATCAAAGTAGAACAACCAGATGTGTGTGTATGTGTGTGTGATTTATCAAATAATCTTCTGTAGGTTGCTTTTCATGGTGCCAATATTCAGTGATTTGCTTTTCTTTCTGCTTATTGTTTTTGTGCTGACTATCAGAAGCTGGCCCCGTCTGGGATCGTTTGAAGATTTTATTCTGTGTAAATTGTCTACCATTAGACCAAATTCAAGCTATAAGTCCACTGCAACCAAGCTTCCCTCTTAGGCCTGGGCAGCCTGCTTGACTGACCAATAGGCCGTTAGGCAAAACTTATTTAAAAAATCTTGTAAGTTCGTACATATGTTTTATAGCTTATAAGATGTTTAGATAAAATAGAATTATAGAGCTTATAATAACGACAAATTTATAATTAATGTAAAGAGTATAATTTATTTTGGTATCTGAATTTTGTTATTGATGTCTCTTTGGTACCTGAATAATTATAAATGACCAAATTGATACCTGAGTTTTCATCATTAATATAATTTTCATAGCCAATTGATGGTTTTTAGTTATTCTTTTTTAAGTAATAACCATTGTATACTTGGTATTTAAAATGAAAAGTAATAAATATACTTAAGATAAATTCACATAAATATCAATTTGTAGCATTTTATAAGCTTTCAAATATCTTATAAAATGTTTTAAAGAGTTTATAAATTCACCCAAACACCCTCTAAATCAGTCCAGAAAAGAATATCTCGCCCCCATTGCGCATTTATTCATCATACAAAGAACAAGGAAGAGAATTTTCCTCATTCAGACTTCCGAGTAGGCATTAGGTACTGCTGGTGGAGCATTTTTACTAGCATAGAATCTGAAGAATAGACAATATACAAGAACAGACATCCATATCTTAGTATGATGATTAACCATTATGCATTTTCTGGAAGTTATGGATGCATTTATAATTACGGATTCAAAGAACTGAATAATGTACCTGGAATTACTAGTTATAAGTAATAGAAACTCATCATCATAATCATCTAATATGATATACAGTTCAATTTTCCAGAGAAATGGTTCCACTGCACATACAGGACTGCATCACATGAATCTTCAAGAGTCATATCTAGAATAAAATGTTTAAGTGATAATAATCTCTATCAACCCCACTATTAAAACATACTAAAGAGTCGTCGGGTATATCAGAGCACAAATTTAACTATTCAAGAATCTGAGGAAATTGGTCAGAGTTTAGCATTCAAGTTTTACTTAAGAAAAAGAAAAGGTAAAGTTAGGATTGTTATTTAGATACAATGATATGTGAAGTCTACAATATATGTCAGACTAATTGCAGCTTCCCTAGAGGGCTGTCGCCCTCCCCTAAAGTTGTTAGGATTCGAGTATACACAAGCATAAAAATATTAGTAGGAGAGTTCTCTAGAATAGGAATAGATAAGACAAAGTTAACGATTTCGATAGTTGAAATACAAAAAGAATGTACCAAGAAAGGAAATTATCCAAAAATGTCAGCTTTGCAAACTCCAGCTTCCAATACTCAGCAATGATAAAAGATGGCAAAGCTCAAACAACCGTTAAACCTGTACACAAAATATGCATAATGATGTTCAATATACAGTACGTTCATACAGATGAATGCATGCGTTGCTGGGGGAAGGATTTAAACGTTTGTGTTAAATAAGGCTGTTTGTCGTAATTAGTTATACCAAACAACCAAGCAGCACGATAAAGATGAAAACATCAATTGAAAAACATTTCCAAATTACTTGACTCACCAAGTTTATGCGAACTTCAAGATCATCATTGCCGATGCTCTGTTGTTCCTCATGGATTCTTTTAGCAGAGCGAACGGCAGAATGGCCACAAGAATAAAGCTCAATTATTTCCAGTGTAGGAATCTCCCCGATGCCACAAGGGATCTCTTTTAACACATCACACAGCCTCAGAACAAGGTGTTGAAGGCTAGGGAAGTGAGTGCTTGTTGCTTTCCAAATTTCTAGCTCATTGTTCTCTATTAATAGGAATTTAAGTGCAAGAAATCCCCCATCAACCGGTTCCCATACTTGGCCACTGAAAGCATGGTCTTTCAGTTTGAGGACCTCAAGGTTGGGTATCTTCCCAACAGTGACCATATCTTCCCATGGTAGATGGCTCCCACTTAAAGTCAGTGCCCTGAGGTTTGGAGGGAAGGCATTCCACTGTGAAATAGTCGAAGATTTTTCATTTTGTAAGCTGAAGGACAACTTTAACGTTTCGAGGCAATGTAAAGAGGAGAGGTAATTCAGAAAATTAGTTGGGTGCTCATCATTCTTTTTGGACACTAGGATTCCCAACTTTTTCAGGTTAGGGATGATTGAAACAATTTCCCTGCTGAAATTGGTAGAGTTCACAGTCAAAAGAGTTTGTAAGTTTGACAGTACCAATGGATTTGCTCCGTTAGTTTCTGCTAGGAAGAGATCATCAAAATAGACAACTGCCCCCTTCAATCGGATGTGCCTTAGCTGGGCCATCGTCTGGATATCGAACGGCAAACAGTGGTTTTCCCGCCATCCCCAGTTAACAATCAAGATCTGTAGATTCACAAGATTGGAAATTGATACAGGAAGCTCGGATCTTTTCGAGAACGGAAGATACCACTTCCCAGATCCTCTTCTAAGTTTAGATGCTGCTGCTGGAAGCTCACCACTAGTCGAGAGACCAAGAAACCTCAGATGAACCAGTTTCAATACTTGAATAGGAAAATGATTGAAATAGTAACTAATCATATCTAATATCCTAAGCAGTTTGAAACCCATTAGACTGAATATAGACTCAGATAAAAAAGACAATCGAGTTGAGAAATTTGAGGATAGAAAGGTGCGAACTTGTGGATTTGAATATTCACTGACAGCATAAGAAAATATGTCCGATTGCACACAGAGGCGACGATGGTTTTGTAGGCCTTCTGGAAAAAAAAGGTCATGCCTCCTCATAACATGCCAAAAGTTTTCTTTCTCAGCTTCTCTCAGGCAAAAGTCACGGAGCAGATCATGCATACTACAGGTAGTAACTCTGTGATTGGTTCTCTTTTCAGCCAATATTAGACTTCTGTCAATGAGGTCCTCCAAGTACTCTTCTGCCACCTTTTCTAAGCTTTTCCCCCATTCCCGCTTCAAAAAGCCTTCTGCAATCCACAATGATATAAGTCTCCACACAGGGATTTCAACATTTTCAGGGAAAGCTCCCATATAAAGGAAACATGCTTTCAAGTGATGAGGTAAGTGGTTATAACTCATAGCAATAATGTTCAAAAACTGCTCTTTGTTTCTAGCTACAAGTGAGCCCACATTGTCAGCAACGCTCAACCACAAGTCTCTTTTCTTGCTCAATTTGGACAGATGACCCGCAACCACAACAATTGCTAGGGGAAGCCCTTGACACTTCTCTGCAATTTGCTTTCCGATTTCCTCCAACTCAGGAGGGCATCCTTTTTTGGGGAAGACCTTTAACTTCAGTAATTCCCATCCTTGATCTACACTCAGAAACCGCATATGATGAGGACTACTCTCAGGGTTAACATAAAGGGCCACATCTGAGAGCCGGCTGGTCAAAATTATCCGGCTTCCATTCTTGTCATCTGGAAATGATCGTTTGACATCATCCCATGCGGTATTACACCAAATATCATCCATGATAATAAGATACCTTTTACCCTTTAAACTCCTATAGAGTTGTTCAGCTAATTTTTGGTCACTCAACTGGTTGATACCATCTTTAAGAACTTTATGATGCTGATCAGAATCATCATACTTTGCACTGATATCATCTGTCAGCTGAGTAACAGAGCGAATAAGCCCTAGCAATACATTCTTCAGTTCATATTCTTGAGATACTGTAATCCATGCACGAACATAGAAGTGATACACTATCAATGGATCATCATAGACTATTTTAGCCAGAGTGGATTTACCTATTCCTGCCATCCCCACGATTGTGAGGATTTCCAGATTATATGGCAATCCAGTGAGCTGATCTTTGATCTTCACCAAGTCATTGTCCAGACCCACAACAGGATTTGCAGAATTTTGTACGTGCCATGATGAATTCCCAAACAAATAACGCCCTGAATGTAGATTATTTGGATCACAGTGATTACCACTAATCTCCACTGCCTCTTTCTTGATAGAATCAATTTCTTCCATTACTTGTTTCAAACCTTCTTGGAAGATCTTGTAATCCTTTCTTCGACTGTTCTTGCTCTTTACTGTACTTCTCACAATGTATAGATATGTTTCAACAATATCTTCTGCTCGATTGACTGCACCTTCAATCTGTCTTTCCAAAACTTTTACCTTTCCATGGTCAACACGGCTCCTCACAAAACCCTCAAGAAAACCTTTCAGATACGTAAGCTTTTCACCTAAAGATGCAAACTGGTCGTCATCTTGAGTGGTGAAGTACGCATTGGGAAATATGACGAGGTCTAGTGTTTGCAAAAGTGAAGTGACAGCAGCATATGCCATCATCAAGCATTACTCTGCCTGCCTTTTGACAGCATGATCAACAGCTCTATCTCTGATTACTTTCTCGAAACATTTAAAATGCAAAGCACTTTCAATCAATCACAAAGCGGTGGACGTGCCGCCTTCAGGATTCACATTTGCAGCTTCCTCACAACCAAGAGAATTTCCACCCAGCATTCTGATTACTATAAAAACATGGAAAATTACTTCGAAACTAGGTAAGATAAGAAAATGATCATCATGAGCTATCTCAAAAAACGAGTGCACAATTAATTATTTACTCCTTTCAACAGCCAAATAAATATAGAACAAAAGCCCTACCCTACAAACCCCAAAAAAGTCCATTTGAATACAAAATTGAACTCTGATTCATCAAATTAGCTCAAAAAGGTATTGCACCCAACCCCACTCAAACAATACAAAATCAAATAAAGAAGAGGCTACCCAGCAAGATAGCTAAATCAGCAAGAAAAAAGCTACAATCATAACAGGCAAATCCTTGTTTCAGAGAAAAAAAAAACAAAAAACATACAAGTAAAATTACTTCACTGCAAATCGATGCTCACATTTGCTTGAACCTCCGACTCTGCGGTGATCACAATTGAGAATGAACAGTAGCGCGAAGAGCAATACGGAGTAGCTGTATGAATTCAACGCCATTTGAGTTGAGAGTCAATTGCAATTATTTAGTTGAGTAAACGATCAACTGGGACCAGGGGAAGTGATCGCGATGCCTTTGCCGACCCAACTTGGACATTTCTTGCGAGACTCCGGGCTAATGGGTCGGATCTATCCACCCAATTTCATATGTTAATGGATCGGATCCATCTATATCAATTATTTGTGTACTAAACAAAGCTATTGATAATTTTGTACGATTTAATAATATTTTACGTTTTAAAATATATTATGAATAAAATAAAATATATGAATTAATACATTATATTTTAAAAAATAAAAAAAAATTAATTTAAGATTTTAAAAATATATCAGATAATTGGTATAGTAGTGTCACAAGTCTAATTTACGAAAGAAAAATATTTTTTTTTATTATATATTATTATAGATATTACAAATTTCATGAGAGGTTTTAAGAGATATTGAAATGTGTGTGCAAAAGCTTAAAATTTTATTTAATTTGTAACAAATAGTGTTTACAAGAAAATATTGAGTTTAAGTACACAAGTGAGTAATTAATATATAATTGAAGCTTTACAATACAAAATGAGCAATGAATAAATAATTCGAATTATAAAATATAAAAATGAGTAAGTATTAAGTTATTCTAAAATCTAACTAATTCAAGTGTAAAAAGGTTGCAATATTTTGAAGTTTTTGAGATATATGAGAAATACAAAAACAATAAACTAATAGATAATTCAAGTTCCAAAATATAAAATGAGTAGTAGATAAATAACTCAAAGTTAAAATATAAAATTGATAATTGATAAATAATAAAAATTTTAAAATTAAATTAATAAGTAAGTGTAAAAAATACCAAAGTATTATTAGATATGAAAGTGAATTTAGATTAAGCTACTAGCTAATCTATTTATTTAGGTATAATAAAATATAATCATAAAGGCTATTTAAGTGAGTGCCACATATGTGTATATTTAGACAACCTATTTTTATTTTTCCATGTAAAATAATTGTTTTTGTTTTTAATTTAAATTTAGATAACTATATGAATATTTATCTTTATCCAAGAGCTTCACAAATCTCTGAAGAAAAACTATTTAGTAATATAATTTAAAAACTAGTTAGTACCCCGTGCCAAGGCACGGGAGAATTGTATTTTCAATAAATAAAGAAATAAGTTTATAAATAATTTAAATTTAAAATATAAAAATAAATAAACAATAAAGAATTTAAAATTTAAAGTTAAAATAATTAATAAGTAGAAAACACACAAAAGTGTATTGAATATAAAAATGAAGTTAAACTTTTTACTAATTAATTATCTTAAATGATAAGTAATTTTTTTTGAATTAAGGTAAACAATGAATATGTGCTTCAAAATAAAAATAAATGAGGTAAATCAATTCAGACAATATTTCATATTTTTTGGATATAATGAACAATAATTGATATTTATATTAATGATATTTTGAATCAAATGAACTTTTATTTGTTGGATAAATATATATATATATATATATATTTGAATAAACACATTTTTATATACTTTACAAAAAAGATAAACAAATAATGTTGATTAGATTCTTTTGGATAAGTATAAATATATATATTTTTTTCTTTTTATCTAAAACTTTGTAAATTTTCATTTGGCTGAATGGAGCTCATTGAGGTTGTCCATATCTCCGTATACATGGCGCTTAGGTGGATAGTTTCAATGATTCTGTTTTATTATATATAGATATAGATAAAATATAACTAATAAACAATTCCGATAAGTGTATAATAATTTGTCTTTATCCAAAAGATTTATAATATTTTTAAATAAATGAATAAGTAACATCCTTCAAATTTATTTTTATATCTATTGGTTTTTTTTTTGTTTTTTATTATTATCATATTACATTTTAATTTTTATATCATTAGTCATTGTTACATTATAAAATTAAATTTATTTATATTTTTTTATTTTATTAACTTTTTAAAGCAGTTTTGTGTCTCTTCGAATTTTAGTTACCTTGTTAGTAAATATTTTATTTTTATTAAAATTAGAAAATGTTAGATTATTTGATTTTATAAAAATTTAGAAATTTATTCAGGTAAATTGGTTAGGGATACAATCTAAAATTCAAATTTACTTTTACATCTTTCAATATTTTTTTTATTTGTGATTATTATCATATTGAATTTTAATTTTTTATATATAAAAATTTACTTTATTTATAATTTTTTATTTTATTAGTTTTTATAAATAATAGTTCTTAGGTGTCTCTTTGAATTTTATTTTGTTGTGTTCTTCAAATATTTCATTTTTATTTAATGTTGATAAATGATTTGAATGTATCCAAAAGATAAATTAGTCAGGGGTACAATTAATCTAAAATTGATTTTCATATTAAAAAATAGTCTTATATTTTTAAATTTGACTAATTATTTTATTTCTAAATTTTGAATTGTTTGTCAATTACTTATTTTATTTTAAATTTTGAATTATTTGTCATTTTTACTTACTTAGTTATTTTGGAACTTAAAAAATTATCATTTATATTATATTTAAATTTAGATAAGTGTACCATTATTTGTTTATCCAAAAGACTCACTCATTTTTTTTAGGTAAATAGTTAGTAAAATAATTCAAATTCATTTTTGTGTTCAATATACTTTCGTATTTTTATACTTATTAACTTAATTCTTAATATATTAATTATTTACTTATTTTTATATTTAAAAGAATATTATATATAGTTCTATTTAATTAATTTTTAGAAAATGCAATTCTTTTGTGGATAAACTATTGAATGTTATATATAAGATAAATACATATATATTGGATAAACATGTTTTTATTTACTTAAAAATGTTATATAAATATATAATATTGATTAGATTCTTTTGGATAAATACTAATATTTTTTCTCTTTTATCTAAAAATTTATTAAATTCCATTTGGCAGAACAGTGCTCATTGAGACTATCCACATCTGTGCATACGTGGCGCTTAGGTGGATAGTCTCAATAATTCTGTTTTATTATATATAGATTTACTTTTTTTATAATTTTTTTTATTTTATTAGCTTTTATAAACCATAGTTCTCCGGTGTCTCTTTGAATTTTATTTTGCTATGTAAGAAAATACCTCATTTTTATTTAGTGTCGATAAATGATTTGAATGTATCCAAAAGATAAATTAGTCAGGGGTACAATTAATCTAAAATTGATTTTCATATTAAAAAAGAGTCTTATATTTTTAAATTTGACTAATTATTTTATTTCTAAATTTTGAATTGTTTGTCAATTACTAATTTTATTTTAAATTTTGAATTATTTGTCATTTTTACTTACTTAGATATTTTGGAACTTAAAAAATTATCATTATTCTTATATTTAAATTTAGATAAGTGTACCATTATTTGTTTATCCAAAAGACTCACTCATTTTTTTAGGTAAATAGTTAGTAAAATAATCCAAATTCATTTTTGTGTTCAATATACTTTCGTATTTTTATACTTATTAACTTAATTCTTAATATATTAATTATTTACTTATTTATATTTAAAAGAATATTATATATAGTTCTATTTAATTAATTTTTAGAAAATGCAATTCTTTTGTGGATAAACTATTGAATGTTATCTATAAGATAAATACATATATATTGGATAAACATGTTTTTATTTACTTAAAAAAGTTATATAAACATATAATATTGATTAGATTCTTTTGGATAAATACTAATATTTTTTCTCTTTTATCTAAAAAATTGTTAAATTCCATTTGGCAGAACAGAGCTCATTGAGACTATCCACATCTGCGCATACGTGGCGCTTAGGTGGATAGTCTCAATGATTCTGTTTTATTATATATAGATTACTTTGAAATCAAATCATATTTTTATAGATTTTTATTATTTTTAAATTTAAATTTTGAATTATTCATCTTGATTTTTTTTAAAACATATAATCCCATTTGCATGGTTGCAATATTTGGGTATTAAGTTTTATTTTGCCACTTAAAAGATTACCTTTTCGTATTTATTTAAATGGATATAAGTATACCATCGTCTATATTTTTTTTTTGGAAGAAGGTAAATGTATTAGTAGAAAAGCAAGAATACAACAGAGTCGCCCAAGTAACTATCTCTACAGATTCCATACATTCAACTCAAGCTATGCTACGTTCAAGCAACCTTCCATATCCTACAAACTGACACAAAAGCAATAGAGGAAGGGTCATAATGTTGGATTATCTTTTGTCGAATTTGCTCCACGACCAATTCAATCAGCACTGCAAGCTCGTGGAATGTCTGCTGAAATTTCCGTTTGTTTCGTTCTTGCCACAGATGATAAACTAGGGAAGCCAACATCGCTCTATTCGCTGCATTCACAGGGTGTGAGCCTCGCCACCTTACAGTCGCCCAAGCAATGCCAATCTGCCATTGTCTGTGAGGCCATCTCCACTTTACTCGTCGTTGGATAAGCGCTAAGCACTGCTGCGAATAAACACACTCAAAGAAAAGATGAGCATGTGTTTCCGATTGTGCGCCATCACACAACACACAAATGTTAGAATGATGTTGCATCCATGGCTTGTCCAAAGTTGGTAGCTTCTCAAGTATCGCAAGCTAAAGAATGAAAACATTATGGGGGATCTTAAGTGGGCCGAGCAGCAAGACATTCCACGTAACCGAGGGCGAGGCTGGTTGAGAAGTCGTCGAACAGCAGGGACAAAACCCACCACCTAGTCCCCCTTTCCATTTCACCTTGTCCTCTCCCGCGCTCAACGTCGGCAGGAGTTCAAGAATCCCCATAGCAGCGATTGCCCATGAATCAGGCCATCTCCATTCACCATCCCGAATCACCTCAGCGAGCTTGGCGTTTGCCGGGATGCCTGTACCCCGAGGTCCGTTCGGAGCAAAATCCATTAGAACTCCTTTGGGGTGCCACAGATCTTTCCACAGCCATATGTCACTTCCATTGCTAATCTGAAACTCAACAACTGGAAGGAGGATTGTCCTCATCTTGATCAATTTCTTCCAACTCCAAGATCCTACATTTCACGGCACCGTCCAAACTGTGTGATTGATAAGCCGAGTACGCACGATCCATTGCACCCAGATCGAATGTTGGTTTCGTTCTATGACTGCCCACAGTGCCTTGCACATAAGTGCTTTGTTTGTTACTTCAATGGACCTGACGCCCAACCCTTCCACTGCATTCAGGGCACATACTTGCTCCCAACGTACTTTGGCAGTGTAGTGTGCCCCTTGTCCTCCCCATAGGAAAGCTCTGATCCGTCGTTCCAACTCCTTAATCACAACCTTAGGCAACATAAAGCAGGCAGACCAGTAGACGTGGTAGGACAAAAGTACCGATTTTATAATCTGTAAGCGGCCTGCATATGAGAAGTGTTTGGATCCCCATACCAAGATTTTCTGCTCAACCTTTTGGATCAGTGGCATACAATCCGCAAGGGTAAGTTTGGAGGCTGTAAAAGGGACTCCGAGATACCAAATAGGGAGCACACCCACGCTGAACCCCACCGCCTCCTGCAGTACATAGAGGTTGTTTTCAGCTGACTTGGAAACAATAATACAACTCTTGGCCGTATTAGCAAGAAGACCCAACGCTGCTCCAAACTCCTCAAGTGCACGTCGGAGGACCAACACCGACGGTCTATCAGCTCGGCAAAACAAAAGCAGATCGTCGGCAAACTGAGCATAAAGAGCCCTTTCGCCTCACAACGCCAGTGATAGCCAAATTCTCTAGAGACTGAGATTGTATGTTTCCCTACTGCATGCAGCGCTTCCATAATCAATACTAACAGATACGGGGAGAGGGGGTCCCCCTGTCGCAATCCCCTCGTCGCAGGGAAGAAACCGAACGGCTGGCCGTTTAGGAGGATGGAGTACCGGGCCGTCGACACACATTGCGTAATCCAGCCAATAAACATCTGCGGGAATCCCATCATATGTAGCACTTCAAACAGAAAGCCCCACTCCACCGTATCATATGCTTAGCGTATGTTAATTTTCATCACACAACGGGGAGCTCCGTTTCGCTGATTATAGCCATGGAGTAGTTCCTGTGCTAATAAAACATTTGTCACTAATTCGGCACCCTGGAACAAAGGCGTTTTGATTAACCGCCACCAAAGAGTCCAAAAGAGGCTGCATCCGGTTCGCCAGAACCTTGGAGATAATCTTATAAACCACATTACAACACGCAATTGGTCTAAAATCAGCAGCCGTCTGGGGATGTTCAACCTTCGGAATAAGCGCCAGAAATGTAGCATTAATCTGTCTAAGCATCCGGCCTGTGGCAAAAAAATGGCGCACCGCTTTCAATATATCTGGCCCGATCACTGACCAAGACTTCTTAAAGAAACCTGCCGAATACCCATCCGGGCCCGGGGCTTTGTCATCGTCAATAGAGAACAAAGTTGTGCGTATTTCTCCATCCAAAACTGGCGCTATAAGCTGTAATTTCTGCTCGTCATCCAACTGGCCTGTGAGGTGAGGCCGCAGATGTTCCAGCCTTCCATCCAAGCTCTGTCCGTGGCCACTCAACAGCTCACTGAACCACCAACCAGCTCAGCCGCCACTTCCTCTTGTCCTCGAAGAATGTTGCCGGCATTATCCTGAACCTGATGTATCTTGCGCCGGGCCCTTTGGGTAGCTAACTTTCGAAAGAAGATTCTGGTGCATTGATCTCCTTCCTTTTAGCCAGTTCAGTTTAGCACGCTGCCGGATCATATCATGTTCTAGTCGCACCGCTTTCTCATATATAATACGGCAGAACAGCTCCACCTCATGGAGTAGCCGTACCGTGGGGAACTTCTGCACCAAACTTTGTACATGAGAAAGGAACTCCGCCGCCTTAATCGTGTTGAGGGTGAGATCACCTCTGCGACGTTTCATAGCAGTGAAGGTTGGTTTTAACCTTTTCAATTTCTGACAGACTACATACATCGACATCCCCTCCACCCTCCGTTGCCAGTGATTTGCAACCACAGTCAAGAATTCTTGCCCTTGTGTGAGGTAATTGTCGAACCTGAAGTACGGCTTATAATGTCTTCGCCCGCCCCCAATCTGCAGCACCAGATGGCTATGAGCCGACGTCCGCAACGTTGAGCAGGTGTAAGCCTGAGTACAATGCATAAACCATGTTTCATTCCCAAGCATACGATCCAGCCGCTTCCAAAGATTGCGCGGCCCAAAGCTTCGGTTAAACCACGAGAACGGTTGTCCCACCATGTTTAGTGTTTGTAGCTGAGTTTGAAGGAGACATTCCTTAAACTCCAGTGTTGCTTGGGTGCAGTCCGCGCTCACACCACATATTTCACTACTATCTAGAATGCAATTAAAGTCCCCGGTCACAATCCACTTATCATCCTCATGTAATAGTGCAAGTGCTTTTAGCCTCTCCCACAACGACCTTCTAGTAGCGACATCATTCTGCCCATAGACTATAGACACATATATAGTGGTCAGGTCACAGCGTTTCACGACGCTGCAATGAACCAATTGCTCTGATGCTTCCAGCACGGTAACATCAATCTCACAAGCATTCCAACCAAGCCAAATCCGCGTACCCGGGCCAGCACCATAATCAGAAAACCATCTCCAAGTCGTATGAAGCCCTTGCTGTATCCGAGTAGCATTGATGGAGGCTACTCTAGCTTCAATCAACCCAAGTAGGACAAGATTAAATTCTGAGACAAGTGCCTTCACCGCACTCTGATGGTCTCCCTTATTGAGACCTCGAACATTCCACGACGCCAAATTAATCATAAGAACCATCAGAGGGGCTGCGTCTGTTAGGACCCCGGTTGTCGACATCGATATCAATCGAATCAAGCACCGCAAAGGAGTTGTGAACCACAATTTCCTTGCCCTTAGCCTCTGCCCGTTCGGTTCCCTCCTCCTGTGCCTGGTGTCGCCGAGCCTATGGCTTTTCCTGCTGCACCCGCTTGACAAAGATCTGCACCGGAGCGTCTTTACGCTTCTCCACGTGCATCTTAGCCGGACAATTACTCTCTTTGTGCCCGACAACCACACACCTCTTACAGACCGCCAGCAACCATTCATACTCAATGTGAACCCTGCACGTTCCTTCAACTCCTTCCTCCACCGGGTTCACCACTACGAGATGCTGCGGAAGGTCAGACAACACATCCACCATAACGCACACACGAGCGTAATCAATTCGCAGACAGTTACGCGTCACCACATTGATAGGGTGCATTTCATCTATCATATGCATGCTTAACTCGAATGGTGTTTAAAAGTTTTCTTCACATTTCTTATCGAGTTACGCAGTTTTGAATAAAAGATCGAAATTCACCCGTTGCAAAGAAAAGGAGTTAAAAAGCCCAAATAAAGAAAGAAGAGTGATCAAGAAACAAAACAGCAATGTGCAGACTTGAACAACCATTAGGGCGTGATCACGCCCTGTCCGACACCCGAGTCTGCGCGGGAAGAAAAGAAGAGTTTTGAGTCAGCAGACTTGAACAACGTCTAAGGCGTGATCACGCCTTATCCGACATCCAGATCTGCGCGGGTTTAGAAGTTGTCACAAAAGAGGACTCTAGAGTTGGCACGAAAAGAAGACTCTTAAGTTGCATAGGAAGAGGACTCTCAACTATAAAAAGGAGACTAGAACACAGAGAAAAATCATCTTCTCATCATCGTTTTTCTCTCTTCCTCTGAATTCATGCTTTTGTTTAGTATCTAATTTTCTATTCTAATTCAAGGAAAACGTTAAACCCTATTGTTATGTTTTGAGGTCTTGAATTTGTCTGATTTCGCCAAGTATTTCTCGTCTTGATTTACTGTGAACGGAATGATTATTATTGATAGATCTGACAATTCGATTCGATATTAATTATTCTATTGCTATCCATGAGTTCAGTGATCCGTAATTCTCATGAATGAGTGGTATGAGTAGCGAGCAAATTTATTATGTGCTTTGCATGATTTATTTGTGGGGACGAGAAAACTAGATTAGATAATTGCAGCTATCTCGGTTATTTGATCTAGATTCAACTGTTTTCATTGATGCAAATGCTATTATTGATGTGATATGGAACGCTATCGTGCCCAGTCTTGATATAATAAGTTTGGATTTAGATGCTTGAGTCAAATCCACTACGATAGGAAAACGGGAATTTGTTACGGCTATCCTAATGAATTCCAGAGTTGAATGCTTGGTTATGGAATTAACCCTTAGTGATCTATGATAAACATAACGATTGGTGAGACGAACCCCCTTGAATTGGACTTTTTCATCTATAATCTCATCTTAGTTATTTTACTCTTGCTTTTGTTAATTTAGTTCATTCATAATTAGTACTCAATTCATACCCCCCTTTTGGTTACTACATCTAGATCGAGAAATTAATCGATAGTTCCCTTGGGATTCGACCTGGTTCCACGACTACTACAGTTTAGAATCAGTTTTTATATTTGACGGCTTCGACAACCGATCAAATTTTGGCGCCGTTGCCGGGGAACTATTTTTAGTTTCTTAGTCTAGTTTTGTGTCTTTTTTTTTCCCTTGCTAATATTTTTTGATGGCAGGGATCTTCGTGCTTGATATAGACTAATTGTTGGTGTTGTATCTATTTCTGGGAAACTGAAAACGAGATGGCAACAGGACAGTGGATTCCTCCCATGGCCGAGAATTATAGACAATATGGATTTCGAAGAGATTGGGATGTTCAAAGAGTTAGCGAGGTAAACACCAATGATTTGGCAGAAAAACTCTCTGAACTAACTGTTTTTGTACATCAAATGGCTGCAGGAAAGATTGAAGGAGCAGTGGTTTGCAGGATATGCTTAGGCCATGGACATTCAACCAAAGTATGCCCATCGTTGCAACAAGGAACGTGGCCAGAAGTGAATGCCGTAGGGGGATTTCCTGGGAAACCTCAACGGAAATATGATCTTTACTCCAATTCCTACAACCCGGGGTGGAAAGACCACCCAAGCTTCAGTCATAGGAGTCATGGGGAGCAATCAAGGCAACAACCACAATTCTTTAACTGACCTCCACCGGCACCCTGGCACACCCAATGGGACGGAGGATATTGGCAAGCTCCCGCACAAGCCCCACCTCAAGCATCAAATTCAAGTATGAGTTTAGAGGATATTGTCAAATCCCTTGCTATTTCTACTCAACAGTTTCAAGAGAGGACGGAGGCGAGCTTTCAACACTTAGGGAACCAACTCGCGCAGTTAGCGACATCTATCAGTAGGTTGGAAACTCAAACATCCGAGAAGCTACCATCACAAATAGAGACAAATCCAAGTGCAAATGTTCGTGCTATAACACTTCAGAGTGGGGAGGAGATCCACCCAATTGAACAAACACCGATGCAATCCAATGAAGTTGAAAAGGCTCTCGAAGATACCGACGTCCAAAAAGAAAAGGTAAAGTCCGATTTAATCCCACTTTCTTCATCTAATACTTGTGATCTTCCTCCCCTATACAGGGTGACGAAATCAAAGAAGGATGAGCATGTGATGGAGATAATGAATACCTTCACGAAGGCATCCCCACTGAAGCTGAAAGACTTTCCCAACCACCTAAAAGATCTCTATTTGGGTATACGAGAGACATTATCTGCCATGATTTTAAAAGGACTGTTTACAGAGCTGAATGAACGAAAGTTGGATGGAAGAGAAGAATTGAGAAGTTGCAAGGAGAAAACATGGAGATTTCATGATCATATGATTTTGAAAAAGCTATTTGAGTTTGGCACAAAGGTGTTATTCTACAAATCTCGCTTGAAGCTTATCCCAGGTAAGTCGAGTTCTTTTTGGTTTTGTCGTTTTGAAAGTGTTAATGTTTTTCCTCATGGTGTAGCAAGAATTAAAAGTCTCAACACGAAGAATGGCCATCGATTGAAATCATTTCTTGGTGGTGATGACGTCACAAGCATCATCGGTATTGCATTGGCGTCACTCCAACAGTTAACATATTGAAAAAAAAAAAAAGAGGCATTCCGTCGAGCATAACGACGTTAAACAATTGCGCTTTTCGGGAGGCAACCCGGCGTTTTATATGCTTTATTTTGAACTTTTAGTTTAGGATTTTTTCTCACCTCCGCAGATTTGACGTTCATATAAGGCGTGGTCACGCCCCGTTGATGCCAGATGCAACACAGTGTTCATTGGTCCGACAGACTTCACAGCGAGATAAGGCGTGATCATGCCTTATCCCACTGTCTCTTCTGTCTGAAGCAGACGCCGAGCTCGGTGATTTTCCACTAGACGTACAGACTTGAGAGGTTGTTTAGGCGTGATCACGCCTAAATGTGGGAACAAATCTAAATCTTCTTTCCACCAACTAGCCGCAACAAAACCGCCGCCGTTGCTGCACCGCCGTTGTCGCTCCATCGCCGGTCTTCCATCCACAGCCGAGACGGACCTCGTAGGTCACCTCCACTTCACCTCTAGAGAACACAAAAAAAGGAGCCGTTGGATGTGGCGACTTTGCACAAAATGCACATTTTTAATCATCACGAGGCCCCGAGTGGCATGAGCTATGCCGACCTTGACCCTGAAGAATGCCCAAACCACTGCTCACAGCCACCGCCTGCCGCCTCCGGACGCCATTGAAGGCCGTCTAACCCGGCTAGAGCTCTCTGATGCGTAGCTGCACCGCAAGCTCGACGCGGCCTTGACTGCTTCGGGGGTATCTATACCTCCACCACCCCCTGCCTAACCCGCTTTGCCGTCACCACATTTTTAAGGGATGCTCTCTATTTCTCTCTCTCTTTTTTCATTCCCTTGTTATATGTGGTCTTATGTGCATACATTAGGGACAATGTATGTACTTGGTGTGGGGGAGGTTTGTGCATGATTTGGTATGGTGGTTATGGGCCTGATAATTCTTGTGATTCTGTGCTGCTGGTATTGTTGAATATTTGTGTTTGGGATTAATTTTTGTGGATGAAATTTCTGGGTGAAATTGCTGTTTTGGTACTGATTATATGTCATGAACACCATAATTTGTGCTTGAAATGAGTTGATCTTGAAACGAAATGTGTGGGTTGTCCTGTAACTTGAACTAAATTCCTTGCATGTTGTTTTGTGTTGTCCCTGACGCCAATAGGTATTTGTGGTTTAAGTTGAGATTAGTAGGCGGAACGAACTCTAGTGGCATAAAAAAATATTGTGTGTGAAAGATGTCCCATTGATTGCATTAGACGAACAACGTTCAAGAATCAACACTAAAACCCTTTATGTGAGCTTTTGAGCCAAAGTACTTGCATTCAAATAGTGCTCGTATATTTCTTTCAATTGAGGGCATCGGACTTAGTGTGAGCATTCTAGAACTTGCTTGTGTAATACATTTCGAGGTCACATTTTTGCATATTGGTGTATGAAAATGATAAGGGCACTTAGGAATAGCCAATTAACCTTGAAAAGAGCCTACTGGAAACTCACCCTTAGAAAACTCATTTGAGCCTTGGCCTCTATTTTCTTGGTTAAACTGCATCTTCAGCCGATTATCCCTTTCTTGGTTATTGCCTGCAGAGATTTTTGAACCCTTTCAAAAGGATGATGTTAATATGGTTGCTTGTAAGTTGATGCGAAAACGAGCTAGAGAAATGGAACAAAGGGGCATATGGGAGACATGTTGCTAGACCCAAGAAGAAAAAAAAAATAATGAATAAGGATGCAACGAAAAAAAGAGAGCAAGAAAAAAAAAACCGAGAATCAAAGACTTTGATGAATGAACGAGTCTTTGATAAATGATGAATGAGAAAAAAAAAAGAAAGAAAAAGAGGAAAAGGATCAAAGAGGAAAGTGAAACTGAAAACAAAAAAAATCATGTTCGGAAGTGTGCATACTTCAAACACTTGGATGTGGAAGAAAGAAAGCAATGAGCTGAGCAATACGAGCAACTAAGTTGACATCATCGTTTTAAATTCATGAGCCACAATTTGACCTCTCTTGACACACCTTGACCCTAGCCCCATTACAACCATGTTAAGACCCTTTGATTTATGCACTGATAAGCATTTTGCAGTGGTGGAGATTTGATTCACAAGCAAGCCTATGGCAATGGCACTCCAATGTCCTGATTTGAGTGTGACAAAAATTCCTTAAACACTTCTTGAGTGATTTGAGAAACATCCTAGTGAGGAGTGTTGAGACTTGTTTCGTTCACGTTTGATAAAGTCAATGGGATACGTGCTTGTTGTATTAATGCCATTAGCGTTTATTCTGAATATTGTTGTCTCTTCTTAAACTGTGAAGACATGTTGATTAAGGGATACACTTGACTAACATAAAGAGAAATTTGGGTATGGTTACTTGGATAATCCATGCTTTTTGAATCAAGAGATGCTTGAGGACAAGCATGGTTTTGGTGTGGGGGAATTTGATAGGGTGCATTTCATCTATCGTATGCATGCTTAACTCGAATGGTTTTTTAAAAGTTTTCTTCACATTTCTTATCGAGTTATGCAGTTTTGAATAAAAGATCGAGATTCACCCGTTGCGAAGAAAAGGAATTAAAAAGCCCAAATAAAGACAGAAAAGTGATCAAGAAACAAAAGAGCAATGTGCAGACTTGAACAACCATTAGGGCGTGATCACGCCCTGTCCGACACCCGAGTCTGCGCGGGAAGAAAAGAAGAGTTTTGAGCCAGCAGACTTGAACAACGTCTAAGGCGTGATCACGCCTTTCCGACATCTAGATCTGCGCGGGTTTAGAAGTTGTCACAAAAGAGGACTCTAGAGTTGGCACGAAAAGAAGACTCTTAAGTTGCATAGGAAGAGGACTCTCAACTATAAAAAGGAGACTAGAACACAGAGAAAAATCATCTTCTCATCATCGTTTTTCTCTCTTCCTCTGAATTCATGCTTTTGTTTAGTAGCTAATTTTCTATTCTAATTAAACCCTATTGTTATGTTTTGAGGTCTTGAATTTATCTGATTTCGCCAAGTATTTCTCATCTTGATTTACTGTGAACGGAATGATTATTATTGATAGATCTGACAATTCGATTCGATATTAATTATTCTATTACTATCCATGAGTTCAGTGATCCGTAATTGTCATGAATGAGTGGTATGAGTAGCGAGCAAATTTATTATGTGCTTTGCATGATTTATTTGTGGGGACGAGAAAACTAGATTAGATAATTGCAGCTATCTCGATTATTTGATCTAGATTCAACTGCTTTCATTGATGTAAATGCTATTATTGATGTGATATGGAACGCTATCGTGCCCAGTCTTGATATAATAAGTTTGGATTTAGATGCTTGAGTCAAATCCACTACGATAGGAAAACAGGAATTTGTTACGGCTATCCTAATGAATTCCAGAGTTGAATGCTTGGTTATGGAATTAACCCTTAGTGATCTATGATAAACATAACGATTGGTGAGACGAACCCCCTTGAATTGGACTTTTTCATCTATAATCTCATCTTAGTTATTTTACTCTTGCTTTTGTTAATTTAGTTCATTCATAATTAGTACTCAATTCATACCCCCCTTTTGGTTACTACATCTAGATCGAGAAATTAATCGATAGTTCCCTTGGGATTTGACCTGGTTCCACGACTACTACAGTTTAGAATCAGTTTTTATATTTGACGGCTTCGACAACCGATCAACATCAGGGTAGAGCGGTCGACCCACGCCACTGGCCACCACAATGAGTCCATCCTCCGTCCAATATTCAAGAGGTAGATTTCTGAATTGTACCCATACGGGAACAAGGCTGTGAGACTTACGTTCCAATTGCATACCCGGAACCCACCGTTGGAGGAAGAGAGGCTGCCCCTGGAACAACCACGACCCGCCCTCAATCACATCTTCCATCGCACCCTCAGACGTGAAGGAGCAGAAGAAGAATCCGTGGGATGAGGCCACAACGTTCTTAATCCCCTTCCATGTAGACTTTGCATAAGCTTGCAGATGATGGAAGTAAGGGCGGCGCCCAAGAAAGTAACTCACCGCCGTTGCATGCCACCGCTGTGAACCACGGTTGACTATATCCCTTGACGGCCTCACAATTACCGTGCCCTGCTGCCGTTCTGGTTCCACAAACTTCAGAGTTTTCCGAGTAGATTTGGCAAAACCTTCCGTAATCATATCATGGGGCACTCTAGGGTTAGGGTTTAGCAACACAGCTCCCACATATATCGGCGACTGGATCACCGGGTGCGTAGGCTGCATGGAGGGGCTAGGCTCCGATGTATTCGGCTCAACTGATGGACTCAAGTGAGCTCTCGTCACTGGCATCTCAGGCTGTATCAATTCCATTATCGGGGAAGTTGCGTTTCACCCCCATGCAAAACCCTAGGGGAAGACGTAGAGCTGCACGCAACTGACTGACCCCCCGAGTAGGTGGCTGTTGCTATAGTTCCAACTGACGTCGACATCGAACCAGCCGCGCCTCTGTCGTAACGGGTCGCCCATCTAGCCTTCAACCGTTCCAGGGTTTGTAGCGACTGCGTATCACCCGCGACCCTCTCGACAAGGTGGGAGAACGCATCGAACGTTCCTCATCGTCCTCCGGCACCGCCGCGCCGTCGTCGACAGAATTAGGGTTCGCCAGGGAAGGAGAGGAGAGGGACATATTTTTTTCCTATAATTTTTTTTCATATTATTACCATCGTCTATATTTATTAAAAAACATTCATTCACTTTTTTAGTTAAATTAGTTAGTAAAAATAATTTAGTTAAATTAGTTATATCCAATATACTTATCTTTGTTCTTATTAATTTCCTTAATCGTAAATTTCAAACTATTTAACAGTTACTCATTTTTATACTTCAAATAATTTATTTACAACGATGAAATTTTATTTTTACTTTCACCAAAAAACTAAAATCATCAAATAGCAATTTTAATCCATGCGAGAATGCCAATATTCAAACTGGAGGAACTCACTGCAAGACCAACCGTAGAGAACCCGAAGTTGGTTCACTCTGCCTGCCCACGTGAGCCCAAAACAGTCACACCACATTTAGTTAGAGCTCCATGGAATTGACTAAAAGGCCCCCCAAATAAATCGATATGTTTCCCGCCCTCACAAGGACAGTTACGTAAATACACGCACCTTCGGAATTCAAGCGCCACTTCGTTTCTCTCTCCGCTCACAAACAATCAAACTTGGAAGAAGAAGAGAAGAGAAAGAGGAGAGTAACAAGAGAAATTCGCAGTTTCTTTGAAGCTTTTTCTCGAATGGGTTCGATCGTATTCCACACGCAGAGCAACAAGAGGAAGAACAGGGTCAATTCGGAGAAACTTTTCGAATTCGAGAATTTCGCCGTCCCGGATTCCATGAACAAGACTCTGTCCGGAGCATTCAGAGATAACATTCGGATTTTCCTTCAGAATTTTGCGGAGATTGAGGAGTACACCGTTAATGAAATGCCCGTGTGGTCTACTTCGTTATTCTCAGAGAACGAAGGCGTTTTCCCGCTCTACACTATGGAAGAAACCGTTCGAAATTCTTTTGATCATTTGTGCCATCATTGTGAATTATCAGGTGGTTTAGATTTCGTTCAGTATTTGAGTGAATACGCGGTTTCTTTCTTTAATTTTACGATGATCTCTGCTTCTTTTTTTTTTTTTATTCTTCCCAGAAACTATATTTTCATATGTTTCTTGGTGAAGTTGAGTGGGTGTTTTCTTTAATTATTTCTGAGGTACGAATTTTGTTTTGTTCTATGGAAATTTTGTTCATTATATGTAGCGGGGGGTGTTATGTTTTTGCAGGATGGGGTCACCATTTTATTTGCAAGAGAAAGTATCATTTGATCATTCCTGCGAAAGAGAATTGGAATGAACCATTGGATGAGGATTTTGCTGAAATTGAGAGCCATAGTTTGTATGGATTGATTCACTGTAACGGATATGGGCATCTCATCCACGTTAATGGTTTGAAAAACAAGTCAAGATTCTTCGCTGCTGATGATAGTATGGAATTCTGGGATCGTCTTTGCACGGTTCTTAGAACGAGGTTAATTGTTCTTCATGAACTTTTTTGGGCCAATGCATTTCTGAATTCTACCGATTTTCAGATAAGTGTTGTAATTTTTGCAGGAATATTTCAGCTCTTCATGTTTCAAGAAAGGAAGCAGTTGAGCTGAGTTTGATCCACGGTGTAGCTTATGGAGAGCCATGGTTTGAGAAATGGGGCTACAAATTTGGTGATGGAATCCCTGGAATCACAGAGCAATTTAATTCAGCAATCCTGTTTCTGAGCTCATTACGCCTTGATACAATAATCAGTGATTTCAAGAACAAGAGCCATACAAGGAGGATCAGAGAAATGATAGAAATGTATAGAAAATTGAGTGATAAACCACTGATCACCATTAGTGACTTGTTGAACTTCATGCTGGCTTTTGAATCAAGAATTTCGACGGGTATTTCGAATGCATGCAGCTTTGATTCTGGAACATGGGAAACTCCAATGAGACTTGAGACATTTGTGGATCAAATGACAAAGGACTGCAGATGGTCTGCTAGGAGGCTGGAGGACGTGCTCTTTGTGATCATTGATCAGTTAAAGAAGCACAAGGCAAATAACCTTGAAAGGGAACGCGGTATTTCTAGGCAAGAACTGAGAGACGAGGCAAGAAGATCAATCGGAGACACTGGTTTGATTGATTTTGTGCTGAAATCTATTAAATGTTTTGCAGTGGATAATCTAATCGTTCGTCGTGCAATAAATCCCTTCTCCAAATTAGCCGAGTTCACCATTCATGAAACTCCTCCAGGAACATGTAGTGGGCTAGGCTTGGATCTATCTCGGGATGTACGTTTTCTTTATGATCATGTGCTAGCAGGGTACTATGAGACTCGGGTTGTGTTGAACTCAAATCAATTCGAGAAAGAGTGGCCCCTTAAAGGGGAGACTACGAACCAAATGAAGTTGACATGTAAGGTCTTACCAACTTTTGATGAGTTTGAGACACATTTCACAAGGCCGTTATCGCCCGGTGAGGTCGTGGTGGTCGAGCCATGGATTACTATCGGCGACCTTAAAATGGTGGCACAGTGGGCCTTGAGGGATACTTACTGTGTTATGGATGAATTCGTGGTGAGCCAAATAGGAGGGTTGAGGAAAATCGACGATGAAAAGGTGCTAAGCAGCACGGTAGAAGACGGTGCGCAGGTTTGGGTGAGAGGGTATGGGATGGACTGCGCTACGCCCCCCATATACGAGGATGGGGCCTGGCCAGAATCGGAGGGCCTTAGCTTTGCCACGTTTTGTAGCATAATAGAACAAATATGACGACGACAATGAGACCTCAACTTTAGCACCACACTTATTATTATCGAATGAGGAAGTTTGTTGAAGCTTTCAGGCTATAAGCATGTAAGAATTGTAAAGACATAGGAAAATTTTGTAGCTGTACATGCAGATGTTGGCTGTTCAAAGTTGTATGTAAAGGTAAGAATTAGGAGCAAATTTAGCTCATTTGGCACATATTGGTAGCTTGGTCTTGGTGAGCATCTTATTCTACACAATTATGTAGATATGCAAAAGGAGAAAGAAATGTGTATTAAGGTATGATCATTGTGCATTGTCTTTCATTCAATGGCATCCCACACTTGATAGACTTTTGAAATTCTGGGATGGTAAGGTCTTGGTTCTAATTAACATGGTCAAATCAAAATTGATTATATAATGAATGTATTATATTTTTTCATGGGGAAAAATGCAAGCAGCCCTTGTAATATTATAAATGAGTAAATTACCCAGTTATCAATTTGAATTGTGCATCATCTAGGAAAAGTCTAAACTATGGAGGATATGATCATGGCATTAGTTAATTGTTCTAGTGTTAAAATACTTGAAAAATCATGCGACTTTGTCAAGCACTCCACCAAGTTGTAACCTCTCTGAATCTAGAAACCAAGAATTTTCAACTCCTTAACGCGTTATTGACAGTATAATATTTCCTTGAGTTAAATGTGTCGGAAGAATACACAGATTATTAATCACGCTCCACTAGTATAAAAAACCCTGCAAATCATCATCCATATATCACCACATCTTTGCCTAATCTTGTTCTGCTTAATCAGTGATGGCAATCAAGGTCCATGGCCAACCTCTTTCCTCCTCAGTGCAAAGAGTTGTTCTCTGCTTAGCAGAGAAAGGTCTCGAATACGAACTTGTTCTTGTGGATTTTGCAACTGGCCAGCATAAGAAGGAGCCCTTCATTTCGATCAACCCATTTGGTCAGATCCCAGGCTTTGAAGATGGTGACTTGACGCTCTTTGAATCAAGGGCTATAACCAAATACATCTCACATGCATATGCTGACAAGGGAACCCCACTGATAGCCGAAGATCCCAAGAAACAGGCGATCATTGGAGTTTGGTTGGAAGTTGAAGCCCTCAAGTTTGATGCTGCTGGTCAGAAGCTCAGCTCTGAGATCTTGATCAAGCCAATGCTAGGCATGACTACTGATGAAGCTGCAGTTGAGCAATTTGAAGGCGAATTAGTCAAGGTTCTTGATGTGTACGAAGCACGGTTGGCTAAGTCAAAGTACTTGGCCGGAGACGACTACTCATTGGCTGATCTTCATCATGTTCCTATCATCAGCAACTTGTTCACAACCAAGGTTAAGGCTGTGTTCGAGGAACGCCCACACGTCAGCGCCTGGTGCGCAGATATCTTGGCCCGCCCCGCCTGGCAGAAGGTTCTTCAAGGGATCAAATTCTGATCATCATCATCATCAGCTAATTCATGTGTTCATCTCCCTTTGTTCAGTTTGATTTCTACTTTGATGTTTCGTTTGTTTTGAAAAGGTTGGAGAAATCATGATCAGACTCATGACTCACCAGGCCACTGATGGTTATTGGATAAACGTGTTATCGAATAAAGAGCTTTGTATTCTCGTGTTGAAAAAAAAAAAAAAAGAAAAGGCAAATTATCCTTTATAGAAAATAAAATAGTAATTTAGTTTCCTGTATTTTTTAAAATAAATTAATTTATCTCCTCGTATTTTTTAAAATGGATTCATTTTAAAGAATATTGGGAGGTAAATTGTTATTTTTATTTATAGGGAGGTAATTTGTTTATTTGCAATATCATAGGAGGTAAATTGCATTAAACCATTTTTTCATTTGATCGATGTACATTACAAAAAACATCAAATGCAATAATATTTAGCGATAAATTATATTTATATCTCCTGAATTATGGTTTGTTTACACAAATTATCACTGCCTTTTGGATAATTACACATACACTCATTAGAAATGTCGACATTATTTTCATAAACTATTCATGTTTTTTGGAAAATTACGCATACCTCCTTGAAAAATGTTTTAATATCATTACGTAAACTTCTTCTGCTTTTTTACTATTTTGGGTGGTTTCTATAATTATATAAAAGACATGGATGATTTGTGTAAACAGACAATCATTATGGAATGTAAAATGTAATTCCCTGATATTTATAAGGGTGTATAAATTACAGCTATCTCCCCTTAGATTTTATATAATTACAAATATCTCATTGTTGTTTGAAAAATTACAAATAACCCCTGATTATAACATTCATTTAACAACGAGACAATTCCGTTAGCATCCGTCATGTTTTCATCAAATTTTTATAGTGAACTACTCAAAATACCCTTATTGATTATAAATTATAATTTTTAATTTTTATAAACTAATATTCAAAGTGGATTATTTACTTTACCCACCATCATATTTTTTACATTTTTTCTAACTTTTTATTTTTTTTTAAAAAAATAATAACGGTAAAATAATAATTTTTACCTTATTGTTTATGACTTACATAATTATTTTTTATTTATGAAAATATTTATAATTTTTTAAAAAATAAAAAAATATTTATAATTATATCAAACTCAAACGAAAATTACTGTAATTTACCTTTTTTATAATGTAAATAGGGAGAGGGGCATGGGTAGAAATAAGTAAAGACAACAGTAGTCATAGACATAGATTGAGGAGGAAAATCATCCTTGAAAGATCTGCTGCATAGCTGGATTACTTGCTATCATTGCTTGCCTTCCTTTTTTTTTTAAATGGTTTTTATTTTTTTCCAAAATAAATTAATAGGTGTAAATCAACCAGCATATTTTTATTATTATAATATTTAATATGCAACATATTAATATTTTTAAAATTAATCAATAAATTCAAAATAAATAAAAAAATATATTATCATTAAAATAAATTAAATACATATATATATATATATATATTTATAGGACTCGAATTTATAACTCGTGAGACATCAAGCTCACTCTTCTCATTCTGTTCGTGCTTCTTGTGGGTTAAGTCAGTCAAGCTTCCCATGGCCAGTGGGAAATCAATTCCATTTTAAGATAACACTCAAATCACATTACTCAATTTTTTTCCTTACACTTTAATAATTAATAGTTAACATATACGTGAAAATTAAGATTAGATTATGATAAATGAGATAAAATAAAATTTTAGTATGATATTAGCTTATTATATATACATCCCAAATTCCCATAAAAGCAGCTTTTACATACCACAAGAGAAAATAATATTTTTCGTCCGATAACTTTGGTTATAGAATCCTCACTTTTTATCTAGTAACTTGCAAAAATTAACAGTTTTGGTCCTATAATATATTTTCATTAGATACTCGACGAAAAATGCTACGGGACTTTTAAGTGCATGAGATCAAAAGTATTGTTCTAAAGTTATGGGATCAAAAGTGAGAGTCCCATATGAGACAAAAAATAAATAAAAAAATGTAAGGGTTTTAATAGCCACGTGCTAAGCACGTGATATTTTCTGTTAAAATATCTAACGGAAAGGTGTTATGGAACCAAAAGTATTATTTTTTAAAAATTACAGGACTAAAAATGAGAATCTCATTACCAATTGTACCAAAAGTTGGAAAACTCTTGAGTTCAGACGAAAAATGTTATTTCTTGATTTTATATCTACATAATTTCAGCAATCCAATTCATATGTTAAGAAAGGAAAGGTACTTCCACGCGGCCTTTTTTTTTTCTTTTTCTTTTTGGAAATTAATTTTAAATCCAATCAATTTTTGGGGATGTGGAACTTTATTTGGTTATAAATCCAAAGCCTAAATAGCTATAATCTGATTGTAGTTTTTAAATATTACATTCCATATAATCAACAAAAAGGAGTTGAAATAAAAAGGAAAATAAAGTCCTGTTTTTTGAATCGATAATTAAATTATTATATCAATATTTTTATAAATTCGAGTGAATTACGATAAATTCATATAAAATGAGATACATATCAATATATCCGTAGGAACTCAAAAGTTCACGAGATTTCATCGTTAATCATTAAGCTAAGATATTTATATTATTCTATAAAAGAAACCCCTTTTCTACTTACAAACGACGGTATGATAATGCCGCACCATTTTTTTGTAATGCCAAAATAAATTCTTAATTAATATGATAACTATTTTATTTAATTTTTTATATTTTATATTAATTTATGAATTAGTTTTTTTTTCTTTTTTTCTTTCGTTTTTTAATGTGATGCGTTAATTTATTTATTTTACTCTTACTTATAATATATTTTAAAATATAAAAATTATTTATTATATTCACACAAAAACAGCGTGCCACAACGATTAGTTCTTAAAATACCAAAATAAAGTCACTCGAGTGAGTATATTACTAATTTCTTTTTGCCAATTTGTAAATTATTATTAACGGGAAAAAATGTGGAAAACAGAAGAAAAGACAAGGGAAAGAGCAGGCGGCGCCTCCACGGCCCCGGAAGCGACGGCCGAGATTAGCGGGACGGGCATCGGCTACAGCCCGATCCTCCGCCTAGTCGACCGAAAGCGCCTGACCAATTGGGGCCCACTACGATCCAACGGCCACGAGGGACACTCTTTCCCGCCAATAGCAAATCCATGATTGTGTGTGTACTGTGTGAACATCATTTCAGTAAATATATTTTTAAAGATCCTTTTTTACTTAATTTAAATTACTTCCCTTTTTGCATTTTCTTTTTAATTTCTTTATTTTTTTTTTCACAATTTAAATACTTGATTGCAATATCTCTTTCAAACCTTTGAACTCTCTCTCATTGTTTCCTCCCATGCATTGATTTTGCCCTTCTGCTCTCCTCCTTCATCATCTTCAATTTTTCCTCTTTTTTTTTTGTTGAAGAAAAAATTCTGTTGATTACATTCGAGTATCAATCGGAGAAACCGGATTTGGATCAAGTTGCGGAAAATGGTAATTGTTGAGATCCGAATTAATGAAATTCGGCTTGAATTTGATTCGTTGCTGTTTCTTACTCTGTAAGACTCCTTGAAGTTCATTGGAGGAGTTCTTATTTTTTTAATCGACTCGAATTGAATTCAGTATTTCAGCTTGAAATTCGGTTACTTATGGATGTGATTGATCATGTTTTTTCTTCTGATTATTCGCAGGTTGGATGTAAAATCCGGTTGAGGAAGAGAAAACAGGCGGAGTGGGTGAGTGGTTTGCTGCGGAGCAAATTCTTCGGTTCGTGCGTGGATCATGGGGAGTTGAGGAAGAACGAGAGGAATCTGTTCTGTATAGACTGCAATCTCTGCTTCTGTAAGCATTGCGTAACTTCTCAGGCGCATGACTGCCTCCATCGCCTCCTTCAAATCTGCAAATACGTCTACCACGACGTCGTTCGGCTCCACGATATTCAGAAGCACCTTGACTGTTCTCTCATTCAAGTTAGTATATTAATTTGTTTGTATGTTTATTAATTTTGATGTGTGTTTGATTTTTATTTTTTTTTTGGAAAAAAGATAATCTTGATTTGAAGCAAATTACGGGGGAATGGGTTAATCATTGGATTTGGACATGTACTGGATTCCATATAGATTAAGTTGCTTGTTCTTGTTAACTGATTTGGTAATTCATCATTATCTCATTGAACAGCAATTTTGAATTTGCAATTCTTTGGTCAACAACTTCTTAGTACTACTTCCTTAGAAATTTGTTGTACGTTATCTTTTTCAAATCTGAATTCAAAGTACTATTTCTGCCCACTTTTTCCTCCTCCTCTTCTTGTGGGATGGTGCAATATGCAACCTGTGTTGTGAATCATTGATTGCTTAACTGAGTTAACTCATATTTCGGTATATGTTTGCAAATCATGTAATAATTAAAATTGATGGTTGAAGAACCAAATTTTAATTCATTTGCAGAACTTGGAATTTTTTCTAGTAGTGGAATATGTTATTAGAGTAATTTGATGAGAAGAGGACATGAACTGGTTGCTTTTTTTCCATGAATTACGCATTTGTCATTTTCAACATTATTGTTTATCATTATGACTTCTACAAACATAAGTAGACATTAACAAAAAGTGTACTTTATAAAGCATTACAAACCTCCAGTTTCAACACAACACCCAAAATAAAAACAAGAAAGAAATGTTGGCCATGTGAATTTCAACCCCCCCCCCACCCTACCCCACCCCACCCCACCCCACCCCCACAAAAGAAAAAAAAAATTTAATGCAATTTCCCCCGTGTGATATTACAAATAACCAATTACCCCCATAAAAAAGAAATATCAATTTATCTTTTTGTCTTTTTATTTTTTTGAAAAACTAGAGTAATTTATCTCCTTGTTAAAAAAAGTAAATTATTTTATTTTAAAAAACACATAAATGTATTTTGCTATTTTTTTTTCATAGAGGGTGTTTTACACATGCTTCGTGTGGGCTGTTTGTATTTTTTTCAAACAAAGAAAAAAAAACAAAAGAAAATCGAGTGCTGCTCTAAAATTAAGCATGTTTACAGGCATACAAGATCAATGGAGAAAAGGCTGTGCATTTGAATCCCAGGCCTCAACTAAAAGATACAAAAAGTTCAAAGGCAAAGGGCGGAGGCACTTGCTGTGAAGCTTGTGGGAGGCACATCCAAGACTTGCCCAATCGCTTTTGTTCCATTGCCTGCAAAGTAATCAAATTGATCCTCACTCTTTAACTTTCAATGTTAATTGGTATGCAGTTTATCGGGCCGTTATCATTGTCACTCCAATATATGTTTCACTGATGGTTCTCTTCAACTCCATCTCACATTTGCAGGTTTCAATAGACACAGAGATCACAATAAACCAAAGCAACAGGATAATCTCCGCGCCAATGTCTAAAGTTGGCCATCTACCAAACTTAGAGCCAGAGGACAATTCCTATGAAATCGGGTACGCTTCCAGTTCCCTCTCCTTAACCGAGTCATCATCGGAAGTAATCCAGGCATGGTCAAGTCCAGTTTTGAGGCCAAAGAAGATGTTGAACAAGAGAAAAAGCATGCCAAGAAGAGCTCCCATGTGCTAGAAAAAAAAAAACAAAAAAAAAAAAAAGAGCTGGAAAACAGAACCCTTATCAAGTACACTATTTCATTTATTTGTTCCCATAAAATTTGTGCCATGAAAGAGTTTGATATATAGTTTTATAATGAGAATAAGGGCCATAGGTTGTGAGTAAAATATGGTGCTAATGAGTCCCCATCCTAGTGTTCTGCTTGGCTTGTACAGCATAAAGATGGTCTTGCTAGTGGCATTCATGTAAGTATTCTTTTTCATGCTTGTGCTTAATTGTGGCACCCACTATGTTCCTTCACATTTTATTAAATATAAATCATGTTTTCCATATATTTTTATTTTTATTTTAGTATTGGGTCCGGGTCAGAAATAATTATGTTAGGCTAAGAAAATTGTTGTTACTTATTAGATTGATAGTGGTTTTCCTGTACATAATAGTATCTTTAGGAATAATGTAGAAAAGTTTAAATTTCTCTTTCTTTCTCTCTCTCTCTCACACACACATTCAGAATATATATATATATATATATATTTAAGAGCATGATTAGATTGATAGTGGTATTTCTGTAAAAAAAATATATACTTTTTCTGTGAATAATTTAAATGAAAAAAATACAAGAAGCCCCCAACATTGGTTATGTGTAAAACATCTTCTTTTTAAAAGAAATAGTAAAACACCTTCTTGTATTTTTTAAAATGAAATAATTTATCCATCTAGATAGGGAGGCAAATTGCTGTCTTAAATAAAATAGGGAGGTACATTGCATTACATCTTAATTTTAATAGGCGTAAATTTCAGTGTACATATTGTGCGTATGTGTTTATATATTAATTTAATAAAAAAAATACATTTTTCTTTAAATTTATGTATACAATAACTACTCCATACTATTACTTCAAACAGTGGAAGTCAACAATTAATACATATTATTTTAAAATACAAATTTTTTCAACTAATATATCATAAATATATGATTGTAATTAGATATATATATATATATGTGCATATAATTACTAGTAGTGTAATACAGTAATATAAAAGAGGAAAGAAGTAGAAAAAAGAAAAAGAGGGGTTTTAGAATAATGGATTGGGTGCAGCGTATTTGGTTAAGGTGTCAGAAAATGAGAAGATCTTTGTCGGGTCGGTGATAGTGATAGTGATAGTGATGGCGTCTGATTTTGTCCATATGTGATTTAGTGGGGCCATTGTGTAAACTCCCATCCCATGTTTGAATGGCAGACAAAGAGAGGTGAGCTGAAGAAATAAACAATATATGATGGGCTTCACTTGCATCACATGCCTCATACCATCCACTCATCCCTTGCCTTGTCATCGCCCCCACTCCCACTCCCACTCCCACTCCCACATTCTAAACTAAACTTTATTAATTCTTTCTCTTTTCATCCTTATTAAATGATGACTTGTACAAATTCTACTTTTTCTTTTTTATAATTTTTATTTTTTAAAATATATCCCTACCAAATCATTTCATAAAATCGCCAAAGCTCCAAGTCAACATGAGATGAGGGCTAGGTATCATAATATTTAGGGACTGTTTATTTTGTTGGACCAATCCTAATAATAATTTTGAATGTTTACTTTAAAGGATGATAGCTTATTTTACATTCAGTTGGGTTGATATTTTCCTCAATGTAGCATTCCACCTAGGTGGGGGGGGGGGGGGGGGGGGTGGGGGACTGAATGTGCACATTGAATACGATTGTTATACATAATTCTAGGCTAATGCTGATATTACTTCTAAGAGGATGAATTGGTGTGAAGATAACATCCAAAACTGACCATCATGCTTATTATTCGGGACATGATAAAAAACTTCTCCATTGACTGAGCAGGTTGTAGCGTTGCTTATAATCTATCACACCTCTATTGTACTCGTTTAGCTTGGAATCTTGTCTGTTGATTCTCATCAACAGATTAGGAATCACCTCATTCAATCTCTCGCACATGGGAGGGACTAACCATTCAAACGAACTGCAACACGTACCTTATAAAATAACATTGACAAACACATTATGCTTCAAAATATATTGATATCAAACTAAATAAAATCACAGCTCATATTAGAACCACTACATGTAATGAACCTTTTTCCTGGAGATAAATCCACAAAATCCTGCTACCAAGAGCATTGCCACAAACATTGTCTTCTACTTTTAAATTCGCACCAAGTTCTGTTGATTCCCAATTTAGTTCTTTCAAGTTTTAATTTATTCAAATTTTAATTTATAACTTATAATTAAATTTATATTTTCTTAATAATTATTAATTAGTCTCTCAATTAAGTATAAAAATCTATGAACGTCGCATTCTTCCACACCTTTATAACTTAACATTTTCATGATGATTAGCTACTATTGGCTTGTCCGCGAGCAAAATAAATGTCCCCAATTAACTACCAAACTCCGTATGCACAAACAGCTATGCTACCATATGCATCGAAATTAACATGGAATAATAATTCACCTCCCACAACAAAAATGCAGTTGAAATCGGAAGTTGGAAGTCCTTGCTCGTGGTGGAGATAGTAAAATACTGGGAATAAATATAATTTATCCCTCTGTGATATAAGAAATGAGCAAAAATCCCCCTTGAAAAAATAATGTGCAAATTACTTCTATGTATTTTGAAAAATGAAACATACCCCCCTTTTCAAGGGAAAACATAGGGGGGAATTTGCTTCATTTTAAGATCACATGGGGTAATTTGCTAATTATTTTTTAGAACTATTTTAAGATCACATGGGGTAATTTATTAATTATTTTTTCACAAGGGATTTTTGCTATTTTTTATATCATAAGGGGATAAATTGTATTTTTCCTAAAATATGTCAATGTAAGCTGGATTCCGGCAGAAATTGGCGTAAGCCCAAAATCCGGATTTGTTCGTTGCAGTTTAATCGAAAAAAAGTTGTAATTTTCAAATATAACCCAAGAGGGCAATTTCAAAAAGTTGAGATCCCATGATCCTAGATATTATGGGTTCAAATTCCCTGCGTGGGATGATTTATTTCTACTGTATAGTAGGTTTATTTGTTATTATAATAGCAAGAGTTAGTTTCTGTTATATTGTCGATATGATTGTTGTATTTGTCTTTGTCCAATATTGATACTGACAGAACTGATTGTAATCACTTTATTTTAATTAATAAAATTCATCACTTCCAACTAAAAAAAAATAAAATTCAAACACAATATTGATCATACAATGTAAACATTAACCCACAATCTGAATTTTTACAGCCGACGAGTTAACAAGCATAATAAACATTGTCTCAGAGTTATTATTACATTCTTATAGAGTACTCTGTACTCATAAGAAACATATATGGTGAGAATTTTATATTGGGAAAAGTGCAAGCAACTCTACTGTGATATTGCAAATAAGCAAATTATTCCTTATAAACAAAATAAATAGCAATTTACTCCCTGTATTTTTTAGAATGAAGCAATTTACCTTATGTATTTTTCAAAATGAAGCAATTTACCTTCTTAGACAGGAAGGTAAACACGGGGAGGTAAATAACTTTTTTTTTTCTTTTTTTTTTTCATAAGAGGGTAATTTGCTCATTCGCAATATCGTAGAGGAGTAAATTGCATGAAACCCATTTTATATTATAGTCTTGGAGATATGTACTGATGATATATGACATGACATTTGACATGTCCGAATATTATATATTAATATATTCAACAAAATTGATTATTTGTCCAGCTATAAATTAAATTTTTGTGCTGATAAATATAACGAAGTTGTGAATAAACATAAAAGACAAGTTGTAAAATTAAAGCATGTAGAATAATTAGAAAATAAAGAAATAGATTAAATCCTTCATCCAATTTAAGCATATCCATTATTATTTTACGTCCATCACGCATCCATTATATCATATTACAAATAAGTTCTGATTAGTGATGAAAAATAAATAAAATTATTTGATATTCGATTGAAATTGATCTATCAAAGCTTGTTTGAATTCAATTTATTAAACTTAACAAATCAAATTATTCGATATTCAGTTGAAATTGATCGATAAAAGCTAGTTTGAACTCAATTTATTAAACTTAACAAAATCAACTTGAACAAAAAAAATTGTTCGGTAAACTTTCAAATCCAACTCAAACTCAATTCGATTAGTACAGAAATAATAAATAATACATAAAAATATCCAATTACTCGAGCTCGACTTATGTTTGATTAAGCTAAAACTCGTTTAGGCTCAATTAAATCAATAATCAAATCAAGTCAAATGCATTTCTTAATCTCGATAATAATTCGAACAAGTTTGAATAATGATGTATTCGACTTACCGTCCTAGATCGGATTGTAGTATTTTGTTTGAGTAAATATCTACGTAGCAGCAACAGACACAAGAACATCGTTAACATTTTTACAATCATCTCTATGTTTTGGTACTTTGTGTTGTAATTGACATACTTGATGCTAATTTGTAACAACAAAATATTATAAAGTATGGGTTCAATTACATGTTAATCCATAGATTAGATGTTGAGAAAATGAGAAAAATTACTTTTGTCACACATAGAAATATGATGGGAAAAAGGTTGGATTTTTTTGTGTATATAAGGTGTATGTTGGGATGAGTGTTTTACACTCATATTCCTTTACCCCACATTGAAAGTTTAAGACTAAATTAAACTCCTTATTTTGAATTCAAAGTACAAGTTGTGTTTGAAGTGTTATGAAAACTAGAGTGAACATGGGGTTATTTCACATGCGCGCTGCCGCTTGCCCGTTTGGGCGTTATATATATATATATTTCCAGCAAAAATATTTGGATTTTGATCTAGATTTAAAACTAAAAATTCTTTCAAAAATTCCAATCAAACCGAGTTTAAAGGTTTTTAAAAATCAGGTTTGTATCAGTTGTTTTGAAAAACGGAAATAGCCGATATTATTTTGAAAAATCTGACTGTTATTTTACTGTTTTTTAAATGTTTTAAATTCTGTTTTAGTTCAGGTTAATGGCTAATTATATGCTGTTATCTGGTTTAATACCAGATTTATTTAGCTTAATGTTGCTCTGCATGTGCCTATAAATAGGCTTCTCTCACTTCAAACTTGATATAACAACACACAAACAACATCTGAAAATCTTCCTCTCGGCTGCTCACTCTCGCTCCTGGATTTTCACTCGGAAAACCCTGTGTTTATACTCCAAAAATTCAAGCTTTGAGCTCAAGTTTTCGTAAGGCTTCTGAGTGTTTGTTCGAGGTGTTCTTTGGTACAAGTGCAGTATTAAACGAACGAGAATCATCTTATCTTGAAAGAAATTGCGTAGTACCCGGTGCACAATCAGATGGAGCGTATAATTTCTTCAAAGCAAGCAGAAAATAACTCTGTGATTCGGTTCGATTATAAATGGTGTCACCTTCATTGCCTGCTCCGTCGAAGATTACCCACTCGGATGACCACCACTTCACAAGTCTCATCATCGAATTGCAACAACAATTGCACGATACAGAAATGATCTTTCCCGTCAGGCGTACTATTACCATTGGTCTGAAAGGACGGCCATGAATTGGAGGAAAAGATAGAATCCGTGAAGACTGGACAAAAGGATGAGATTGATCAACTCAATCAAGAAAACTACCATCTTCGTTGTGATGTATCAAAAGTTCGGTGGGAGATAGAATACTTGAAGACTGAACACGGAGTTGAGATAGAACAACTTAATGAAGAAAATCATTTGCTTCAAAACGAAGTATTAGAACTCACAGAGAAGCTACAACAGTACGTAGACCTGTACGCTGAGGAACCAGAGGAAGATCCAGAGGAGTTCCCCATGGAAATTCCTGATGAGGATGATGAACTCACGGATGGGAGTCTCATCAACTTAGTGTATATCCTTTGATATACTCGAGTTGTTTCTGTACAACTTGACTAAGCTAAGTTTACGGCTTTCGTTTATTCAGCATGTTTAACTTTTTTTATTTGTGATTATGTTTTATATGACATAATGAGGCAGTCTTATCTTATTAAGTTGTTTTCGATACATTGCCCCTATGTTGATTTTCAACAATTTGCCGTTTGATCTCATTCACTTCTCCAGTTCCAATTATTTCTTAGAGATTTTAGGCTCTAATTTGGAATAGCTGCAACCAAGTTTAAATGTATCTTTTATTCTGTAATTTAAGTTATTTGTCATCTTCAATTTTTAACTTTCTAGAACTGGACAGCATTTTAATTTTGCATCTCTTTTTATTGTCGCAATCTCAGTCCTTTTTTTTTGTCGGACTTCATCCTTCTCTCTGGAAAAGGCACGTGCATTTCACGTGACCTTTTAAAATTGGGACTAATGTTCCTATCAGCTCATTTTTGCCAGCAATTTCGTCATTTAAATTTTAAGATAGTATTTTGATCCTACATCTTTTTAAATTTTGTAATTTTGGCCCTATTTTCGTCCGAATTTACCCTTCTTGTTGGTGGAGATGAACTCCAACGGAAAAAGAACTAAAAATTACGAAAATTAAAAAGATGCTGGACCAAATACCGCCCTAAAAAAATTAAAGGACGAAAATATTAAATGACCTGAGTTACGAGATCAAAAATGCATTTAATAAGCTACAACCATCAAGAAATCAACTTTTGATGGCAGTAGTTTTGTTCTTCAGTTTTGATAGTTGAGGAGGTATTTTGTAGGGCACAAACAATAAACAAAATCGTTAATCTTTCTGCACAGACCTGGAAGAAAAGATTTCCATGGAATTTTGCAGAAATCCACAGAACCTACAGGCTGTATAGTTCCAGCAATTCCTGAAGAGTCCATATTTGCGCATCCGTTTGCGCACAGTATTACTTTGAGAGGAAAGTAATAAATGATAAAACTGTACAACCTTAAATTACTCATTAATTCCATGCTATTACCTTCCTACATGTTACTCATCCACAATCCATCCGTCCTGTGATGTAATGCAAAATTGGAAGGATATGGAAATCCAGGCACTGTGTGATGGTGATATCCATTCGGCACGTGCTCTACTTTGGACTGAGGATCAATTGAGACGTTGCTCGAACGATGACTCTCAGTGCAGATTTACAAGTACCCATCAAAGCCGGTCTTGAATTTTGTCTGTCACATCTATGATTAGCCTTAATCAGAGTGAAGCTTCCTGCTCTCGCACCTTCTAACATACCACGTTGCATGTTTACGAAGGCCCATGCCGATCATCATCTTAAGACTAGCAAGCATCACAAAGGTCATGGCTAACAACACTAGAATCCAAAAGATTCTCCATGGAAGTGGATGATATGGGAGATGGGCCGCATAAACAGGTCGCAGTACTCGAATTACCTGAAGACAGCATGAGTTTTCATCACAAACCACCAGTAAATGCATAGTTGGTCCAACTTTAGTAGCTGGCATAAGAGTGCTAATAATAAGCTTATAGCCTCATCAAGATGGTCAAGTTCTTCGGAAATGCATAGATGGTCCAGTTTTAGCAGCTGGGTTAAGGCTGTCTTCGAAGTGCGGAGAAAATAGAAAATTTACTAACAATAAGTACATGGCAACCTTGGTTGTCCAGGCGATACACATATAGCATTACTTACCACACAAGCTGGTGCCAAAGGAACAAAAGTGAGGTTCTTCTTCCCATTCTCTGTTTGAAGATTTAACGTCTGGAAGAACATAAATTAGAAAGCATGATTACATTATCCAAGCTCAGCCAGTAGAAAATTCATAATAATTAATAAAGGAAGAAGGTAAAGAAGAAAACACTCTTTTGATTGATAAAAAGTATTTGCTGTAAAGATACCTGCTTGCAAAGATCTTCTAGAAATTCAGAGAATGCAATCGGCTTTATCTCATTGAATTTAGCAATGAATGAGTGTTTTATTATATCAATCATAACTTCACATATGTAAACAACCAGCGCATTCTGCAAGATGCACAGACAAAATTACAAGAAAATGATCAGAATGTGGATTCGTAATTGCTCCAGCTTCTGTCTTCCATTTACTACTTTCAGATGTTAATTTGTACCATATTCAGATCACTTACACAAAGAAAACTTTCAAACCAAGGACCCTCAGCTTCCAGTATATTTTGAGCTAAAACAAACATGACAAATGCTGATATATGGAACCGCTCAACTGAATCTGGTCATGAGCAATTAACAAAAAGAATAACATGTCAGATGCGTTTTTCTTTTTCCAACCAATAAAACATAGCTGATATACAAACATAACATTTTCAAGCTAAAAATTAGAAATATTGAGAAAACATTGATTGTACAGGTCTAACTTATCAGATACGCACATGGCAAGAAATAAGAGTTGCCACAGCACTTGCAGAAAAGGGCGAAGTACATCATAAAGACAATCTTAGCAAGTGGAAGAGGTCTTAAAGGTTTTAGGAACTAGCAGTTCTAATGCAGTAGGATTTGTTTGAATTTAAACACAAAAATGCCTATTTTTCAAGGATCAGTGGGAGATTCAGTCCTGTACTGAAGCAGATGATCAGTGATGAAGAAGCAGCATACTCTGATACATTTATGATTGCGATATCTGAATTTATTTGTTGAACCAGATCGAGTTGATTGCACATAATGCATGGAAATGAAACCAGCTAAACCAAGCATGATAATATAAAAGCTCTCAAACGATCACACATCACTCACCAAAGTATACCAAACTTTGAACGTTCTCCTTGCTATAACGTTTGAACACGTTGCTTTTAATCTCAGCAAAATTGTTAGAAACAAGCATAGCAAACAGTGCATTATTATGAGCAACTATACAGGTCGACAAAGTAATTGCCTGAGCTAATAAGATGAATGAATGAATGAGTATGAGCAGTTAAGGAATTACAGTGATGCAAGGCTTAATAATAATTATAGTTCCAGTATTAAAAAATATAGATGTATTATGATCAGAAGGATATTAGAAGAAGCAACTGCTAAGGCTTCATCTGAAATAAATCTCCACAACCAAAATTGCATGTTTTCCGGTGAGCAGTTTGCTAGACCATCTGCTGAATTGAATAGAGCTTGCATTACATCACCACCAAAACTTTGGCATAATTTATCAAATATCTGTCAACAAAATAGCAATATTAGTTTAGAAGCTCTATTATGTATACAACAAGCCAAACACTAAATAAAATGCTAGAATTCCAGCCAGTAGTGTCAAGCAAATGCTGTAAAATTCATTCTAGAAATGAAATCTGTTTATGTACAAAGGTTAGCAGAAGAAATTACAACATAATGTATTATATTTGAGAGTAAATGGAAACAAGGATACAAAGTGTCACTGTCAAGTAAATTTAACCAAGGATTATTGTTTCCCTTAAACAGTTCTTTTAGCAGCAATGAAGTTAAGTAGTATAGTATTGCTATTTGCTCATATAGTTCAACTTTATTTTTTCTCTAACATTATTAGTAAAATGTTAAGTCTCATACTATTTCCCACAAGATCCAATTGATTCATGTCCTACACCACAATTTACACAGATTAAGCTGCTAAAAGAAATTAAATATTTCAATTTATAATATTGAAGAATGTAAAATAGCTCATGATATTTTCAGGATTTTGTTGTGTTTTAAGTGCAGGGTTTGTCATCAGGATGGTAAGTGTTTAGATGAAAGAGGAACAAAAAGTAAAATGGGTATGACTATAGAAACTTTGGTAACTGGATAGTTGCTGCATTATTACTAGGTCTCCCTTAGCAGTGTCCACAGTGAACCATGGATCAGCATGTCAGAAAAGTTATTTGAGCATTTTCCATCCCTTTTCAACACCAGTACCATTTATTCTTAATAATTTACCACACTATAACAGAGTTCAAACTTCTTGTCCAAGAATCACAGAATTTTAAAACCAAAAACTGGAGTAAGACAAGTATACTAATTTGGAGTCCCTGTGGACCGACATCAGCAGCAACTCATATGAATAGAAAGTTGACCATGGTTCTAGTTTGTTAAGTCGTTATCATACCTCCAAGACATTGTAGACCACATAAAGCTTAATAATTCCTTGGCCACGGATCATGTGATAAATTAAGCTGATATCTGATCCAGAAAAACATAAATCAGAATAAATTGTCATTATGCAATTTTACTAGGTGGATTAGGTATTGATTTGGGAGTTTAGTCACCAATCAAGCAAATAAATCTTGCTCAAAGAAACTGCACAGGAATTTGGTGAAAGAATGTGGACCAAATAGTTTTACTAGACCTGCTTGTTGTAATAGAGTGACTCCACTAACCAGGACGACAAAGCAGCCAAAATCAGAGAGCTCCGCTGATGAAGGCTTCTTGAACTGCCTGCCACAATCATGGTTAAATTACTCTGTAACATATAGGGTCCCTTAAGAATTAACTGGTATAATTACATCACAACAGAATCAAGCATTCAGATTTGAACAAGTTGGCTGCTACAGAGTACTTGGTATAAGAATGCCAAAGAATGGGATAACGTTTTGACGCAGGGTACAACACAATCAGAAAGAACACAGGAACAGAAGGATTAGATCTACCTAGCAGCTTCAGCCATTTCCAAATGCAAGATGCTTTAAATATTATACTGCCGTCTAAAAGTATCTCTCTTTTGTCCAGTTAACGGGCTCAAAAGACTGGGTACATGAACACATATGGTCAGGGCACATGAGTGAGAAAGCTGAATCTCTAACTATAGTTGCCCATGAGAACTGCATGCTTTCGAGGTGTGCTTAATTTGCCTCCTCATACACCTTTTTTTTTTCCAATTCTAGACGTGTAAGTTGTGTGCCATCGAGAATTTTGGTAATCGCAATGACGCTAGGTATTGCATTCTCTTACCAGTCAGTTCACGAGGGCACTTAAATGATACTTGTGAATGCCAGTTATATAATATGTTACAAAGAGAATAGCTCTAAACCTGACCAAAGATATTGGTGGTTGCGAGAGTGTAGCGCTTGTCAATTTGCTAAACTATGCTCGTATCTTGGAGAGTGTTTTAAGGAAGAATACATGACTGAGGGCCTCTGGTGTAAGATCAGATCACCTGATGGTTAAAATGAAACTGGAACTAGAGACCTCATGCGTCGTTTGTGACAAGTCAAGCAACGCCTGGGTACTTATTTATTGAGCCAATCCTCAAGTTCATGCTTTAATTCTAACGACAAGAAAATCATTGACCTCGCAAAATCTTTGAGCTTTCTGCTTAATGTATTAGAGAAGAAAATAACAAAACTTTTATGATTAACTGTGTGAACTCATGAGCAACTTCTGGGATCCACAGGAATATATCAGACCTATATTATTTCCAATAGAATTTTACTTGCAAAACTGAGATGGTTAAAGGTACTCATATTGACTATAATGCTAGACAGACAAAAAAATTAACTAACTCAGATACCATTAACGTTGACAAGCTTTAATTGAAATCTTTTCCTTGTTGTGCTTTCTTTTTTTGGCTATCTTGTTACATCAGCACAACGAATGTCTTAAGAAATTCTTATAAACCTATGAAATGCCAAGTCATGGATATTTCATGCTCATCTTACACAGGCTTGGAACAAGTTAGCTTGCTATTTTGCTTTTCAAGACTAACGAAACACATTTTTTATCTAGAGGACTGAAAAAAGTAAATAGAACATTTCACTCAAGAAGGCATTGACTAGAGAGAGATGGAACTCACCTGGTTTTAAGAAGCCTCCAAAAGGTCATGATGATCCTAGTTGGCATGATGGTTAAGAGTGATAGGAATGAGTCGAAGCAGACAAAGAAGCCAAAATTGATAAGCTGCAAATGATCATGCAAATCTTTTCATTAAACATCCCATAGAAGGAATTCAACTCCCAAACTAACACAACAGTAACCTCCAACTATTGTCAGAAGCAAAACCACGCAGTCCTACACTGTCAATTGAAATGGGAAAAAGCTTATTTCATCTGATTTACTTAATTCCAGAAATGATACTGCCAGAAAGGTGATGTAGACAACACAAAGAACCCTAAGCGTGCATATCTATATAGTGAGAAAGAGAAACCATCCACCAAGTAAAAACAGATAAAGGATGAGTTACATCAAAATTTGCAAGTGGATCAAATCAGACAAGTTCACCACCTTACCAGTTCACAACGCCATGGCAAACGGAATATAGTATCATAAACTCGTTCCCGTTCTTTCTCATTGCCAATGGTGGTAGTGCTCCTCAAGGCATTTCCAGCATATATTTCTTCCATGAAATATTTTGTTGGTGACTTCTCCATAGGAAATGTACCTGATAGAAAATCATAATATTGTCACTCAGAGAACAGGAAATATAAACAAGAAAATCAAAACCTGAGTTAATAAGCAATCAGATTCTCCATTACTGGCAGATGAATAATCATCATAAGGTATAAAATTTTCAAAGGAAGCAAACAAAGAAGGTATTCACCAAATCAGCAAGGACACACATTCAACAGCTTATTCCTAGACAGTTACCACAGGAGTGATTAACTGACTTTCATGGTACTCTAAACCCAAAAGATGACAAAGCAAAAAAACAAAAAAAAAAGAAGTAAGTGCGACAGTGTCAAAACAGAGATAGTCAGCAGACTCAGCCCACCGCGTACTCCTATACAGTAACCAACATTTCGAGTGGCGCATAAAAAGGCGCATTTGTTTTATTTTGTTTGAAAAAAAAAAGAAAGCAAGAATCAGTGTAGGCAGCTAAAAGTATAGCAACCACCATTCTTTAATGATATCAATAAGACGATTCACCAATAATTTCATCTACTAATACTTGGAGTTACTTGAGCACAAATTACAGTGATCCAGAAGATCCAAGAGCAAAATGGGTAACAGTTTCAACTCAAACAGCAGACGACCATGGAAGCACAATAATAAGACAGGAAATAAGCAAAAGACTTAGTTTGCCATCATATCTTCATGTATGGTAATCCCAAACATTTGAATCTCCCTATCCTCAAGATTAGTTTTGAATATAGGATCAAAGTTTATGATTGATGCAGATAAAATGCAAAGAAAGCAGCATAAATTTTGATTCAACTATGGAGAAGGCGTCACAAATATCCCATTTTCATGTGTTACGATCGAAAATGTTCTGCCATTTCAAACTTTGAGTCTACATAAGCAGGAGTATAACAAATTGAAAATTCACGTTGCTCCTATCATAAACGTCAAATCACACACACACACACACATTTAAAATCAATAAATCCGGGGAATAAAATCAACTTACAATTGGGATCTTCAGCCATCAGTTTCTTCCAATCCAAGGTACCCTCCTTCTCCAATTTCCTACCGTTCAACTCCACTCGCTGGTCCGAACTAATCTCCTTACCAGCACTCCGATCCTCTCCCGTTTCTTCCTTCACCTTTTCATCCTTTTTACCACTCTCCTCACTCACCATCTCCACACTCCCTCCATTCATCACATTGCCTACATTCCTCTGTCTCAATTCCCCGAACTGCGGCAGCTGTGTCACTGTACGCACCGCGGAATCACCCTCGTTATCAACATCCGGTACCACAGCAGCCTCCGTCACTGTACCCACCGTACAACTGTAATTCACATCTCCATTGATCCCAGATACTTCAGCAATCACATCCTCAGAGATCACCGACGAGTCCTGGAGGGATTTCCCTTTTCTGCCCTTCTTCTTCTTCTTCCTTCGAGAGGGAGATGATGCTGCGCGGTCCCCAAGCGATGGGGGATCGGAGATAGAGCGGGACAAGGAGGCGGCTGTAGTGGTGGACATCACGTCGTCGTAATCGGCCACCGCTAGGATGTCGAAAGACAGTTTCCGGCCACCGGATCTCAATCCCATCGATGGTGCTCGGCCGGGGGTGGTGGTGGGGTGGGGGGGGGTAGTGGCAGTGGGTTGGGGGTGGAATTACGTTAAGAGATGTGCAGCGGGGGACGGAAGGTGACACTATGGTGTCAGAGCGAATAGTTGTCTGCCACGTGTATGTATGCTCCTGCGTGGGAGTTTGGACTTTCTTTTGATAAATTCTAAAAACCTGATTCTTTTGGGCCCATTATTGGGCTAGGATTTTTGGGCTTTGGTTACAGTTCATTAGACTTTGGTTTGGATCAATTGGGTCTAAATAATGGGCTGAATTAATAATGGGCTGAATTAGTTTGGGCTTTGGCTGTGAACTTGTTGGGTTCATTAAGGTGTTTATTTTTACAGAAAAAGAATAAATTACAGCTACCTCCCCTAATGTTTTTTATAATAACAAATACTCCTCATTGTTTGAAAAATTATAAATACCCCCTGAGCTCGTAACCATCTAACAAATAACCTATTTCTATCCATTTTTATGGGTGAACGGACCAAAATGCCCTTGTGCACTGAATTATTTTGTATATAATTCTTTAAAAAAAAAATTGACTACAGTGCATAGAAAGAGGTTTTTTAAATTTTTTACACAGGGGAGTAATAATGCAATTTGCCTCGATTGATTTTTCTATAATTTTAATAAAAAATTCAAGGACAAAATGATCAATTTCAGATATTTGGTTAAAAATTACAAATCTCATAAGAGTATTTATAATTTTTCAAACAACGAGGATATTATAACTATGTCAAACCTTAGGGAAGGTGGCGATAATTTACCCACAGAAAAATGCTTTAACGAACAACGACAATTTGGGATGAAAAGTGAAGTAAAAGTCCAGGACATTTCTAGTGGAAAATATCTTTAAGTGGGCCTTATTAGTAGGCATGTTGCCTAGTCTTGGAGATGGGCCGATGACTTTATGTGATGTCCGTATAATTTTATTCATAATCGAGGGACTAATTAATAATTATTAAGAAAATTTAATTTAATTATAAGTATAGGTTGAAATTATAAATATATTAAAACTTGAAGGAGACTAAATTGGAGCTTTATTAAATATTTGTGGTCAATACATAAATATATAGAAATTGGAGACTAAATTGCAATTTAATAAAATTATAAAAAAAAAAAAAAAGAAGAGAAATTGAGTTAACGCAGCACGTGGCTGCCTATCATTCTATCATCATGCATTAAAATATATATATATATATGTGTGTGTAACTTACCATTTAATAAATTAAACATGTACTTTTAAAACAAAACAAACATTACACAATTTTCAATTGTGTTAACTTCAGCAGGAGGAACGAGGTTAGTATTTTTATTATAAATTATAAATTAATTATTATATTAATATTTTTTAATTAGTGTATTTATTAAATATGATTTGTACTATTCGATTTACTATTTAACAGGAAAATTTATTGAATTTGAGCATTTATACAAATTAGTATTCGGGCATATATTTAATTGGACTGGAATATTATAGCTAATAACATAAAATTATATAACCTACTAGATTTAGTAGTTGTTATAATGGACTATTCAAATTGATCGGGTTTATTAATCAAATACATAATTGTATGTACCAGTGTTTAAATAATTATCATTATTGTGAAGAATTGGCGAAAATTAATAGAAATAGTAGGGAATTATATTTGAGAAATGTTAGAAAATTATATTTGAGAAATATGGTATTTATTAAAAAAAATATGAGATATTTGTAGTAATTTCATTTACGGATGGTATAAAGGACAATAATTATAAAAATATGAGGGGTTTGATAGAATAAGCTTTTATGAGTTTATAGATAAATTAGATATATACCGGGGGAGTTTATAGCGTCTAATATTTAGATGAGAAAGGAACAGAGGTTAGAATTTCAATATGAATGGAATATTAAAATATTGGTAGAAAAAGTATGAATATTATTTAGTGATTTTATTCAGAATTTACAATAGTTTTGATATATTAATAATATATATATAATATCCTACTATAGGACGTGAAGATACAGTAGAGGGTTGAGCAGTTTCTCCTATTAACGAGATCTTTTGAGTTGGAGGTAAGTATAGTTAATTGAATTTATATATATATATATATATGTATGTGTGTGTGTATGATATGTTTATGTGTATGGATATATATTCTGGTGATGTATACGAAATTATGACTCGATGGCTATTTATCTGGATTACTTGTTATACTGTGAAATTGTCATTATGTGGTTATATGTAGTTATGGTGTATAGAAGTTAGAAGGATGATGGTATGTAGTTATGGTGTATAGAAGTTAGAAGGATGATGGTATGTATTATATGTGATTCTTAAATGAAATTGAATGTTGAAGTTACCGATGGGGATTTGATGGTTAAATGACAATGTAGTGAAGAGAATATTGTGAACTGAGATAAGTAATGGCTTACCTAACTGGAGGACATACTGCAATGGCTTATGGTGATATGATTAATGACGAGCTGTGTGCCGTCATTGATCGAGGGAGATGATATAACATATCATACGAGTTGTGTGCTGTGTGATATGATGAATGATGGGATATCATATGAGCTGTGTGCTGTGTGGTATCATTGATTATGGGGTATCATACGAGCTGTGTGTTGTGTGGTACCGAGAAAAAAAAAAAGATATTATGATTGAGGGGATGATAGCCGGCATAGACCATTGAGTGATGCACTCCAGCATGGGTAAGCAGGGCCCTAAGGAAATAAACAATAAAGTCGAGTATTATGTGTAATTTGATATATGATTTGGTATATGTTATTTCTTATACTTGCCGTATGGTATGATATTCGCTTTATTATGTATGTGCGTATATGTATAAGTTAATTAGCTATACTTATTGAGTAGGCAGCTCATCCCTTGCCAATATTTTTCAGGAGATAGATCACGGTGACTAACTACGTTAAATCGAAAGTCGTGAAATGGATCTGAATAGGTGGGTCAGCCGTGACATCTGAAGCCGAGGGTTCTGTCTATATGATTATTATACATCTAGTCTTTTGTCGGGTTTGTGTTTTAGATTCTATAATAGTCTGAAACCTTCATCTTTTTGAGTTTTGTACATGAGTATACATGTGGCGTAGTAGATATAAACTTTTGACAACATCTATCATCATATATATATATATGTTATATGTTTAATAAGATCGATTATATTCCTTTTAAATGAAATCTCTTATAAGGCAGGTTAAATTAAAAAGGGGTATAATTACTGATAATACAGTGTAGTTACGTAGGGGGTGTCACATTAGGTGGTATCAGAGCCAGGTTCCGTTTCTAGGGTGATAAGTTGACTATGGGATGAGTTTATTGATTAAATTGCTTAATGTAGGATGGCTTCTCAAGGTGAACGTGGTGACCCAGTAGCTAGTAGAGAATAGTCAGTGGAGTCCGCAAAGGGCTTCGTTGCACCTGCAAGTGTAGGTGGAGTTGGGGTAGGTCGAGAGGATATTGGTGTTGATGCTCCAATTCCTCCTAGTGGTGCTCCAGCGGTAGGGTTACCACCAGAGTATGCACAGATCCTCCGGATGGCCTTGGAGGCCCAAGCCCAAGCTCAAGCACAGTTTCTTGCACAGGCACATGTACCAGCTCCAGTGCCAGCACAAGTGGTTCCTACAGTTGACCGTAATTATGAGAGGATTAGAAAGATGAGAGCTACAGAATTTGAGGGTACCCTAGACCCAGAGGTTGCTGAAAAATGGTGGAAAAAGACCGAAGATGTGATGAACTTGGTGAATTGTACTCCAGAAAATCGACTTAAGTATGTTGTTTCCTTATTCACGGGGAATGCACTGATTTGGTGGAGGTCAGTAAAGAGGGCATATGAGCCACGAGAGATAACTTGGGCCGAATTTCAAAAAGAGTTTGATGATAAATATAGACCTAAGATGTACCAAGACAAGAAGAAGATGGAATTTCTGAACCATGTACAAGGAGATGATCAGACAGTGGCTGAGTATGAGATTCGTTTTGCTGCATTAGCCAAGTACGCACCGGAAGCAGTAGCCACACAAGAGGACCGATGTTACCAATTTGAACAGGGGTTACGACCTGAGATTAAGAAGGGCCTTGCAGTCAGAATTACGAACTTCAAAACTCTCGTGGAGTCAGCAGTTCGGATGGAAGATGCAGTGACTGAAGAGAAAAAGAAAGGAGAAGAGAAAAGAAAGTCAACATATACAATAGGGGAGTCCAGTAGATTGACCAAGAGGGGCACCGGCCGTTCATTTTCGGCAGAGGGTGGAAGTTTCGCACGTGGTGGTTCCGCTTTTCGAAGAGGTAGTGGATCGAGATTTGGTGGATCAGTGGGCGTTAACAGGGGATCAGTGGAACGCAGTTCACCTAGTTTGCCTTCTATTAGATCAGGTAGAGGAGATGGACAGAGTTATGGTAGGGGGCTATCCTTTATACCAAGTTGTCCTACTTGTGGAAGGCGACATCTGGGAACAAGTTGGGGACCTGGTGTTATACCTAAGATTTGTTATAACTGCGGGGGTAGAGGATACATGTCGAGAGATTGTCCCAGCCAGACTACCGGTGCTCTAGGTATGAGTGGAGGTTCAACCAGTGGGGCTCAGAGTCAAAGCAGTATAGGGAGCAGTGCTCGTGGAGCTGAAAGAGGCAAAGGCAGGGGCAGAGGCACTGATAATAGAGATGGTAGCCATACTATTGGTGGGAGTACGAGGGGACTGGGAGCACAAGCAACTCAGAGACAAACCCAAGCAAGAATATATAATATGACGAGGGAAGAAGCTCCAGCCTCAAATGACGTGATATCAGGTACGATCTTATTATTTGATATTGAGGCATATGCTTTAATTGACCCTGGCTCTACGCATTCATATATATCTTCACAATTTGTATCTAAAATATCTGGTGAGAATAGCCCTCTGGGATATAATTTGATGGTTCATTTGCCTATGGGAGGAGGTGTAATAGTGAATAATGTTAGAAAAGGGAGTTTAGTGAGGATTGGTGACGTAAACTTACCTGTAGATCTGATAGTGATGGATCTGAAGGAGTTTAATGTAATCTTGGGGATGGATTGGTTAGCGCAACATAAGGCAGTGGTTGACTGTTATAAGAAGGAAGTGATGATTGAATCTTCTGGCAAGCCAAAAGTAGTATTTGTGGGAGATCGACAAGTAGTACCAGTCTGTGTAATATCGACTATTGAGGCGAGACGATTAATGTTAGAAGGGTGTGAGGCATATTTAGCCCATGTGATAGACACCGAAAAGATTAGTCCCACACTGGAAGAAATTCCTGTAGTGAGAGATTTTCCTGAAGTGTTTCCTGACGACCTACCAAGTTTGCCACCGCATAGGGAAGTGGACTTTACTATAGAAACCCTCCCAGGAGTTGCCCCGATTTCTATTGCACCGTATAGAATGGCCCCAGTAGAACTACAAGAGCTTAAAAAGCAAATAGAAGAACTATTCGAGAAAGGATTTATCAGACCAAGTACTTCACCGTGGGGAGCACCAGTCTTATTTGTGAAAAAGAAAGACGGTAGTATGAGGTTGTGCATCGATTACCGCCAATTGAATAGGGTGATCGTGAAGAATAAATATCCATTATCGAGAATCGATGATTTATTCGACCAGTTGAAGGGAGCCACTATATTTTCAAAGATTGATTTGAGGTCTGGGTATTGGCAGTTGATGATAGCAGAGAAAGATATACCAAAAACAGCTTTTCGCACTCGTTATGGGCACTATGAGTTCTTGGTGATGCCATTTGGGTTGACAAATGCACCGGCAGCGTTCATGGCATTAATGAATCGTACATTTCAAGAGTTCCTGGATCAGTTTGTGATTGTCTTTATAGATGACATCTTGATGTATTCGAGAAATAGGGAAGAGCATGAACAACATTTGGGAATAGTGTTGCAGATTTTGAAGGAAAAAGAGTTGTATGCTAAGCTAAGTAAGTGTGAATTTTGGGTAAATCAGGTGGTTTTCCTAGGGCATGTGATATCGAGTGATGGGGTTATACCTGACCCTGCAAAAGTGAAGGCTGTTATGGAATGGAGAGTACCGAAGAATACGACGGAAGTTCGAAGTTTCTTGGGATTAGCTGGGTATTATAGGCGTTTTGTCGAGGGTTTTTCCATAATTGCAGGTCCTTTGACTAAGTTATTGAGGAAAGGGGTACCATTCCATTGGACTGAACAATGTCAGCAGAGTTTTGATGAGCTAAAGAAAAGATTGACATCGACTCCAATTTTGGTTTGACCGTCTGGCAGTGGTGGATACGTGGTATACACGGATGCATCGAAACAATGTTTGAGGTGTGTCTTGATGCAAAATGGGAAGGTAATTGCTTATGCATCTCGTCAGCTGAGGACTCATGAGTTGAATTATCCCACGCATGACTTGGAGTTAGCAGCGATTGTGCATGCATTGAAGATTTGGAGACATTATTTGTACGGAGAAAGATTTCAGATCTTCACCGACCATAAGAGCTTGAAATACATTTTAACGCAAAAGGAATTGAATTTGAGACAAAGAAGATGGATAGAGTTGCTAAAGGATTATGAATGCACTATTGATTATCATCCGGGAAAAGCAAATGTAGTAGCAGACGCATTAAGTAGAAAGAGTTCAAGCACCTTAGCCAGTTTGGGGAGTCATAATATGACATTATTATTGGAAATGAGATCTCTGAATACGAAATTGGAGGTGGATCAGATAGCAGGTTTGTTAGCAACTTTGCAGCTTAAGCCGAACCTTGTGGATATAATTAGAGAAGCCAGACTCGAGATCCTTTCTTATTACGGATGTTGGAGAGAATGAAACAAGGTAAGAAACCAAATTTTTCAGTAAGGGTTGATGGAGTGATAGTGAATGGAGGACGAGTTTGTGTACCTGATGTGGATGGATTACGGGAAGAGATTTTGCGGGAAGCTCACAATGCACCATATGCAATGCATCCTGGTACCGTGAAGATGTATCGAGACTTAAGACCATATTATTGGTGGCAGACAATGAAGAAAGATGTAGCAGAATTTGTGGGTAAATGTATGACGTGTCAACAAGTAAAGGCAGAACATCAGGCGCCAGCAGGTAAACTTCAACATTTATCTATACCAGAATGGAAGTGGGAAAAGATTACTATGGATTTTGTCGTTGGATTGCCTCGTACACTCAGAAAGCATGATGCTATTTGGGTAATTGTGGATAGACTGATGAAATCAGCTCATTTCTTGCCTATACGCCAGAGTGATTCTTTGGATAAGTTAGCTGAGTTATACGTTTCCGAAATCGTAAGACTACATGGTGTGCCTATATCTATTGTGTCAGATAGAGATCCTCGATTCACCTCACGTTTTTGGGGAAGCTTACAAAGGGCGTTAGGCACAAAATTGCATTTCAGTACCGCATTTCATCCTCAGACAGATGGACAGTCCGAAAGAACGATTCAAACTCTGGAAGAGATGATGAGGGCTTGTGTAATGGAGTTTAAGGGTAATTGGGATGATCACTTACCATTGATGGAGTTTGCATATAACAACAGTTTTCACTCTAGCATCGGTATGGCCCCATATGAAGCTTTATATGGAAGAAAATGTCGAAGTCCAGTATGTTGGGATGTTGAGGGATTACGACAGCTAGAAGGTCTGGAATTGGTACAACAAACGATGGAGAAGGTACAGATAGTTAAGAAGTGTTTGAAAGCAGCCCAAGATCGTAAAAAAAGTTATGTTGACAAACATCGAAGGGAGATGGAATATGAAATTGGCGAGAAAGTCTTCCTGAAAGTATCTCCGTGGAAGGGAATATTGAGATTTGGTAAGCAAGGAAAGTTGAGTCTGAGGTATATTGGGCCGTATGAAATTATTGAAAGAATCGGACCACTAGCGTATCGACTAGCACTGCCAGCAGAGTTGTCGCAGATTACACGATGTGTTTCATGTTTTGATGCTACGACGATATCGATCAGATCCTAGCCATGTTATCCGTGAACCGGAGATAGAGATTTTCGAGGAGTTGACATATGTGGAAGAGCCAATAGAAATTTTGGACAGAAACGTAAGAAAATTAAGAAATAAGGAGATCCCTATGGTAAAGGTGAGGTAGAGTCATCACTCCCCAAGAGAAGCCACTTGGGAGGTTGAGGAGCATATGAGAGAAAAGTACCCCTATTTATTTCCAGAGACGGGTAAGTTAATTAAATTTCGAGGACGAAATTTTTATTAGGAGGGGAGAAATGTCATGTCCGTATAATTTTATTCATAATAGAGGGACTAATTAGTAATTATTAAAAAAATTTAATTTAATTATAAGTATAGGTTGAAATTATAAATATATTAAAACTTGAAGGGGACTAAATTGGAGCTTTATTAAATATTTGTGGTCAATACATAAATATATAGAAATTGGAGACTAAATTGCAATTTAATAAAATTATAAAAAAAAAAAAAAAGAAGAGAAATTGAGTTAACGCAGCACGTGGCTGCCTATCATTCTATCATCATGTATTAAAATATATATATATATATATATGTGTGTGTAACTTACCATTTAAGAAATTAAACATGTACTTTTAAAACAAAACAAACATTACACAATTTTCAATTGTGTTAACTTCAGCCGGAGGAACGAGGTTAGTATTTTTATTATAAATTATAAATTAATTATTATATTAACATTTTTTAATTAGTGTATTTATTAAATATGATTTGTACTATTCGATTTACTATTTAACAGGAAAATTTATTGAATTTGAGCATTTATACAAATTAGTATTCGGGCATATATTTAATTGGACTGGAATATTATAGCTAATAACATAAAATTATATAACCTACTAGATTTAGTAGTTGTTTATAATGGACTATTCAAATTGATCGGGTTTATTAATCAAATACATAATTGTATGTACCAGTGTTTAAATAATTATCATTATTGTGAAGAATTGGCGAAAATTAATAGAAATAGTAGGGAATTATATTTGAGAAATGTTAGAAAATTATATTTGAGAAATATGGTATTTATTAAAAAAAATATGAGATATTTGTAGTAATTTCATTTACGGATGGTATAAAGGACAATAATTATAAAAATATGAGGGGTTTGATAGAATAAGCTTTTATGAGTTTATAGATAAATTAGATATATACCGGGGGAGTTTATAGCGTCTAATATTTAGATGAGAAAGGAACAGAGGTTAGAATTTCAATATGAATGGAATATTAAAATATTGGTAGAAAAAGTATGAATATTATTTAGTGATTTTATTCAGAATTTACAATAGTTTTGATATATTAATAATATATATATAATATCCTACTATAGGACGTGAAGATACAGTAGAGGGTTGAGCAGTTTCTCCTATTAACGAGATCTTTTGAGTTGGAGGTAAGTATAGTTAATTGAATTTATATATATATATATATGTATGTGTGTGTGTATGATATATTTATGTGTATGGATATATATTCTGGTGATGTATACGAAATTATGACTCGATGGCTATTTATCTGGATTACTTGTTATACTGTGAAATTGTCATTATGTGGTTATATGTAGTTATGGTGTATAGAAGTTAGAAGGATGATGGTATGTAGTTATGGTGTATAGAAGTTAGAAGGATGATGGTATGTATTATATGTGATTCTTAAATGAAATTGAATGTTGAAGTTACCGATGGGGATTTGATGATTAAATGACAATATAGTGAGGAGAATATTGTGAACTGAGATAAGTAATGGCTTACCTAATTGGAGGACATACTGCAATGGCTTATGGTGATATGATTAATGACGAGCTGTGTGCTGTCATTGATCGAGGGAGATGATGTAACATATCATACGAGCTGTGTGCTGTGTGATATGATGAATGATGGGATATCATACGAGTTGTGTGCTGTGTGGTATCATTGATTATGGGGTATCATACGAGCTGTGTGTTGTGTGGTACCGAGAAAAAAAAAAAGATATTATGATTGAGGGATGATAGCCGGCATAGACCATTGAGTGATGCACTCCAGCATGGGTAAGCAGGGCCCTAAGGAAATAAACAATGAAGTCGAGTATTATGTGTAATTTGATATATGATTTGGTATATGTTATTTCTTATACTTGCCGTATGGTATGATATTCGTTTTATTATGTATGTGCGTATATGTATAAGTTAATTAGTTATACTTATTGAGTAGGCAGCTCATCCCTTGCCAATATTTTTCAGGAGATAGATCACAGTGACTAACTACGTTAAATCGGAAGTCGTGAAATGGATCTGAATAGGTGGGTCAGCCGTGACATCTGAAGCCGGGGGTTCTGTCTATATGATTATTAAACATCTAGTCTTTTGTCGGGTTTGTGTTTTAGATTCTATAATAGTCTGAAACCTTCATCTTTTTGAGTTTTGTACATGAGTATACATGTGGCGTAGTAGATATAAACTTTTGACAACATCGATCATCATCATATATATATATATATGTTATATGTTTAATAAGATCGATTATATTCATTTTAAATGAAATCTCTTATAAGACAGGTTAAATTAAAAAGGGGTATAATTACTGATAATACAGTGTAGTTACGTAGGGGGTGTCACACTTTAGTAAGTCTCTAGGCCTTATCTCTTGTGATTGGGCTAAATATTTCATTCTTGGGCCTATCAATATGTCAATCATAAGACAAGCATTTGTATCCTTCTCAAATAACTCGTCCAAATATGTAATAATAATGAGTGTATCTCTATCACCGAACATCAACTGAAGATGAAACTATCAATAATTTGATTGAGTTGACATCCTTTCTTTTCAATTCAATGAAGGAGAGGTCTTGTGTACAAACTAAAGTACCCCCACACTCCACCTCATTGTAATCAAATTAAAATTCCTTTATCTAGCTATACTGATGGCAATGGGTTCGTTGGACATGGACCTGGACCTGGACCTGGATCCGCTCCAATTTGGGCAAATCTTGAAACCTTAAGCGGGTCTTGGATAGGTCCCAGCTCTTTGTGGTTTAGGTCCGAATCCACCCTAATATTTTAATTTTTTTTTTTGTATATTTTATATACATTCGTGTAAAAAAACAAACAATCCTCTTATGATATTATAAATAAATAAATTACCCACTAAAAAAAATATTTTACTTTTTCAGTATTTTTTTAAAATGAAGCAATATGACATAAAAGTAAATTACATTGTACCCGGAGAAATAATTGTAATTGTTTGATTATCAGAGAAAACATAAAGAGAATCAAGACTTAAGGGTACGTGTCAAATTATTTATGAGGGAAAAGGAAAGAAAATGAGACAAAAACCTAAGGAAATGATTGTTTGTTCCTCTTTGGTTCCATTGGACCAGACAGATTGTAAGGAATATGGTGAAGGATTTATCATAAGATTGATCAATCATACATCTGTCATATGTCAATTACTTCAACACCACTTAGTCTATACGAAATCAATAAAAAAAAAAGAAAAAAAAAACACCACTTAGTCTATAATTAATTAAATAATTGTAGCCCTACTTATTTTAATTTAGGTAAATTACATTGAAATCCTTTAAGATTAGATCCAATTACACAAACATCATCTGTCTTTTGCAAAATTACAACTACACTTCCTGAAGGGTGTTAGTGTAATATTTTTCAGAGGGTATTATTTTAAGTTTTGCATTTGAATAAGAGATGTAGTTGTAATACAATTACAACCTTAGGGGATGTAGCTGTAATTTCACAAAAAATAGAGAATATTTGTATAATTAAGTTTAACTTCAGGGGATATCACTGTAATTTACTCCTTTTATTAATGTTCTTGAGAATATATTATTATTATTATTATTATTATTATTATTATAATAATATTAATAATATTATGTAGACCTCAATCATCCCAACTCACCTGCCGACCGCAACATTCTTCTTGTAGTATTCGTTCTCTAACATAAGATCCAAATGTCAAGTTGTCCGCACAAACAAATACAAGACCACTTAGGTACAACTCATGTCGTTACTCTTTAGGCTTGACAACTCTAATATTTCAAACATTTATTTCTACTTTTGCTTCCCACTCCAATGTAGACTTCCTTATTACAACCCCCTCCCCCTACCATAACCAAAGGCTCATTCTAGCTCACAAAATGCAAAGGCGAATTCGCCAAGTCTTCACTTCTGTAAAAGAACGTACGTGTGTCAGCTACGCGAAAATTGCTAGCATGAGAGGGTTATGTGATATTGATCTCATAATTGTGAAAGCAACTTCTCCCGAAGATTTTCCGTTGCCAAATAAGTATGTCCATGAATTCTTGAAGATCTTTTCCATCTCTCCATCCTCTTACCGGGCTTTCGCCCTAAGCTTCACTCGTCGGTTTGGCAAGACTCGGTCTTGGAGAGTTGCCATTAAGTGCCTACTCCTCCTCCATCGCCTTCTGCGGGCCTTACCCGATGATAGCCCCTTACGGGCCGAGCTCATACAAGCTCGAGTCAACGGGTTGTTATCTCTCTCCCCATGTAACTTTCGTGACTTCTCATCCTCGGCTTCTGAGGATTACACGTCTTTCATAAGATCATATGCAAGACTAATGGATGAAGCCCTTGATTGCATCCCCATGGAAACAATACAAGACGCGAAAACCCCTTACCTAGACACAGACAACATTGTCTCTTACAAAGCAGAAAACCAAGTCCTTGATGACGAAAAGTTACCATTGGAAATGCAAGAATTGGGGAGAATGATAGAAGTCTTACCTCAACTCCAAACCCTAATCGACCGTGCCATCGATTGTTGGCCTATAGGCGTAGCCGCCACAAGCTTCCTCGTGCAATCGGCCATGAAACACATTATAAGAGACAGCTTTTCATCCTACACCACTTTTAGAAGAGAGATTGTGATTGTGTTAGAGAACTTGATTCAATTACCCTACCGGAGTTGTGTGGCGGCCTTCGGTATCTACAAGAAAGCAGCCTTCCAGGCTGACCAGCTGTGTGAATTCTATTCACTCTGCAAGAACATGGGGTACTGTGGATCTTATGAATACCCCTTGATAGACCGGATCCCAGAGATTCAAATCCAGGCACTAGAAACCTTTCTCAATGGAATGTGGCAGTTAACTGATCACTCATCTTCATCCAACACCTCCACACATACGTCTGACATGCAATCTCCCTCAACGGACGACGACTGCAATAAACAGGCGATAGAGTTTGATGAAGTAGCAAAGAAAGACATGGAGATGGAGCCCTTGATAAAGTGGGAAGATGAGAACAATAGTGTTGGTTGGGAGGATCTTTTAGAGGCCTCTATTAGTACTAATTCATGCATGGCTTCAAGAAATGAGTGGGCATATGGGGGTGAAGGAAATGGAGGACAAATACAAGTATACAATCCTTATTCTCTACAAATGACCTCAAACCCCTTTCATCAGCAGCCACAGACAACAACTATGTACTATGAATCATGTCCTAATACCCCCATGATCCACTCATGGGGTCTTTGATGCTTCTTGCAGTAAATTGATCAATTCCTCCAAGCCTTAGAGTTGATCTATTTCCAAGATTGGAGGATTCATTCATTGATGTATGGTGTAGAAGATTATACATGTGTTTGGTTTGGAGTATTATAGCAATTTACTAAGATTGAAATTCATCTAATATTATTTAAGAATTGGAACTTCTGAGCTACAAAATCTATGTATTTTGCTTTCAAATCCTAAATTTACAATTTTGGGTGTTAAATAAAGTGGTTTTTCAAACACTATATATTTAATGCGGCTTTCTGGGAATTTTAGCCCTAAACAGAGGGGAAATGAACCTCTTTTACCATAAGATGTCATCCATCTTTCACTACCAACTAGCAGAATCTGGAAAATTTAAATTAAGAGAGTTGAAGAAAACAAACAAGATATTTATCTGGCACATGGATTAAAATTTCGTTTCCAACACATGTTTCGAATTAATAGATATTAGAAACTTTTTGAAACGTTTTGGAAACACTACAGAAAAATCGTAAAATTAAAAAAACGTACATAATGCATAGAAAAAATAAAAAATATTACCTTTCACTTCTTAATTCAAGCATATCTAGTTTAGTTTTGTGTCATTTAGCCAATTAAAATTAGTTTTATGCAGTATAATTATATATTTGGAGTTATTATCTGATGTAGTTGCTATTTAAATTAAAGAATAATATAATGTTTATTTTTAACTATGTGTTATAAGTATCTATATCACATTGCTATTTAGACATATAATATTACTAATTTAGCGTGATATTAAATGCTATCATTTAAATGAAATACTTATGCATAACACAAGAATTTATATATTTGTAACTAAAAGTATGAAATAAATATTTCGTGGAAACATTAGGAAAAAAAAATTAGAAAACTCAAAGATTTCGAAAGAAAATTAAGAAAAATGAAATGTTTCGAAAGAAACTAGATAATTTCGAAATTATTATACACTTTTGTTTCCATAACATCAAAAATAAAAAAACTTTTCTAGTTTCAATGAAAATGTATGAAAATTTTAAACCATGATCCGGCACAATAGAATTTGGTGTGTCGAACATATAATATTAAGGGTTCTTTTTCTTTTGAGATAATTACACTCCCCTCACCCCCACCCCTTATGATTTGAAAATTACATTTAGTACCCCTGAAACTTGTTTTTATTAAATAAATAGGTCACTTCGTTAGTCGAAATTCATTGAGTTTATTGATATTAACAAAAACTTTGAAAGAAACCTATATTTGCTCTCAATTAACTTCTTACTGACTGATTGCAAGTCAAACATATTTTTTAACTAAACTACCCTTATAACAGTGAAAATATACCTCCTCACATGCTTTAACGTATAAAGATGCATAGATCATAAAACTATTTGTTTGACCTACAATATTTCAATAATAAATCAAGCAATGATAAATGCCTATTTTTATTTAGTTTATTTATTATTATTATTATTTGTAATATCAACAAATTCGATAAATTTTGATTAACGAAGGAACCTATTTGTTAGATAAAAGTTAACTTCATGAGTACTATATGTAATGTTTCAAACCACGTCGGACCTACCAAATTACACCAAACCTCGGGAGAATGGGGTAAGAATTATCCCTTTTCTTTTTCTTGGATGAGAAAGCTATGAGGATTTCACTGATCAGGGCAATAAATCAGATTTCTAAGAGAATCTGAACTTCTAAAAGTGTGACAGAAATATTCGAGTCCAAGAAATGTGCATGATAACAGAACAAGAGCAAGCGAACTACAAAACTTTCAATGTTTAATTTGTACATTATCCTTTCTGGCTAGTTTGAACTTGTATGACAATGTACACAAGGAGCAGAAATTCTCTCGCTCACACAATCTACTTGGTTAGCACATGAAATACAGGCAACTATTCCATCTATATGAAATGTTTCAAACAACCGGCATACCTAGAAATCTGCAACAAACCATGCCGATGGACCAAGAGAGCCCCAGCAAATAACACCAATCAGGCAGGCACACTGGGTATTCTTCCAACCAGACGAATACCCACTGGGGACCTCTCCAACCAGACTATTACTTTCAAAGTTTCAATTCATAAGGTCCATTCTGTGAACTACTATCTCTGTCTATTTACGGTGCCTCCTTTTCGGTTCAGCTCTCTGCCTCTTGTCATCGTCCCACTCTCTGTCATACATCCTAAAACGGATAGTTAAGGAATTCAAAACTCAAACTACTAGCATTTTAAGCCATTCCAGGAATCAAGTACCAGCAGTGCAAAATCATCAGTTAATGCTTCGAAGTCATTTTAAACTGTGTGGCCGACAAGAGAGGACCAAACTATTCAAGCCCTATGGAGAATTTCTCCTTTTAGAAGGGCTGAATGAAGTGTTGAACAAGTTGGAGAGAAATAGGATCACAGCTGCTTAAGCTTTAAAAGAAATTAACAATAAAAGGCATTTTTTCAAATTAAAGCAAATCAAAGCATAAATTTTTATAAGGATACGGATCAGGATCACGACGAGTTGCCTTGCTAGCTGCTTCTTTGCTGTGGACCCTCGGGCCTGGCTCCTCTATATAACCAGGCCTTTGGGCTATAACCCCTTACGATCTCCCCTATCTCGTCCGTCATGTGACTGTGACAAATTAATTGAAACAGGAGGCGGTGCGGGTGCAGCTGGTAAATACTCGCCAGGTTCTGATGGCATATGCTCCCTTTTGAGTTTCCGCCTTTTAGAAGCATTTGAATCAATCTCCTCTTTGTTAATATTTGCTTTATCCCTCTCCCTCTCATCCATCTACATACAAAAATCACAATACATAAGAGAATGAAAACCACAATCGAAAAGAAAAGACATGTATAGCCATTATTGTTAGATAAAACCACAGGCTCATCCTCAAGAAATAAGTTCCAGTAACTGTTGGACGAAAACAAAAATTCAGTACAAAATAGTCTCTCTGGTCTAGGTATACCATCTAATGCTTTACCTCATTCGAACATATAATCTCTGAATCATTGGAGGAATAGGTATAACTGAGCAACTACTATTACAAAACACTGCAAAGAATTCTAATTTGAAGTTTGGCAAGACATGGTTGTCCAGTTAACTCAGCTACATCCCATCCCCTCCTGCTTCTTTGACACAGAATGCACCATACACAGAGCGCCCATGGATGATATTAGCGCCTTCTATGAATAAGAAACAGCATCAGAAGGATATTCCTACTTTCTGACTGGAATAGACCACCCATCACCCCCAACACCCTATAGTTTTCTATCATACTCAGTTTACCATGTGTATGCATGAACACATAGCCGGTAAGCAGGTGGGTTGGTTGATGATCAGCTCCCTAAGGTAGATCATGTTAATTCCTGCGCTTCTACCAATTGGCAACTTATGCAACAAATAGTCAACCAAACAGTACTATGTACAATTCCAAAACAGAAGTCCCAGCAATTAAGCATTCAAAAGATAAAAAGAGCAAAAGGAAAAGAGAAAATGGAGAAATGACCAAAAGTTTAACTCTTCAAGCTACCTTAATTGATATGGCATCACGCTCATCACGTTTTCTATCTCGGAATTCATCTTCTCTTCTCCGTTTCGTATCATCCAGTAATGTGGAAGCATTCTCTTCAGATCTTCTCCTTTCTCTCTCTTCATGTCTTGGAGAAAGCTTTTGTGTATGCCTGGCATTTCCAAATCGCCTATCACCATCTTCATCCCTCCTACTGGCATTAACAGATTGCGGGATGACATGAGGTGGCAGAGGTGGAGGTGGAGGTAAGCTTTGCGCATGAAATCTGTCATCTACATGTGATTTGTCCACAGATGTTTCACCATGCCGCACCTTGCTTCTATCATCTTTACTTCTATCATCCTTAGCTAGCCTATCAAAATTCCGATCTGCACCTCTTTCTTGTACTCGTTCAACAGAACGCTCTCTTCCGTGTCTTTCTAGTGACCTGTCCCTCAATTTTTCAGATAAAAAATCATCAGCACGCGACTTTTCAGGACGATCCAGTCGTTCCCTATAATCTCTATCATATCTTTCACTGCTCTTATCTTTTGATCTCTCCACTGGTTTATCTGTAACCCTACTGTTGCTCTGTTCATCAGAGCCTGTCTTGTCAAATGCTGCCACATGAAGTTTATCTGGAGCTCGTCCATCACTTGACCTCTCTTTTTCAGACAATCGAACCTCACCACCATCTATGTCTCTTGAATCAGTTTCGCCTTTCCGACGTTTATTTAGCCGGTCATGTTCTTCAGCTGGACTGGCTCTCTTTTGAGGTTTCTCGCCGGACTTTGAAGCTGCAACAAGATTCTCCTGCCTGGGAGAATGAGTGGACCTGGAAGTTGGCTGTTTATGAACATCTGAATATTCAGTGCCATCATCTTTCCCACTGTAAAACCTTGAATCAGAAGACTTTGCATTCATGATCTCTGCTTTTATTTCAACGTTATGGTCTGAAGGTCTGGTGGATGAGTTTGTTACTTTAGCTGAACCAACCGGGGCAGCATTTCCTGAAATTGCAGAAGAAACATTAGCAATTCCACATTTCTGCATCAAATGATAAGGAAATAGGTATCTATCACCAGAAGAAGAGGCTGCAGTTCGGCCAACGGCTTTCCCAGATTTATCATCCTCCTTGGCAAGATCCTGCTTTGCCTGCTTAGCAAGAGATCCAGCAGCTGCAGACCTTTTCACCGTGGGCCTCGCCTGTTAATAAGAGCAACTTAAAAATTGCATAAACGCATACACACACATGACAGTGTTATCATAGTTTAAGCAAACAACACAACAGAACCATAAAATATAAAGAAGTTACAACTTTCTTCCCATCAATACAAACCTACTTACTACCAAGCCAGAACAGAGGGAAAAGGATCATGATCAGCATGTTCACTTCCAACAAAGTTGCAATAGGTCAATCAGAAAATCTATGTGCATAAATGTTAATAGAGAAGCTTTAAGTATTCTATCAGAAAATTCAACAAGTAATCAGTCTTTTAGTACCACCACCATATGGACCTATCATGACCCCACTAAGTAGTTCTATAGGATTATAGTATATAGAATAGCAGCACCTGAGTTGCAACTTAGATCAAGTACCTTCTGCAGATAAGCAGTTGATAAACTTTGTAATTAATATAATAAAATTCTATGTTAAATACAGTTGAAAACCAATCTGACTCTACATGCCAAACCAAGAATTTTAAATACACTATACATGTGTTAAGGCACTGCTTTTAAGTTCTAACAGAGACGAATAAATTATTTATGTGATTACGTGATAATCCAATTTAATTTCATATATCTAAAATAACGAAAACCTTGCCATTATTACACAAAGATATGCATAGTTAGGGCATGCAATTGCTTTTGCTTTTGTAATCAAGCCTAACTTTAGATGGCATTTGGTTGAACTTAATTAAAGATTATATAAGCTCACATATCTTCTAAGATGTTTTCAAAACTTACGATACTTCAGATCTTTCTTATAAGCTCTTGAAGTTTCAACTAAAGTACAATCATTAAGCTTCATACGATGATAGTAATGGCAATTTTATAATGAATATGAATAAAATTTAAAGTGTAGATTAAAATTTTGAAAAGGCATTAGGAACTCTGTACTTTTTCCACCAAATGAGCTTCTCAGATTTGTACATCTTATTTTCTAATCTTATAAGCTGATAATTTTTCGAGACACTCTACAACATCTTATAAATTCTCAAACATCTCATAACATGGTTTAAAATGCTTATAAGCTCACCCAAGCACCTTCTTAGCCATATTAGTAGCCCAAAAAGTCAAAATTGACCACACAGCAGTCACCAACTCAAATTTAAAATGAAAATTTTAATATAAGATGCCATTTGCATATACACAGAACGCAAGGTAGAAAGTAACAGAGATGTGAGTGTTCATTTGGCTTTTGGAAGCCAAACTACATTAACAAAAGAGAGCTTAAGAGTATGTTCTGCATGACACTAAGAAACCAGTCGATATTAACAAAAACTTCCAACTATGTAGATGGAATAAAACAAACTAGATAAAACTTGTCCGCTTGCCAACCGCCATTACATGGTCTAAATTTCTTATTCCTGATCAGTAAGTTAAGAGTTGATGACTGATGCCTCCAAAAGAACCCCACTCCCCAGGTCCCCCACCCCAGGGATGGCAATCCAAATGAAAGCAATAAATAACCATGAAAAGACACGAATTCAGACAATCCATACAGCAGCCAATGAAAGCAATCTTAAGAACATTCTAGATTTGATTTTTGCTCTTTTGGACTTTCCAAGAAGCAGCTTTCTTACATTAGATTCAACTATTTATGATTAGAGGCTGCATGTAGTGGAACATAAGTTGTGAAATATATTTTACTCCAAGACCTAGCGGATATATATGCTTGAAGGTTACCACATTTCTATGCAAAACTCACCTAACAATAACACCAAACTGACAACAGTTCGCCACCGCACAAAAAAATTTAAGATAAAGGAAGAATATCAAAGCAGAGAGCAGTGATAAGTTATTAACTCCTACCTCCGGTTCCACAGATGTCTTAGTAGTAACTTTCGAGTTTTCTTCCAATTGTTTGTTTGCCAATTCATCCACCTGTTTTAGATTGTCAACTGGGGGTGATAAACCAGATTGCACACCAGTCAACAGCAATGAAGATTGATCAGACCCATTAACTGATCCAACTTTCAATTTCAAATGAGATGGCGCAGACAGCAAGTACTTTCTGTCCTTTCTATCTTACCATCAGATCTTCTAGGGTCTCTGATTGCATTCCCAGTATCTGAATGTAAGCTTCCTGCAGAAACACTTCTACCCCCCATTTGCTCAGCCTGAGAAACACTAAGACCAGCCCCATTTTGCACAGCAGTAGCATTTGCCGATAAAGACTTAGAAGCAGGAGCTGGAGCAGGCTTTATATCAAGATAACCCATGCCAAATTCCTCATCTGTAACCCATGAAGGCTGCCAATACCAAATAAGATAAACTCAGTAGACTGTTCTTGAAAGGAGATGAATTAGTTGCTATAAGAAAAACTCCATATTGCTTATAGAATACAGTGCCAGATCAAAATGATGTGAAGCAAAGCCAAAAGCTAAAACCAAGTAACCAAGCACATGTTCCAGTTCTATAAACAAATTCACTGCACCTGCATAAGCAACAGATAAAAGATAAAACATAGAACAACCGCAACATGGATTTCCTCAGCTAACAAAGAAAATAAAAATGAAAACTATTTTCCATGAATCTCCGTCTGTAACTTAGTCACTGGTTTTAAGAGACATAAAAATGAAAATTTACCTTTCTAGCAGCTAACGCAGCAGCAACACCCGTGGCCAAAACTTTGAGATCCTCCCTTTCATCACTTTTAATTTTAGCTACCTGTGCAAAATGGAAGGAGATAGTACATTGCTAACTAAATGCAAATCAAATCAATAAACAAAACACTATTAATACACTTTACCCGCTTTTCAAGATTGATACCACTCTTCCGTGTAACAGGAAAAACACCCGAGATTTTTGTCAGCATAATAAGGGCGTTTCGAATCTCCATATACTCAGCCGATTCCAAGCATTGGATTAAAAGCCTAGTGATCCGCTGGCTCCATTTCCAGTGTACCTTCAAACAAGAAATATTATGTTGCCTAAAAGTGAAAAAGGGCACACGTGCACATATACACACATCAACCATGCCGACTATCCTTTTACAGGAAACTGAACCATTTACTGCATATACTTGTAGTAAGAAATTAACCATTTCTTTTGAGTATTGGAAACATATGGGTAGCCAACCTTTATGAGCAAATAGCAACCACAAAAGACATGATTCAAAGAGATAACTGAAGTCCAACAATGAACAAACTAAACACTCAGCAATGAAATAATCATTTATCCATTAACTCACCTTGATAAATTGACCATAGGTGACACGCTGGCTGTTTGGATATCTGTAATAGACAGCAAATCCTGGCATGTTTCCGCACTCCCTCTCATATATTGATTCATCACTCTACAGACCAAAGCAGATGGTTATGAGTATATAAACACGTGTATTATAGCAGCAGATACACAAGATGCATGAAAGCGAATTTCGAATATAAATGAACTGAGATAACTATATGGCAAAGGTTTTCTGACCTTCCAATGATAAGCAGTTTTCAGTGTCTCAAACAAAAACCTCCCCAGTCGACCAACTTCATACTCAGTGCAGCAGCAAATCATAGGTTGTAAGGTTTTACATATCAAAACATCAATGTGGTTCACGGTGTTAAAGAATGGTGTTCCCAAGGAATGGAGTGTATTTACGAAAATCGCACAATATACAGCATCTGGCATACTGAATGTACAACGTGGAAATATACAGCGCTGCAAAAACTCCATATTGATTTTTAAAGTATCGGGGCATGAACTCAACCATGTATCCTTCTCATGAGCAAGTCGACGACGCACAGACTCAACATGTTCTTCATGCTTCTGAAGCTCCATAGTCAATCGATCTAGAGACTCCTGAATTCTTTCTTTATCTTTTTTCCTTTTAGCAATTGCAGAACTGGAATTATCAGAAAATTCTTCAAGAGCTTTAAGAGCAGAGTGCAGCTTTGCAATCTCAGATTCATAACGACTTCTGGGCACATAGAGATCATATAGTGTAAGACCCCAGAAGGTTGCATACAAATCAGGAGACAAGCTATTCCAGGCTTTTGCAGGCAGCATTGTCTTGACAGTGTCAAGAAGATTAATCCATCTGCATGGTATATGTCAAAGGCTAAGCATTAAGTGAAAGCCACTGGTGAGAGTTGCCACAAGCGAGTCACATGGGGGTATAGTATAACAGTGAGAACCAAATCAATTAAAAATAACTGTGGAAGATTGTCAAAGGCATTACGAGATGGGATTGCGAGAAGTTCCAAGATCCAGAACCAATGTGGTGGATGAATCTGCAGCTCCGGGCTCCTTTTCAGCAGTTGCAGGGTTCACTGCTTCATTACATTCTAAAGGCCAGAAGGAACTGGGAGTATTTTGACACCTAAAGAGTCTCATCACTGGCCGATAAATCAAAAAGGCCACCTAAATAGATAGAACAACAGGGTAAATCTTAAGTAATATATTATATTCTTTAAACATAAAACCTCTTATTAGAGGTTGCACAAAATTGGGCGAACTCCCGATAAAAAAACAAGAAAAAATACCAAACAAGTTATAAAAGGAAATTAAAGCAAGATTTAACAGACTGAAGAAGAGAGGAAAGGAGACCTCGGGATCAAGATGATAGTGATGTACAAGTTCATCAAGAGGGGGAATCAGCAAAGCATAAGTTGATGTAGGAGTCACTGCACTACAAAGAAATTCCACATACTGAAGAAGGGTGCCATGGCATCTATCGAACTGTTCACTGACCATTTTGATATGAGGCACATCTGCCTTTATGACAACCCTACATAGAACAATCTATGCAACATCAAAAAATTGGTTTCATGGAGCATCTAACATGGATGCTAAAAAGAGAGATGCACTACATAAAGCCGTGACATATGACAAATTTGGAGAAGTTATAGTACATCATAGACCTAATCTAGACCACCCATAATCATACTAAATACGCCGACACAGAAAAGGAGGGCGGCAAAAAACCTCCAATCCACCATTTATATTCACGACTAGTCCTATTAGTTTTCTAACTAACAGCCAAAGAGCTTACACAGAACGATGTTGTGCAATCAGAAGCAAAAGAGGAATGGCCAACTTGGGTTCGTCCTTCGGGAGCAAAGAATCTCTAAGTCTGTTAGTGGACTTAATCAACGCCTGCAAAGATGTGGAAAAACCTCTGAAACTCAAGCAATTAAAAATTCAAGATACACAAATTTGTATAGTGATAGTGAATTCTTTGAAGGCTCAAAAGGCATAGATACTTTATCCCAAACCCAATTAAATGCACAAATGATGCTCATTGTCAGGTTTAAGGACAAAGGTCTCAAATATCTAATCTACAGATGAGCCGCAAAACCACACTAAATGCATTATGTGAACAAGCCAGTAAAACTATTAATAAGCAACAAATATCATATATGGGATACAGGAGAAGATAATTAACAAATTAGAACATGGTCTAACCTCCATAGAGATGAGTATAGACAAAAGTTTAATTAGTACATTGGAAGTTTCTATTATTTTCCCAGTACTCTATGTGCATGTAGAATAAAACAACGTAATGACCACAATAAAGTACGGTTCCAGTTCCACAATAATTCAATCATAGTACAACCATTTTTTGATAAATAGGCATAAACAAACAAGATTTGTTCTATAAAATAACAACAGCACAAATATTATTATATATCTAGGCACCATTACAAATGCAACTTTAACTTTTATAATTAAGTTAAAACAAGATAAGAGTGGATAACTAGACATAGTAAATGGAACAAATCAATTTGTTTAATGTGCCATGTGCATTATAGAATATGCCAACAAGAAAGATTTCAAAACAGTATAAAAGCTGGGCAAAAGTTCTGCATATGGCAAATGGATCATATAGCAAATATGAAGCTCCAATTAGTTTCATAAGTTCTTATGCCTATAAGTTGTGACAATAACAAAAATGAATGCAGACGAGAAGTCAGATACGATCATACGAAACAAGATTACTTTTAAACCGGTACTTCAGACTAACCAAATCTTTCATTTCGTATACAAGTAAATCATGCTCAGTTGAGCAAGTATAATTTTAACAGTATCCACATAAAAGCAAGCACGAGGCTGTGCTAGACATTATACCTCACATCCAGGCTCAACTGGACATGCATCAATCATGAAATGAACTAAGGATGATGGGAAAAAGAGATTTCAATTACTCATCTGTCTGGTGGTTTTTCTTTGTGAAAGAAATTTTCCTGTTTTTCTGTGCAAATGGGTGGATTTTCCGCAATGTTTCCATCAACGAAGAATTCGATTACTCATCTTAATACCAACAGGAAAGAAAAGAATCATTTTCCAGGCTTCTATTTAGTATTTTATTTGTATGCGGGAACAAAAAAGGCACCTTGTTATTCCTCGTGATGCCAAATGATGTAGCCTGATAACGGAGCGTGTCACTTCCTGCCATGGCATCTAATTGATCTTCGGTCATGTTTTCCGTGTATTGCACGTTAGCCATCTGTTGTATTAGTTCCTATAGAGTATCCATGAAATTACACCCACACATAGTTAGTGACTAAATATGAAGTGACAAACAAAACAATATGGTCAACGTGAAACAACCTGAAGGAGAACAAGCTCAATCCCATTCCCTTTCTTCAATTGATTTACAAGATACTGGAAAAGACCCCTGAGTTCCATCGATGGATACTTTTTACACCTAGAAAAAATATAAACGCTCAACCAAATGCCATGCCATAAATATCAAAGTATAATCAACAGAAACTCAATAAAATCAACTACAATTATCCCTTCAGCAAATAATGTTGCAGTAGAAACCAGGATCAAGTTCTCACCAAATACCACAGCACTTAAAAATCAAGGAACAGAGGATGTCTACTTACCTAAAGAAAGGAACAAACGATGTCCAAATTTTAATGTCCATTTCTTGACAGCGGATTTGTTAATGTTTGTACTCTCTGTTTCTTTTTATTAAGTTTTAGACCAAAATCACAAAAATAGTTTCCAACTAATGTTGCAGTAGAAACCAGGATCAAGTTCTCACCAAATACCACAGCACTTAAAAATCAAGGAACAGAGGATGTCTACTTACCTAAAGAAAGGAACAAAGGATGTCCAAATTTTAATGTCCATTTCTTGACCGCGGATTTTATAATGTTTGTACTCTCTGTTTCTTTTTATTAAGTTTTAGACCAAAATCACAAAAATAGTTTCCAACTTTATGACTTTGTTTTCTATAATATAACAGCAAACCCCGCATTTTATCCAAGAAAATGTGTTGCATACAACTCTTTGCAGAGTTCCAAACAAAAGAAGAGCAGAACTCAAACAACGGATATGCTAGACTATTTCAACATCATATCTCATTTTCTATAACCAACACTTTAAATAGGGTGTGGCAGCGTGAGGTGCTTTCACAAGCGCTTTTCTTATCTATTGTATAAGTTTAAGAATGATTAGATTTAGTTTTCAATTTAAAATTATAGATTAATCCCTCCAAAATTTGAGCTATAAGGTTCAGCTCTTATGCTTAATATGATACCCAAACGAAACTATAATCCCTTTACTGTGTACTATATCTGTGCTTAATATGATACCCAAACCAAACTATAATCCTTTTACTGTGTACTATATCTGACGACATGTCATGATCACAAAACTTTATAGCCATATGGTATCCATGCTTTTCAATTTGTTATTTCTTCAATTACAGTCAACATTTCTGTCACGAGTATGGAACAGAGCCTACATTCTAACCCAAAAATTTCAGCTCCAGTAGGTCTCTTTCTAATTCTCATGATTGACTGCCAAGGAATAACCTCGGTGTTCTCATCCTAGACACGATCAACCTTCGGTTGGATAATACAGTTATTGGTTTTGCAGACACTTAGTGACAAGCCAGGTTGCACAATAAGTTGTTTGTGGTACAGCAAGCAAGACATGTCCGCATCCTTAACTCAGAGGAACACCAAAACAAACCAAAAGGGAGACAGAGAAAAAGACAAGGTTAACAAAGTGAATGTTAAACACTAATATCAGAAATCACAATTTGCAAAGGAATCCCGGAGGATAAATTATGGAATATATCAAAGTCTCAAAATGATATGGAAAGTAGTCTAATCTACCAAATAACCAGGAAGCTGAACAATGTAATCACATGTATAACCGTATTGAAAACAAAGATACAATAGCAATAGTGTATCGCAATATTGACAGTAGTACAGCTTAGCTAAACTAGGATGTCATTCTTTTAGTAGAGAAAAATAATAAAGTAAAGAACCACGACATATCTCCATGAAATACTCCACCCTTCTGTCCATCTAAAGCTAGAGAGAAAACTTGAATAGATAAATCTTGTGATGCATGGTCATGCCAGACATACATAAAAGCCTAATACATTAAATCGTAGCTTAATGGATATCTTGACATTTTCACATTTTTCATGTCAAAGATAGAACCAAAAATAACGAAAACCGACTCTATTTACAAGTTCCACAAAGGAAGACAGAGACGATAACTGTCGAAATCACCCAGATTGTTTATTTAAGAGTGCATCCAACACTACATACGCATAAATCTTACAACTTACTAGCCATGACGTAAAATTCATACTCCTGTTAAATGCCTCTCAGTCATCTTACATTCAAGTGATTGAAAGTTTAGAGCTTTGATGGATGAGGCACAAGAAAATCAAGTTCTCCGAATCTTCAAAGCACCAATAGCAGAAAGAGAACTGAATTGATCTTCCCAAGTAACCCCAACATCAGAGGCTAGGAAGATGAAGCGGCAAACAAGATGTCTTGCCAATAAGACTCCAAAATAAACTGCTTAGTCGCAGGATTGCATACTGATAACCCACCCCTGAAGCTATAATACCAACAATACCACCTTGAGGAAAAACTGAATATCAAGTAGTTCTTGACCATTCTTTGTCCAAGCACAACTCTTAGTTGAGATCGGCAATGGTGTACACAACATAGTCAAGAGGAAACTTAAAGAACATACAATTTCAATGCCATGTCTGTTGAGATAAGCAACCAAAACGTAAGAGGGGCCTGAAAATCACTGAGAAATATTCATGGTCTCCGACGAAGAGCACATCTGATCTTCACCTCATAATTGACAAGTATACATGGACATTCAAAATAATTACAAAATACACCAGAAGATGGCCACCAATATTTACAGCACCCTGACAATAGAGCATCTTTTCTTCAGTACTCAACATAATTACTCCAAATGGTATGATCATAATTCTTCTCATTGGCTTAACATGTTGGTCTTATGTTTTAATGAATAGTTTCAGCAATAACAATGGCCACCATCCTCTACAGAACGATCCAGAAAAAATGATCGAGTTTGTTCATCTAAGATGTCAACAGATCTTGCTCTCCACCCATCATGTGATGAACTAATGCTAGCACCTTCCGATGTTAAAGATGGATAAATGTCGATATGACAATTCATAGGCCAATACCCGGCAGATTATGCCAATATTTATTATCAGGCAAAATTTTCCACTAGCCAAAAGTTGCTAACACCCAAACCTCCTGATCATGGGTCTTGGGCATCAAGAAAGGAAAGGGAAACTACATAGGCAGGAAGGTTTAGAGGTCCTTGCACCCTCAGACTGGTGTCTTTAATCCCAAACTACACGAACGCCACTCTTAAAATATCTGATTTATCACCCAGCACACAAGTGCTTAAGAGAGGCAAACTGATGAGCCAATCAATCATCCAAATCTGTCAGGTTCACTACAAGTCCAGCTCCAGTAACCAGCTTCTCCAGAAAACAACCAGCACCCGCAAAACCCAGAAATAATCAGCAACCCGCAAACTGGGTAGAGCATCCCACAGAATCTAAGTTCTTTACAGAAATAATTGGTTACAATTAAGACTAAAGTCTTTATGTACTTAAAAGACCAAATTCCCTTGACAGAGATATTCAGAAAAGCAAGCACAAACAAACCAAACCCCTGGAGAAACATATCAAATAGGAACAGATAAGTGTAAAATGCAAATAGCAAACTAGAAATCTTACAGTTTTGAAGCATAAGACCCACTTCATATAGGTCTAAGAAAAACTACACCACTACACTACAATTATAACATTGAGTTTTAATAACAAACCAAAGCGGCTGCACCTAAAGTCAATATAGATCAATAATTCAATTTCAAAGATGCGACATCACACGCTTACTAAATGAACAAGCAACTTATCAGTATGTCATCGCAGACACTGCAATTAACCAGTAAATCAAAGCAATATAATGGTGAAAAAGATTCATACAGGTGACCCCAAAATGATGCCAGAGATTGGAGCCAGTCTGACAAATTGAGACCATCATCTTTAAGCTTCTCTCGTCCACCTTGAGCCAAGCGTTCAATCACAACATACTCCAGGATATCATACTCAAGCTGTTAAAAGGCATACATTCAGGGCCAAGAGAACATTTTGAAAAATATGTATATCAAGATAAAGAAGATATAATCCATTAAGACTTAAGAATGTAGATATCACTGCAAAACACATGCATAAGGTAATTTCTCTATGATAATGCCCCTTCTATTGGTTGTTGTATCAAGATGCACAAAACACCAAGACAATGGGTTTGGAAGGGGAGATTTCGGAAGGATTTGAAACGACTCATGATTTCTAAATCCTTGTTCAGGTGTTTGAAACTTGTTAGCTGAAAGATGGAATTTGCATATAAAAGGATTTGCAGGTCTTTAATTATTAATATCCAGGTAGAAGTATGGATTTGATGAGGCTTGGATTTTATAACCCCTAATAATATCTCAATGTCGAGAATTCTCCTCATCCTTTAAAAGAACATTTCGAGGGCAAAAGGAGCAAATAAACAACTCCACTTCCTTATAATTTTTATGATTCCACACATGATATTTGAAATCCAGATCCCATTCTAAATGATGCCAAACATAGTGCAAAATCAGATACATTCCTCACAATTTTTAAGTACTCCAAAGCAAACTGAAGAATTAGGGCATGCCACCATCAACTTGAGAACAATTGCAATAATGGATTTTTTTATCATCATATGGTCCAATAGAAGAACTCGAAAACAACTGAAGTGGAAGAGCGCAAAAACTTTAAGATACATCGAGCTGATGACCACCCGTATACATGCGTGGATAGAAACTTTCAAGCACAATTCTCACCACAAAAAACTAACTAAACAGGAGAAGGCTTTTACCAAAACATCTGTGCACCATAATGATCAACATATAATCGCAGAATGATGATACCACAAAACGACTCTTAAAGCTTCATGCCCAGTAAGACAATGCCTTAATGTGATATGCATGTATGCAATCCAAAGGAGTGACTAAGTAAAGGGTGAATTTCACTTTAAACCCCTCACCCTCAACTATGTGCATGATATCCAACTATGAAAATATAATTTATCTAGTTTCACCCCTCTTCTAAAAGTATTAGGAAAATCCTCAAGTTTAGATATTGAAACTTCGAAATTTTATTTTAACTTAATTATAAGCAACTAATCAAACTACATAATCTCATGAGATGGCAATGCCTTCACTCAAGCTGCTAAATAAGAAACAGTAAGCAATGAGTAGAAGAAAAAACATGTGGTTGATATACCTGGGTCAGGTACTTGAATGCATCCACAACTGGAGCAATCATATCCCTGTAAGCCTCTATCTGCACAGTAAAACAAAATATATCATCTAGTTATAAGCGCAACAACAAGTGAACCAATCTACAGGACTAACTAAATAAACCACAGTTACAACCTGATGAACAATTGTTCGAAGAACTGTCATTGGATTGGCATGAGCTAATTTAGCAACCATTCTTCCAAGCTGCTTCAGATTTTCCTTGGCAAGACGTTTTAGGATCCTTCGAGTATCCAACTACAAAAGACCAATATGTTACAAAGTATTTGACAAACGATGAATAACAAAACCAATGAACAATGAATTTGTACCCTTGCAGTTTGCCGAGCTGCCAAAATCATCGGAAAACGTTCATCATCTCTTTCCCATTCGCCATATAAACGATAGCGCACCTTAAACAATTTATAAGACAATATTCAGCTAAACATAATTGATAAAGAAATGGATAAATAAAGGATATGTTGCCAGCACCTCATACGGGAGGAGACTCATAAGTTCCCATATCTCCTGCCCAACTGCAGGATTTGCAGGTATCAACTGCAAAGAGGGAAGAAGGCATGTTCCAAGTGCTTCCTCAATTCTTAATCTTGCATCCTTCAGGTGGAGGCGAGGATTTTGATTTCCTATTGTAACAGAATGAGAACTAAATGCACCATCACCATCACTAACAAGTTCCAGGGCACAAAGGTAATAAGCTCTCAACACTCTGGTTGCCTGTACACGATGAGAGAGGAAATTAAGAAAATGAAAGAGTAACTAATAAGTTACTAAAAACTAGGATAGCAGACCTTTTGCAGCAACAAAGTGTCACGATAAAGATAAGGTCCAGCAGAAGCAAGCATTTCAAACAGCTCTTTGGGCAGATTAATAAAAGATCTATGCACTGACGAACTTCCTGACTCCGAATCAGCATTAGAACCAGAGGATACACCACCAGTTGAAATTTGTGTTTGACATACTAATTTATAAGCCGGAAATATTGTTTTCTCAATGAGCCTGAATATAGCAGACACAAAAGTACAAGACAGAAATCCTGTTAAAACTATTGCATAATGAACTCAGAAGCATAGAAAGCCGGCAAAGAAAAGAAAGTAAAACGCCACCTTATTGCATGAAGTAGTTAGCATTACCTGAACAATCCCCCACAAATCTGAAGATGCTCCACTGGATTCAGTGGTGACAGCCGCTCCAATAACTGATGAGCATGAAACCTGAGACATCAACGTGCAATACACGAGGTCACATAAAGTAGAGTTCCAAACAACACACCGTCCAACTCCTTTAGATTTGTTAATGAAGATGGATAAAGAGAGGCTGCTGATCGAGGGGAAGGGGAGAGAGAGAGATTTTAGCATAGAAGTATCTTAATGTGACCACTCCTTGGCTAGTCAATGACATGTTAAGAACGGCAAAAATAAAATTAAAACAAAAGATAGAGAGAGGGAGTGGGAACCAGAAATGACAGATTATTAAGTTCTAAAAGACAGGATAATCAAAGAATATTCATACTCCGTACAAATCTTTGACTTTTTTGGGTAATATTCTACACATTTTAGATAGGAGTAAATCCTGAGTTAGTGGTAAGCAAGGAATGCTTACTGCTAATTAAGTATGGGTAGAAGAGGTTAACTAAGTTAATTAAGCGGTTTTTAGTGCTAATTAAGAAGATCAATAAATGAGGATAAGGATGTTTCCATGTAAGAAAAGACAAGATATCACCTGGACATGTGGCAGTTCCTAAACAATCTTGGACAATTGTTTAACATGCAAAAGATGAGGGTAAAGGGATTACCCCCTCATAGGGAGACTTGCCAGACCCAGAAGGATACTTGGATATGTGAAAAGCACACTGATAACATGCAGGAAGTGGCAGTTATAACTTATACCTCAGTGGATACATATAGTAGTTAATGGCCTTCAGATAACAACTGGCCAGGTGTAAGGCATGTAAACATGATTATGGCCCTTGTTAAGCCATGTTTCATTACCTAAGGGGCTGGGCAACTTTAGCAAGTACTCAACACTTATATAAAAACATATGAAGGGAAGAAAGTCTAGAAACAGTGGAGAAGGAAATAAAGATAAGTAAAGAATGAAAAGCAACAAAGGCATGTCACACGGTAGCACTAACAGAAGAACTGGAAGAGCAACTAAGAACGAAATGACAACAGGTAAAAAAAGGGGGGGGGAAAAAGGGATTAATGAAACAAACGCATTCAATTCAATTCCATCTATGAGACCAGATAGTATGAAGAATGTGTTAACTATTACTTTGCAGCTGTGGCCCAATTGTCTCTTCATTCAAGTCTCAGTTGCATAACTTGAAAAGCGAAATTCTTGCTAGGTGGTGTAAAACAAAAAAAATAACACTGATGGGCTAGTGGAATGCTATGAGTAATGATTCCATCATTCAAGACAAATAATACATAGAAAAACAAAGTAGAATTCAAGGACCCATACCAAAGTCCCATATAGGATGCTAAGTTTGGGGGGCAAGGAGTTCCAGAAAATGTTCTTGACTCCAGGATTTGAATTGATTGTCTTCCATTGATTGCTATCATGCAATTACTACATCATATTCATGTAAAAATTTTACCTTATCATTTTAAGTATTATGAAAAAACGTTATCCTTCAGGTTTTCAGTTTTTGTTTAGAGGAATATATATTTTAACCCCTTAATGATCTTTTTGGGACATGAGTACGAATCAATTGACCCAGGGGTTTAAACTATTGTTAATCAATATGTGCTGTACGACCTTAGTATATCTCAAACCTCGAACCTATATACTGAATGCTTGGGAGGTAGTGAATCTTCTAAGTCGAGGAGACCAATATGGACTATTGGCTAACAGATATTGTTAATGGACCTTCGTTACATACATATGAATGCTATATGGACTCCCAGCATTTTTAGTATCTTACACGCGATCTGTTATATTCAATGACATTGTTAAGACTTTGAGTTGTCATTTTCGGCTCATGGTTATTTTCATCGTTCAAAGTACAAATTAAGCTTTGTTGCTCATTTAAATTCCCTGTCCTTCTCTCAGACTACGTGCAAAATTTGGTGCATATATATGGTTTAGCTTTTCTCATTGAGGCTTCAAAGAAGTCGAAGTTTCAAAAGTATGTCTTCCCAAGCGAACCTAGAGATCTCCATTTTCAGATATGTCTTCTGGTCTTGAAGAGTGCACATGGAAGTTGTGAAGAATTTTAAGGGGATCAGAAGAAATGCAAGCTGTGGATATTTAAGGGTCTGTGATAACAGAATGTCAATTTTCTCCATCGAATTCTTTTAACATGTTGCACGTGCTCTCAACTTTCACTCTTAGGTCGGACCTAAGTCTAGGATCACCATGGCATTACAGCTTCAGAGACGATATTGTTAATAATAACAATAGAAACATAACAAATACTAAAGATGACGATGGCATACAAGGACACACTTGGAATTTATCTCGCACAATCACAAGAAATTAAGAGAAGTGCAAAAGAGAAAGACAAAGCAGAAAACCGGAATAACCTCTAAACTAATTCACATTGAATATCTCAGTTTACCAGTCATCCACAGCAAGGAAGCCCATTAGCAAGCCTAGAGTTTGATTATTTGCAAGTTCTGACGATCTTTCAGCAACAGCCATTGTTTCCATGTCTAAAGCAGTAAAAAGATCTACTGTCACATCTCCTTGTTTCTCATCATCCATGAGATCCTTTCCAGTGGCCGCAAGATTAATTTTCCCAATTTTATTAGCCTGTTTGTCCGAGGGCACAAATCAATATTTAGATGCAATATTCAACGGTAAAGAGAAAAAGTTAAAGACAGAAACAAGTGAAAGAAGTACAAAAATACAAGCACAGGGTCTGAGATTCTAACAACTAAAAACAAGTGATTGTGCTCTTGAAATAAAATGGCGCTAATAAAAGTACACTTCAGTAACACGTGCATGTGTGTTGTTCATATTATAACCAAAGAGAAAGAAGAAAATGTTTAATGAATATCACATGAATGATGGCGTAGGAGAAAAAACTTGACGCAGAATTGGAGAAAATTGTAGTGTCAATGGAAGAGTAACACACATCTAGTAAATAAATTCAACCACCTCATCAAGTCTCTTAGCTGAAAAGGCGTTATAATGCTCAACTGCATCCTCATCTTTGGGGAGTAAATGTGAATATCTGAAAAGGGATAACATATCAAATATGAGGAATAGGTCAACTTGCAGTAAGAAGCAATAAAAGTGGATAAACTTTACTGGCATTAAAATATAAAAAAGCACCAGCCAAACATTATAACACGAGGCACCCGAAAGAACATCACGTCAGTATGAAATACCACAGATTTTTCTTGTTCATGAAAAGCCAGAATACAATATTTAAGAAGAAATTTATTGAAAAAATTGCAAAGTAGTTCCACATTGAAAGAAGTTAACTGAAGCACAAGAATTAACATGTCAAAAGAAGCTTCATGCTGCAAATCTAAAGCCGTAACGCACCAAAGAATCCTGAAGCATACCAGAAGAAAGGGCACATCTCAAATTCATAACACTGCTGTGTGAAACCAGCAACATTCTAAGTCATTCCCATTGCATTCTAGAACATTTCTTCTCACATGTTTCATTTTGAATTTCCCTTGATATATAAGATAAAAATAGAAAGAGAAGAGTATCTCTACCAGGAATGAAACTATATTAATCAAACAACTACCTATGGGATAATCAAAAGCTTCAAGCATCCATCAGATAACGTCCAACCAGAACACGTGGTACTTTTAGAAAAGAGCAGTTAGACCAAACTAATATGGATTAGGTAAATTATAACACTTAAGACTAAACACAGGCCAGGATAAGTTATAGATCTTCATATACTGAAGAGACCGTGTTGTGCTCACTCTCACTTTGAAAAAGTCAAGCTAATTCAGTTACCCTAATCAATCACTTCAAACACTAGCAACCACTTGTTTGGCTCCACATAAACTCACTACTACCCCACTCAATTAGGAAAAGCTCAAATATTTACTTAACTAAGAAGCATTAAAATCCGAATTACGATCTAGTGAGTCCAGCCCAAGAAACCTCACTACAATCTTTTCAGAATTTTACTCATCGGATGAGCAAATCATAGTTAAATATAAACTGGGAAAGACCAAACACAATAACTTGATATATTCGAAGTAAATTTTCAATATAAAATATTGTGCAAGATAATGCAAAAAACATAGACAATCAGATGGTGCACGTGTACACGGTCCCTCTTACATCTTTCAACAACAAAGGCTCCAATTCTTTCAGTCCACATCTAATTGTTCGGGCTATCAATGGAAATAGAGGCCAACGATTGAGGTTGTGATTGCTTGATTCTCACCCCATCTCATCTCAATGAGAATAAGTAGTTTGGTTGAAATGGAAAAGAGTTTTAGTTATGTGTTTCAATGTGAAATAAAAATGAACTGATAATAGTTGATGTGATGAGAAATGAAATGTAGTGATTGTAATTGATGTTTTTTCTTTTCTCTAAAGTAGTAATTTGTTGTGGACAAATGTTTCAGAAAAAAAATACAATTGAATGCATGGAGAAGAAACATTGCACAAGAAGAGAAAGGTTGACAAGATAATATTCTACTTCAATTGTAATACTAGAACTGAGTTGCGAATGAATATTAGCCATTCTGAATACCTATAAGTAAGAGCAGATATGAAAAACACAGAGCACCAAGACCCGCTAGAGAACCATATAACATGGTCAGAGTAATAGCTCACTCACATGCTATCAACGTCAATAAAATCTTTCTTCACCAATAAAGCTGTGAGATGATAGAGTCCAGTTGGTACGGGACTGTTGATTTCCATGCGTTGGTAATATTGAAACTTGAATCCAAGAATTTGTGATGCATGTGACTGTACAACATGACAAGGAATCACAGTTACACATGTCCTTAATACAGAACCTAAAAGAGCTGGTAGAATAGACAGAAATGGACAAAATATGGCACATGAAGATGGGTTAAACACCTAAGCAGAAAAAGAAGAAAAAAAGAAAAAATAACACAAAGAATAAGCATCAATACCTTGGGAAATATTGGAATTAAGTCCAAGAAAACACTGTTATCAAGCTGAAGCTCAAAACATTCCAATACCTTTAACATACAGAAATCCAGTAAGAACTAATTGCATAGAGTTAAACTACAAGAGCAGTATGAAAATACTCAGTAACAAAATAGGGAGTTTTATTCGGCACAACAATATCCGACTTACAATATCAAAAACTCGGTTTGGATCCAGGTCAAAGTGACCAATCAATGACTGCAGATAGTTCAGCAATTAGAAAGCATAAGATAAAAATAAAGTTCATTTAGATAAACCTCAGATTAGTATAAACCTTAATAATTCCAACTGTTGCAGCTGATGCATGTTTGGATGGTTCAGGAACCTGACAGAGAAGGGTAACCTGCAAGATGTCAAAGATATTGTGGTTAAGCAAAAAAAGAAAATATGAAACGTAGCTACTAGAGAAAAATACCCAATTAAAGAAGAGAATAGGAATCAGGATGACAGTATAGAAATGGTGAAGATGCCACACATATTATCCAAGCATTGTCAGAGAAGTCTGTAGTAATAGGTTCCTCGACCTACCAAACAGACTCACAAAGTGAAAAATAATAGACAACAAGCATAAATTGACATCATAAAACATGAGAAAGAACAGTATTGGCTATACATATATAATCCCTGAGGATCTGGCATTCTCAGCGGAAAGGAAACAACCCCTAAAAACTGCATCAAACTTAGATTTAGCAATAATGAGAATCAAATCAGTAAAGTATATCAGTACATAATTTTCCAAAGAAAGATGTCAATCTTGAACTAGAAATCTATCAAATGGAAACAAAATTAACCAGATTGTACATAAGTTTAAAAATAAAAATAAAACTAAAAAATATATATAGATATATATATATATATATTTTTTTAAAAAAAAAAAAAGAGTTTGAAGAACAGGAATTGCATGGTTAAATGGCAGAGTAGAGACATGTGAAAATCATACCATACACAAAGAGGTCTGTTTGATCACAAAACACCAAGCGAGAAGAAAATATTGAACAAAGGGTACTATGCAAACATAATACAAATAGTGGTCGTCAAGATCCAAACTTGCGCACTCTATGCCACTAAGGTGCCCCAAGGAAACCAAATTTGCTCACTCTACGCCGGTAAGGCTTCAACATCCACAATACAAAATACCACATTATTTTCTTCAACTCTTATCCATTTATTAGTTCAACCTCAGCTTTTTGAATGCAGACCAACAAAAAATGTGATACCAAAGAAAAAGTTGTCCTTAACGTTCAGAAAATTCACACAGTCTTCTTAAAGGATGAGTCCTGCGCAATGTTCTTCAAAAGACAACTTATTGGAACAACTCTGTTCCATCTAAAAATTATTTCCAAACAATTGTTTTACTTCCGCCAAAAGATCTAAAATACCATTGTTTGACTAAATACATACACCAATATGAATTGGACAAAGATGAACCTACTCAGGAGATGAGAAAAGATTGCAACAAACAAATCACAAGAATTCGACAATGAGGGGCACAAAATCGCTTTCCCCGAACCACACCAAAGTTAAACAAAACCCAATATGAAAATACTCAGATGCCTCGCACATTGGAGCAATGAAAGAATGCACAAAAGAGTTAGAGGAATATCGCTAGGTGAAAGAAAAATACCAGCTTGGCATAGCCCTCACTTTCTTCTCGAAGCAAGTTAAATTTGGTTTGCTGATAAAGAAGACGAGTGTTTACTCGAACCTGAAACCAGACCATGTCACTTTGAAGTACAGGTAAAGGAAATAATGCACCTTGAAAATGTGCCACTATAACAATGTAACCAAAGCACAAAATACCTCTTTGGACTTCAGATCTGCTGCCTTTATCTTAATCATTTCACACTCCCACAAAAACTCTTCCTGCAATATGGGTGAGAAAGGAAGCAGTAAGGTTTTCATCATTACAAATTAAAGTTCCCCCAAATATAAAACAGGCCAGATACAAATTAAATTCTCACCTCACACCGCTCCTGAAAGAATCTCAATGGAACTAATGCAGATTCCACCAACCATTTTGCCTGGAAGGAAAGAAAAACAAGAAGAAATCACCTGCATGTCAAATGACAACTAATACCAAGAGTTTGCAGGGTAGGAAAATCATACTTTTCAGGAATGTTAGCTGAAAATCCCAAAATCGCATGAAAACATATAACTATCACAACATAGGATCACACTGAATTACATCATTATGCGCAGTACTAATTCCACTTCTCAGTTCATTCTCAACTACTACTTAAAATTTAAACCACTCATCATTTCATAAAACTATAATCGTTCATTAGTTCCTAATCCAACTGGTAAGTGAACCATCACTAAATCACATTCCCACTATGACGTCAAACTTATATCATATCATATAATCTCAGAATTTAGGCACATGCAAAAGAAATGATAATAAACCAAAAATAAGTTAAGCATCAAAGAAACAAAAAGATTCTGATAAGTCATTTAGGATGAGCTAACTGATTTTGACAAATTGAGGCAAAAACTGATGCTCCACTGAAAGTTTAAGATATCAAGATCTGGCAGGTTCTTTCAGTAAATTCAAGGTAAGTTGAACCACTGAGTGAATATCGGTTTCTAATAATTGTCTTCAACCACTTTTCTGGATTCAATACCGTTTACACTGTACAGCAACTCATCCTAATTCTAAGCATATTCTATAGTTTCCACAGAATGGACCAATCGATAATTGTCAGTAGAAGGTACATCTGGTGCATCGCAAATGCTAAAACTTTCGCAGGTTTGTACCCAGGATAACTCACATTTACTTAGGCAAACTACAAGTGTTTCATAAATATGTTTTCAGCCATTCCAAGTTAGAAAGATTCATCTGAAAACCAAGGTACATCTGGTGCATTGCAAATGCCTAAAACTTTCGCAGGTTTATACCCGGGATAACTCTTATCACTTTCTATTTCTTTTCTATATATGGAAAGCTCAAAAATCATAACTCACATTTACTTTGGCAAACTACACTTGTTTCCTACATATGTTTTCAGCCAGTCCAAGTTAAAAAGGTTCAGCTGAAAACCAATTTAAAGATAGAACGTAATCAGAGTAGTACGAAAATGTCAAACAGAGGCACTACAAACTACAATGATACTAAAATTAGTGTCACTAATATTGTGAAACGCTAACCAGATTCATGCCCAAAAGCATATAAAACAATCCACTTCAAACTAAAACCAATTCATCACTAGACTAAGCAACCCATGGCTTTTAAACCCGGACCCAGGAAAGAAAACAATCAAAATTCCCAAAAGAGAACTTGTGTCATCAAAACTATCAAGTCTATATACTAAAGATATGTTTTTACCTTGTTCGCCCCAGAAACATATTGGCTGGGGCTTTCCATAAACACGCGGGCCAGCATGGATAACATCCATAATATTGACATCTTCAAGGATTTGCTAAATAATTAGTTGCTATTCCAATAGCAGAACCGCCACCCAACCCTTCCTAAAGTTTGTAAGTCTTATTCAAATTTTAAAGGTTTTTAGCTTTTTAAGAAGAATGATGGCCAGAGCCGAAGAAACATGTGTTAGAAGATTATATCTATTTGAAAAGGTTTTATCACATGATCCGGAACATCATATCTATGTTTCAGTTAAAGTTGATGCATTGTCCCACACTAACACTTCTATGCAATAATTCTACTATCGGCAATCCTATTACATGAATAGCCTTAGGTCCACCTATCATAATTTTCACCGCCCACTACAATAGCCTCAGGTACACCTATTACAATTTTCACCTCCCACTACAAAGTATCTAAACAGTTCCTATTCAACTGATAACTCGCATCACAGGAATTAGGAAAAAAGGGCCTTCATATGAAAGTTATTATTTTCACTTCTTTGATTCTTATAGTTCCTGCGATTTCATGGATTACACCCATTTGTGGAAATACCTAGGTAATTTGTGCTCATTAATGAACAGTGTCCAATCAGCATATGTTGAGTTTGTACAGAAATGGGGTCTCCGACAGCCAGAGAAAAGACTAGCCTCATGGAGGGCCCATTTTGCATTATGACAAAGATCTTAGATACTTTCCATGCAGATCTATATTATATCATGAGGGGAAACAGTGCGTCCCACTTGTTTGCAAATGAAGGTTGTTAATTAAAACATAGTAAATTCCTCCAGACTTCTAAGCCTTGGCAGGGGTGTTCATTTAATAACAGAGGACCAACTGGAACAGAAACTTCGACAAATAAAAATATATGCCAAACTGACATATTAAATACTGAAGCTATTCAAACGGAACCAAATCACTCAAGTCCATTCGCTTATTACTGAATTTTTTTCAGTATTTAGATTCGGAAATTTGGTTGATTGGGTTTTTTATGAAACATAAAAAAATAGTTCAAAAGTTAAATATTAGAATTATGATTGTTTTTTGTTTATTAACTTCAACTTCTGGTGAGTTAAACAAATGAAATGGTATAAAATACATATATCAAAGTTGAATGTAAAAATAACATTTCAGTATTTAATATGGTTGGGTAATTCAAGGCATTAATCCGCAAGTGGTCTAGTTACCAAAGTTTCATAAAAAAGAATATTGAATACAAAACAAACTATTTGGTTCAGTTTCAATACATAGCAAATTTTCAGCATTGTTCAGTTTGGAAGGGTTGGCGCTTTTGGTATCCTCAAACTAGATTTATCACCACTTCTTAATGATTTGGTTGATCTTTCCACATATTCCTTCCAATTGGTTTCTCCTGCATTATAGATCATCAAGTTGTCAAAGAAGTCTCTATTGTAGGACCTCACCTTCTCGTTGTAAAGGAAATACTTGTTTAAAGTTTTCTAGAAAATTGTTTAAAGGAAACCCAATTTCCCACCAAAATCACTGTTCATATTTTCTGTTCAACAACATCAATCACAAACACCAATAACTCACTAAACCTGTATATTATAAACTATCCCTACACCAACACCAAACTCATTGGTCACGCAGTCCACATGTCCCACGTGGAATCCAAGATAGGATGATCTAGCACAGATTTCTAGGATGCATCCTACAGTTAAAGCACTACCATCAGAGAATTTGGTGTCTAGTTCAAGAGAAACTACCCTGGGGATGGTAGGTTTTGCTCGAGTTCAGTTTAAGGATGACCGTACAGAAACATAAACTGTTTATTAAATAAGTATGGCTATGATACTGACCAGTTTGATAAGACGTGAGCGATATTCACCAGGCATAGTAAGCTGCATGAAATGTGGACATTGAATTAGAGCAATATAAAAGCAATCAAACTCATATACTAGTAAATGAAATTATGGTAAATGCATACAAGCAAGGGCAAATCAATAAAGTATTCTGGAACAATAATGTATTCAGGAAGAATCAGCTGACAATATCCTTTTCCCAAAAGAACCCTGCAACACTGTCCTCAGACACGAAATTCAACAAGTACGCCCATTTTGCAGGCTTAAGAACATTCCTATTAAGTTTCATCTTATGTAAGAAGTTGTTAAATGTCAGTTTTCTCGGATGATTCTTTTTAGCAAAAAGAGCATTTTGATGATCTCCAATTCTTTATTTCGATGAACTACTCTCTCATCAAACAGTCCTGATTTCTTGTTTACTGAATTATCATTAAACTTCGAATGGCGACCTCATCTAAGCTTAGGAAGCTGGCCAATAAAATGAGTGTACATGATTTCTATCTTGGCGCTACGCCCCTGCTATATATTTCTCATGTTTCAGAAGAATATTCTTTAACATTTCAGGCATCCATACGTTCCTCGGAACTCAACATAATCAACATGCCAAACTCACCATTAACTCCAAGTAACAAGAATGAGCCCATGGTTGAAATGTTGGTTACTTTGAAGTCAGATTTCTTCTTTTCTTCCACTCTTGGTGTGGAGTAGTCTAATTGATTCAAGTTCAACTTTTCTCGGTCTAAGTACATTCTATATACTCCAAACACAATGTCTTTATTACCTTTTTTTTTTAAAACAAACAAGGAAAAGTTATTAACTTACACATGGCCAGCATATGTATCCTGACCAGTAACAATCAAATACGATAACAAGTTTCACTTTAGACCTTGCTGCAGCTAACCATGGTTGAAAATATGTAGTGCATGCATAAGAAATGCATGTTCGGAAGCGCAAATGTAAATTTTAAGGAAAGCTCAACCAGATTCACTAGATTACACATGTATAAATATCATATTATGAAATAAGAGCATAAGAGAACTCACATCTTGAGCCATTTGGGAAACAATATCAGCAAAATATGATCCTACATCCCCGTCCGGACCACAGTCCAAAAATTCTACTGCCTCCACAGCCACTTTACATTTCTGATATGGCAAGTCCCCTCGGACCTAACAACCAAAGAAAAAAACTCAACACTTAACCAAACAACCAGAATTAATGAAAAGTTTAAGAATTAAGAGAAACCAACTAACACACCAATGAGTAATCCAGATGCATCAAGAACGTAGAAAAACCTCAAACCCCCAAATTACGAAAAGCAAAAAACCGCAAAAAAATATAAAAATGCGAACTTGAATAAAGTGCAAAGTCCATGAAAACCCTCCATCAAAAATTCAAAACACTAGCTGAAACTAAAAGCAACCCACAGACCAACACAAGCAACCACCCAACACAAATGCCCAAATAAAATAACTTGAAGCATATACACATAGCATACCATGGTGAAGCATAGTTCATACAGAAACCGGAGGACCGGTGCCGGGGAAGGAAATCTGAAATTTGAATTTGAGTTCTTCAATTCTTTAATGGAGTCCTCCGTCAAGTACACAAACTCCAGAGGAGGCAGAGACATTGTGTATAAATATATTGTATATAAATATCAGAAGAAGCTCGTAGCTACGAGGAGGGGTTAGGGCAGTAAAATCAGAGGAGAAAACCACGAGAAAGTGGCAGAAATGTGGGTTCCCGGCCTTTCATGGGCGAGGGTTCTCCTCTAGGTTTCAGGCGAATTTCAATTTGTGCGTGCAAGGGTTTGGGAATGGAGAAGAAAGCTGTGTCCTAAGTTCAATTCTCTTTCTTGTTTCTCATTTCTTTCCTCTTCTCTACGACTTTGTATTTCCCATGGTTTTGGGCTTTCAGCTTCAGCCCAAATACACTTGTAATCATGTAAGGCCCTAAATTAGTTAAAAGGGGAAATTGCATTCAACACCCACAAAGTTACGTCTGATTACACAAATACTTTATATTTTTTATAAAATTATAAAAACACGTTCATCGTTGAATAGAGTGTGTACTTCTAATTACAACTACATTACCAAGCAGTGTATTTGTAATTTTGCTAATGGTAGTGGATTTTTGTACAATGAGATTTAATTTAAGTGGATATCAGTATTATGTATCCTCATTATAATGATAATATTGCATAAGACGTTATTGTATACTACTTTAAATTTTGGGTAAATTGCAGCAATTTTTTTTATGTTGATATAATTATGAATACCGTCTCATTGTTTGGAAATTTAAAAATAACCCCTTAATTTTAGGAGCCATTTAACAATTAGTCTAATTTGTTAGTCTTTGTTAGGTTTCCATCTATTTTTATGGTGAACTGACTAAAATGTCCTTGTGGATTATAAATTTAATTTTATTTATGTTTTAAAATTTTATGAAAAAAAAATCATGGACTAAGTAACGATTTTTTCTGTAATTTTCCAAAATTTTCCATTAACCTCGTCCAATTTTCTTATAATTTTCTATTTTTTAAGAAAAAATACAACAAGTGCATAATTGATAATTTCAAGCCTACATCCAATGATTACATAATTTTATCAAATTTGGGAGGTATTAATAATTTTCCGAACAATAAGGAGGTATTCAAATTGTGACAAACCTTAGGGGTGCTAGTTATAATTCATCCTTAATTGTTTTTAGAAAAAAAAAAAAAGTAGACATAAATTCCATACTTTTGTTTTTTTTAGTTGGAAGCGATGAATTTTATTAATTGAAATAAAGCGATTACAATCAATTCTGTCAATATCAACAGACAGAGACAAATACAACATTCCTATCAACAATATCACATATACTAACACCGTGCTATTACAGCAACAAATAATCTACTATACAGTAGAAACAAATAAACCTACTATGCAGTAGAAACAAATCATCCCACGCAGGGGATTCGAACCCATGACCTCAAGAATCATGGGCCTCAGCTTCGCCAACTGAGCTAGGCTTCATTGGCCCATACTTTTGTTATGTATTGCAAGACAAATAAAAGGAGATGGAGAAAAGGAAAATCAAAATGAAAAAGGTTTTCGATGGAGTTATTAAAATTTTAACCCGTGTTACTCGTGAAAATATATTGAGAGAGCATTAATTATTTAAAATATTAACATATAGAAAATTGGAAAAATATTTTTTTTTAGTCCATTAAATATGCCCGATATTAATTTTAGTCCGGTAACTATACCTATTTTTTCTAGGTCCAGTAACTTGCAAAATTGATGAGATTTAGTCCTCCGGTGATCGATTTTTTATTTATTGACCGGAAATATTACATTACATGCCAACTAAACATATTTAGAGAATTTTTAAGCCTACGTGGTAATTGAAATGAGGTGAATTTTAATTTGAATGTCACATAATACATGTGGTTGTATACGTGACAACTAATACATATGGTTGTACATGTGTATAAGTTGTTGAAAATTAACCAAATAGTTGTCATGTGTGCATTTTCTGGCTAATTAACCAAATCTCATCAATTTTGCAACTCTTGAATTTAGAAAAAAAATATTGGGCATAGTTACCGGACTAAAATTAATATTGGGCATATTTAGCGGACTAAAAAAATAATTTATCCTAGAAAATTTTAAAAAATATTAAATTGTATTTGAAAACCATAATTCTATTTTCTATATAATATTTCTTTCATTGAAAAAATGTTGATAACATGGAATTTACTTTTCGTGAACTGTTGTATAAATGTAATTGCTTTCACGTTGATGTTAAATTTAAGGATTAGGAATTTTTGTCTGAAGATTCATGAATTAGAATCACTATAAAGGTGTCTGTTTTTCAGTTTTCAACATTTACTACTTGTACTTTTTCCATAGGGATAATTACATTTACACCCCCTAATTTATAGATTATTTACATAAAGCATTTATGTCTTTTGCATAATTACAGAAATTACCCTTAATAGTCAAAAATAGGGTAGTTTGTGTAATAATGTTGATACTTTTGAGGGGTATAAGTATAATTTTCTAACAAAAATAGGGGTGGTTTATGTAAATGATGCTTACATTCTAGTGGGTTTATGTGTAATTATTCAAAAGATAGGGGTAATTTATGTAATTATGCATTGTGTTGGGTTGTATATATAATTATTTTTCTATACTAATTTAAAAAGAAAATGCCTTTTCAACCCACAAATGACTGTTAATGACACCAAAACACTAATTTTTTTGTTATGTCAATAATACCTTTAAGGTAGTTTTCTTTCTTTTGTTTTTTTTTTTTTTTTTTAAATGCATTGTGTTGGTTTATATATATAATTTTCTTTATGATGGAGACAAGATCAATCAAAAGGCAATTAAGAATAAAAGTCAACCTTTTCTCATATAAAGCAGCAAAAGATCGAGACCACTAACGGCGAAAATATCCCATTCTGAAGAAGGCAAGAAAGGGTATCTCCACAAGGAAAGCCAAAGTCAAAACTTACCAAATTAGCATAATGCGTCAAATTACTTCAATAACCTCGAGAAACCAATCTCAGACATGTACATCGGGGTAGGTAAAGGATAAAGTAGTACTTTAACCCTACCTCCCTTAAATAGCCCATTTTTCCTACTTGTATAAATACCCCTTAATCTCTCATTTGGTAGGGATTTTTTATCGCTTGTGACGACTCTAGTGTAAACGTGTTCAATCGCTTCCATTTGAAATAAATATAGTTGATCTCGCTTTTAGCAACATCAACTTGGCACCGTCTGTGGGAAGCAGCGATTCAGCATTCGAGGATGAACACCAGGTCACAAGCAAGAAATGGGAATGGGGGCTTGGGTGAGCTCGAGGGGATCTCCAAGCAGCGCCCCAAGAAGAAAGTCAACAACCACACACCAAGAACAAGACGAACAGGAAGAGCAACGGGAGCAGGAGCACACTCCTCCTTCCCCCCTTGTTCCAGCTCACGCCTGAGGCCCTTCGGCAAATGTCGATGATGCTTCAACACATGCTGCATCAAGAGCGGTCGCTCAGTGTATTGCGGAGCACACTGCGCCGCCAAGACCCCCTCGCTACCCACATAGAGGTCCCAGAATAGGCCTAACCAATGTGAATAGCGACCAGAGGGCAGCAAGTCAACGGCGAAGCAAACACCTCGAAGAAGAGGTGGAGAGCAAGCCTTCCCTACCGAAAGAGGAGTTGCCCCCACCACCATCAAGAGAGGCACCACCGGAAGGGCGTGAGTCCCTGAGGGCAAACCAAGCGGTCGCTAGACAGGCCAGCTTAGGAGGAACGAAAGACTACCAGGCCCCAGCTTTAGCCGTGGCTACTGGCACCCCCCAAGAGAAGTCCCTTTGCCAGTCACATCTTGGCATAGGCTATCCAGCCTAGAATCAAGATCCCGAACTTTAGTGAGTATGATGGGACCAAAGACTCACAGGATCACCTAGATCACTTCATAGCGAAGGCAGATCTGCTAGACGTCAGCGACGCACTGCAATACAATATGATGCAATACGATTCGACACGACACGTCGCAAATTCAACATATTGCGTCGCGGCGCGATGCAGTTTGACATGACGCGACGCAACGCAAATACAACAACCATCGGATGTGCTGGGCCCCCTTCGCCCCCATGGCGACTCGTGAGGTCTTAGAGGAAGAGGGAGCAAGCAATGTTGCTCGTCCTCCTTCCTTGACGAAAGACGAGGACAGACTCGCGAATCATTTTCGCTATCACACTAATCCCCAACAAAACTTCTCGCTCCAAGAATTGTTGAAAGAGCGGATCACTCTAAAAATTTACAACTACTAAGAAGAAAAAGTGGAAGTATGAGCCATTGAGGATAAGCAAAATATCGAAAGCCTTGAAAGAAGGAGTTACGCCAAGATCCCAAAAACATCAAAAGAAACCCATCAGAGTATGCGAAAAAATTAGGACTAAATTGGCTAACACGCGACACCGAGATATAAAATGGGGGTTGCATCATTGAGGGAGATCGAAGAGTTTGCAACTTTTCCCTAACTTCAATTTTCAAAAAAAAAATCTAGCGAATCAGATGAACACTCGCGTGAATTCCTGAAGACCCAAATCAACCCACATTAAAAATTACTACTATGGGATGAGGAGAATTAAAAAAGGCAGTCATAGAACGACAAACGCATACGGCGACAAGCATCGCGATCGAGAAAGGCTAAAGTGAGAACGTCCTGAACGCGCTTTGACCAAAATTTGGTCAATGCGAAAAACCTCGGCCCCACCTTGGCCGAGGTTGTTTGCCCCGACGAAAATCTAGTCGAGGCAAAAAGAGAAAAAAAATTTGTCGAAGCACATGCTGACAAAAAAAAAAAGGAAATTGCCTCGACCTGATGTGGGCCAAGGCATGCAAGCCTCGGCCCATTTACTATTTTCTCACATTTCTTGCCTTGGCCAAATGGAGATGTATGTATAGATATTAAAAATAAATATAAATAAAAATAAGAATTACATTTCATGAAACAATACATTGAGGTATTTGAATGTCAAAAGGCATGCACATGCACATGATCACAATTTTTTAAAATACTCAACCAATTTGGATATTAGTGCTTCCATGATTATTTATACATTGTTATTATTAATAATATTTTGTGGGAGATACTGAATAGGAATTGTCACAGAATATTCAGTCAAAAAAGATAAAAACAGTTTAGACGATGACAAGTTATTGATGAGGTCTCCCCCAAAACTTCAACAAAGACAAAGATCTAGCAAGTGGTTGAATGGGCCAATCCTACACTCGGCGGAGCATATCAATTTGAGTCAACTCCTAACTATTTTTCGTGTAGTTAGGAGTTGGGGGCTGTTGATGGAGACAAGATCAATCAAAAGGCAATTAAGAAGAAAAGTCAACCTCTTCTCATATAAAGCAGCAAGAGATCGAGACCGCTAACGGAGGAAATATGCCATTCCGAATAAGGCAAGAAAGGGTATCTCCACAAGCAAAACCAAAGTCAAAACTTACCAAATTAGCATAATGCGTCAAATTACTTCAATAACCTCGAGAAATCAATCTCAGTCATGTAATCGGGTAGGTAAGGGATAAAGTAGTACTTTAACCCTACCTCCCTTAAATAGCCCATTTTTCATACTTGTATAAATACCCCCTTAATATCTCATTTGGGAGGGACTTTTTCTCGCTTGTAATTATTATAGTGTAAATATGTTGAATCGCGCCCAATTGAAATAAATATAGTCGATTTCACTTTTTAGCGACATCACTTTATTTACAATACATTTAAAACGTGCAATACTATTTTATATGTACGCAGGGACGGCACACCACGACGACTAGTATTTTATTGAATAAAGAGGTTTCAAAAAGTATTGTTCAGTGAGATTCGTCTAAAAAAAAAAAAAAGAAAAAAAGATGGGAATATTTGTAAAATGTAGAGGTCACATTCATTCTATATCACATACGCACACCAAAACATAAAATATTGCACCATCAGATATTAGAGCTGTGACGTCCATATAATTTTATTCATAATCGATGGACTAATTAGTCATTATTAAGAAAATATAAACTTAATTATAAGTCATAGGTTGAAATTATAAATATATTAAAACTTGAAGGGACTAAATTGGAGCTTTATTTAATATTTGTGGTTAATACATAAATATATAAAAGTTGAGGACTAAATTGCAATTTTAATAAAATAAATAAAAAAAAAAAGAAAGATGAAAATATAATCGGCCAGCACGTGGCTGACCATCATTTCCCCTATATAAAAATATATATGTTATTAACTTACTACTTAAGTAAGCAAACACATTTTTAAAACAAAACTAAAACACACATTGAACACACACTAAAGGTGCACACCTTCAGACGAGAAACAGGTTAGTTTAATTTTATTGTAAATTATAAATTAATTATTATATTAATATTATTTAATTAGTGCATTTATTAAATATGATTTGTACTATTCGATTTACTATTTAACCGGAAAATTTATTGAATTTGAGTATTTATATAAATTAGTGTTCGGTATATATTTATTGAGATCGGTGATATTATAGCCAATAAATTATAATTTATTTAATCTATTAGATTTAGCCATTATTAAAATGGAATTACTCGAAATTATCGGGATTATTAACCAAATATATAATTGTATGTACCAGTATATAAATAATTATTATAATAGTGAGGAATTGACAGAAACTAATAGAAATAGTAGAAAATTGTGTTTGAGAAATATTAGAAAATTATATTTGAGAAATATGGTATTTATTAAAAAGAAATATGAGATATTTGTAATAATTTCATTTAGGGATGTTATAGGGGGACAATAATTATAAAAACATAAGGGGTTTGATAGAATAAGCTTTTATGAGTTAATAGATAAATTAAATGTATACCAGGGGAGTTTATAGCGTCAAAAATTTAGACGAGAAAGGAACGGAGGTTTGAATTTTAATATAAATGAAATATTAAAAGATTGATATAAAATATACGCATATATTTAGTAATTTCAGTCGTAACTTACGTTATTTTCGATATATATTGATTATACATATTATAACGCATTATAGGACACGGGGATAAAGTAGAAGACTAATCAACTCCTACTAGCATAATCATTTTGGGATCGAGGTAAGTATAGTTAATTGAATTTATTTATATATATATGTGTGTGTTATATATATATGGATACATATTCTTGTGTTGTATACGAAATTGTGAGTTGTTGGCTATTTATTTGGATTACTTGTTATTCTGTGAAGTTGTCATTATGTGATTATATGTGGTTATGTTGTTCGGGTTTAGAAGGATAGTGATATGTATTATATGTGATTCTTAAATGAAATTGAATGTTGAAGTTACGGGTGGGGATTCGATTGTTGAATGACAATGAGTGAGGAGAATATGGTGAACTGAGATAAGTAATGGCTTACCTAACTGGAGGGCATACTGCAAGGGCTTATGGTGATATGATTAATGACGAGCTGTGTGCTGTCATTGATCGAGGGAGATGATGTAACATATCATACGAGCTGTGTGCTGTGTGATATGATGAATGATGGAATATCATACGAGCTGTGTGCTGTGTGGTATCATTGATTATGGGATATCATACGAGCTTTGTGCTGTGTGGTACCGAGGGAAAGAAAAAGAGATATTATGATTGAGGGGTTGATAGCCGGCATAGACCATTGAGTGATGCACTCCAGCAGGGGTAAGCAGGGCCCTAAGGAAATAAACAATAAAGTCGAGTATTATGTATAATTTGATATATGATTGTTGGTATATGTTATTTCTTATATTTGTCGTATTGCATGATACTCGTTTTATTATGTATGTGCTTGTATATGTACAAGTTAGTTAGCTATACTTATTGAGTAGGCAGCTCATCCCTTGCCAACATTTTTCAGGAGATAGATCACGGTGACTAGCTACGTCAAATTTGAAGTCTGCCATGGACCTTAATAGGTGGGTCAGCCGTGATATCTGAAGCCGTGGGTTTTGGTCATATGACTATTAAAACATCTAGTCTTTTGTCGGGTTTGCGTTTTAGATTTTGTAACAGCCTGAAACCTTCATCTTTTTGGAGTTTGTACATAAGTATATATGTGGCCTAGTAAATATAAACTTTTGATGATACCTATCGTGATTTAAGATATATTTATAGAATTACATTATATCGGAAAAAATTAGGATTTATCTTATTAGTTAAAAATAAAAATTTTATTAAGACAACTTACAATTACGAAGATCATAATGATTAGTAATGATAAAGTATAGTTACGTAGGGGGTGTTACATTGGGTGGTATCAGAGCAGGTCTACGTTTCTAGGGTGATAAGTTGACTATGGGATGAGTTTATTGATTAAATTGCTTAATGTAGGATGGCTTCTCAAGGTGAACGTGCTGACCCAGTAGCTAGTAGAGAAGAGTCAGTGGAGTCCGCAGAGGGCTCCGTTGCACCTGCAAGTGCAGGTGGAGTTGGGGTAGGTCGAGAGGGTGTTGGTGTTGGTGCTCCAATTCCTCCTAGTGGTGCTCCAGCGGTAGGGTTACCACCAGAGTATGCACAGATCCTTCGGATGGCCTTGGAGGCCCAAGCCCAAGCTCAAGCACAGTTTCTTGCACAGGCACATGGACCAGCCCCAGTGCCAGCACAAGTGGTTCCTACAGTTGACCGTAATTATGAGAGGATTAGAAAGATGGGAGCTACAGAATTTGAGGGTACCCTAGACCCAGAGATTGCTGAAAAAATGGTGGGAAAAGACCGAAGATGTGATGAACTTGGTGAACTGTACTCCAGAAAATCGACTTAAGTACGTTGTTTCTTTATTCACGGGGAATGCACTTATTTGGTGGAGGTCCGTAAAGAGGGCATATGAGCCACGAGAGATAACTTGGGCTGAATTTCAGAAAGAGTTTGATGATAAATATAGACCTAAGATGTACCAAGACAAGAAGAAGATGGAGTTTCTAAACTTAATACAAGGGGATGATCAGACAATGGCTGAGTATGAGATTCGTTTTGCCGCATTAGCCAAGTACGCACCGGAGGCAGTAGCGACACAAGAGGACAGATGCTACCGATTTGAACAGGGGTTACGACCTGAGATTAGGAAGGGCCTTGCAGTTAGAATTACGAACTTTAAAACTCTCGTTGAGTCAGCAGTTCGGATGGAAGAGGCAGTGACTGCAGAGAAAAAGAAAGGAGAAGAGAAGAGAAAGTCAACATATACGACAGGGGAGTCCAGTAGATTGACCAAGAGGGGCACCGGCCGTTCATTTTCAGCAGAGGGTGGAAGTTTCGCACGTGGTGGTTCCGCTTTTCGAGGAGGTAGTGGATCGAGATTTGGTGGATCAGTGGGCATTAACAGGGGATCAGTAGAACGCAGTTCACCTAGTTTGCCTTCTATTGGATCAGGTAGAGGAGATGGACAGAGTTATGGTAGGGGGCTACCCTTTATACCGAGTTGTCCTACTTGTGGAAGGCGACATCTGGGAACATGTTGGGGACCTGGTGCTATACCTAAGATTTGTTATAACTGCGGGGGTAGAGGACACATGTCGAGAGATTGTCCCAGCCAGACTACCGGTGCGGTAGGTATGAGTGGAGGTTCAACCAGTGGGGCTCAGAGTCAAAGCAGTATAGGGAGCAGTGCTCGCGGAGCTGAAAGAGGCAGAGGCAGGGGCAGAGGCACTGATAATAGAGATGGTAGCCATACTATTGGTGGGAGTACGAGGGGACCGGGAGCACAAGCAATTCAGAGACAGACTCAAGCAAGAATATATAATATGACGAGGGAAGAAGCTCCAGCCTCAAATGACGTGATATCAGGTATGATCTTATTATTTGATGTTGAGGCATATGTTTTAATTGACCCTGGCTCTACGCATTCATATATATCTTTACAATTTGTATCTAAAATACCTGGTGAGAATAGCCCTCTGGGATATAATTTGATGGTTCATTTGCCCATGGGAGGGGGTGTAATAGTGAATAATGTTAGAAAGGAGAGTTTAGTGAGGATTGGTGACGTAACCTTACCTGTAGATCTGATAGTGATGGATCTGAAGGAGTTTGATGTAATCTTGGGGATGGATTGGTTAGCGCAACATAAGGCAGTGGTTGACTGTTATAAGAAGGAAGTGATGATTGAATCTTCTGGCAAGCCAAAAGTAGTATTTGTGGGAGATCGACAAGTAGTACCAGTCTGTGTGATATCGGCTATTGAGGCGAGACGATTAATGTTAGAAGAATGTGAGGCATATTTAGCCCATGTGATAGACACCGAAAAGATTAGTCCCACATTGGAAGAAACCCCTGTAGTGAGAGATTTTCCTGAAGTGTTTTCTGACGACCTACCAGGTTTGCCACCGCATAGGGAAGTGGACTTTACTATAGAAACCCTCCCAGGAGTTGCCCCAATTTCTATTGCACCGTATAGAATGGCGCCAGTGGAATTACAAGAACTTAAAAAGCAAATAGAAGAATTATTGGAGAAAGGATTTATCAGACCAAGTACTTCACCGTGGGGAGCACCAGTGTTATTTGTGAAAAAGAAAGACGGTAGTATGAGGTTGTGCATCGATTACCGCCAATTGAATAGGGTGACCGTGAAGAATAAATATCCGTTACCGAGAATTGATGATCTGCTAGACCAGTTGAAGGGGGCTACCATATTTTCAAAGATTGATTTGAGGTCTGGGTATTGGCAGTTGAGGATAGCAGAGAAAGATATACCAAAAACAGCTTTTCGTACTCGTTATGGTCATTATGAGTTCCTAGTGATGCCATTTGGGTTAACAAATGCACCTGCAGCGTTCATGGCATTAATGAATCGTACATTCCAAGAGTACTTGGATCAATTTGTGATAGTCTTTATAGATGACATCTTGGTGTATTCGAGGAATAGAGAGGAACATGAACAACATTTGAGAATAGTGTTGCAAATTTTGAAAGAAAAAGAGTTGTACGCTAAGTTAAGCAAGTGTGAATTTTGGGTAAATCAGGTGGTTTTCCTAGGGCATGTGATATCGGGTGATGGGGTTATGCCTGACCCTGCAAAAGTGAAGGCTGTTATGGAATGGAGAGTACCGAAGAATACGACGGAAGTTCGAAGTTTCTTGGGATTAGCTGGGTATTACAGGCGTTTTGTCGAGGGTTTTTCCATAATTGCAGGTCCATTGACTAAGTTATTGAGGAAAGGGGTACCATTCCATTGGACTGAACAATGTCAGCAGAGTTTTGATGAGCTAAAGAAAAGATTGACATCGACTCCAATTTTGGTTTTACCGTCTGGCAGTGGTGGATATGTGGTATACACGGATGCGTCGAAACAAGGTTTGGGATGTGTCTTAATGCAAAATGGGAAGGTAATTGCTTATGCATCTCGTCAGCTGAGGACCCATGAGTTAAATTATCCCACGCATGATTTGGAGTTAGCAGCGATTGTGCATGCATTGAAGATTTGGAGACATTATTTGTACGGAGAAAGATTTCAGATCTTCACCGACCATAAAAGCTTGAAATATATTTTAACGCAGAAGGAATTGAATTTGAGACAAAGAAGATGGATAGAGTTGCTAAAGGATTATGAATGCACTATTGATTATCATCCGGGAAAAGCAAATGTAGTAGCAGACGCATTAAGTAGAAAGAGTTCAAGCACCTTAGCCAGTTTGGGGAGTCATGATCTGACATTGTTATTGGAGATGAGATCTCTAAATGCGAAAGTAGAGGTTGATCAGATAGCAGGTTTATTAGCAACCTTGCAGCTTAAGCTGAACCTTGTGGACGCAATTAGAGAAGCACAGACTCGAGATCCTTTCTTATTACGGATGTTGGAGAGAATGAAACAAGGTAAGAAACCAAATTTTTCAGTAAGGGTTGATGGAGTGATAGTGAATGGAGGACGAGTTTGTGTACCTGATGTGGATAGATTACGGGAAGAGATTTTATGGGAAGCTCACAATGCACCATACGCAATGCATCCTGGTACCGTGAAGATGTATCGAGACTTAAGACCATATTATTGGTGGCAGACAATGAAAAAAGATGTGGCAGAATTTGTAGGTAAATGTATGACGTGTCAACAAGTAAAGGCAGAACATCAGGCCCCAGCGGGTAAACTTCAACCTTTATCTATACCAGAGTGGAAGTGGGAGAAGATCGCTATGGATTTTGTTGTAGGGTTGCCTCGTACGCTCAGAAAGCATGACGCGATTTGGGTAATTGTGGATAGACTGACGAAATCAGCTCATTTCTTGCCTGTACGCCAAGGTGATTCTTTGGATAAGTTAGCTGAGTTATACGTTTCCGAAATCGTAAGACTACATGGTGTGCCTATATCTATTGTGTCAGATAGAGATCCTCGATTCACCTCACGTTTTTGGGGAAGCTTACAAAGGGCGTTGGGCACAAAATTGCATTTCAGTACCGCATTTCATCCGCAGACAGATGGACAGTCCGAAAGAACGATTCAAACTCTGGAGGATATGATGAGGGCGTGTACAATGGAGTTTAAGGGTAACTGGGATGATCACTTACCATTGATGGAGTTTGCATATAACAACAGTTTTCACTCTAGCATCGGTATGGCCCCATATGAAGCTTTATATGGAAGAAAATGTCGAAGTCCAGTATGTTGGGATATTGAGGGATTGCGACAATTAGAAGGTCCGGAATTGGTACAACAAACAATGGAAAAGGTACAGACAGTTAAAAAGTGTTTGAAAGCAGCCCAAGATCGTCAGAAAAGTTATGTTGATAAACATCGAAGGGAGATGGAATATGAAATTGGTGAGAAGGTCTTCTTGAAAGTCTCCCCATGGAAGGGTATATTGAGGTTTGGCAAGCAAGGAAAGTTAAGTCCGATGTATATTGGGCCGTATGAAATTATTGATAGAATCGGACCATTAGCGTATCGACTAGCACTGCCAGCAGAGTTGTCGCAGATACACGATGTGTTTCATGTTTCGATGCTACGACGATATCGATCAGATCCTAGCCATGTTATCCGTGAACCGGAGATAGAGATTTCCGAGGAGTTGACATATGTGGAAGAGCCAATAGAAATTTTGGACAGAAATGTAAGAAAATTAAGGAATAAAGAGATCCCTATGGTAAAGGTGAGGTGGAGTCATCACTCCCCAAGAGAAGCCACTTGGGAGGTTGAGGAGCATATGAGAGAGAAGTACCCTTACTTATTCCATTAAACGGGTAAGTTAGTTAATTTCGAGGACGAAATTTTTATTAGGAGGGGAGAAATGTGACGTCCATATAATTTTATTCATAATCGATGGACTAATTAGTCATTATTAAGAAAATATAAACTTAATTATAAGTCATAGGTTGAAATTATAAATATATTAAAACTTGAAGGGACTAAATTGGAGCTTTATTTAATATTTGTGGTTAATACATAAATATATAAAAGTTGAGGACTAAATTGCAATTTTAATAAAATAAATAAAAAAAAAAAAGAAAGATGAAAATATAATCGGCCAGCACGTGGCTGACCATCATTTCCCCTATATAAAAATATATATGTTATTAACTTACTACTTAAGTAAGCAAACACATTTTTAAAACAAAACTAAAACACACATTGAACACACACTAAAGGTGCACACCTTCAGACGAGAAACAGGTTAGTTTAATTTTATTGTAAATTATAAATTAATTATTATATTAATATTATTTAATTAGTGCATTTATTAAATATGATTTGTACTATTCGATTTACTATTTAACCGGAAAATTTATTGAATTTGAGTATTTATATAAATTAGTGTTCGGTATATATTTATTGAGATCGGTGATATTATAGCCAATAAATTATAATTTATTTAATCTATTAGATTTAGCCATTATTAAAATGGAATTACTCGAAATTATCGGGATTATTAACCAAATATATAATTGTATGTACCAGTATATAAATAATTATTATAATAGTGAGGAATTGACAGAAACTAATAGAAATAGTAGAAAATTGTGTTTGAGAAATATTAGAAAATTATATTTGAGAAATATGGTATTTATTAAAAAGAAATATGAGATATTTGTAATAATTTCATTTAGGGATGTTATAGGGGACAATAATTATAAAAACATAAGGGGTTTGATAGAATAAGCTTTTATGAGTTAATAGATAAATTAAATGTATACCAGGGGAGTTTATAGCGTCAAAAATTTAGACGAGAAAGGAACGGAGGTTTGAATTTTAATATAAATGAAATATTAAAAGATTGATATAAAATATACGCATATATTTAGTAATTTCAGTCGTAACTTACGTTATTTTCGATATATATTGATTATACATATTATAACGCATTATAGGACACGGGGATAAAGTAGAAGACTAATCAACTCCTACTAGCATAATCATTTTGGGATCGAGGTAAGTATAGTTAATTGAATTTATTTATATATATATATATGTGTGTGTTATATATATATGGATACATATTCTTGTGTTGTATACGAAATTGTGAGTTGTTGGCTATTTATTTGGATTACTTGTTATTCTGTGAAGTTGTCATTATGTGATTATATGTGGTTATGTTGTTCGGGTTTAGAAGGATGGTGATATGTATTATATGTGATTCTTAAATGAAATTGAATGTTGAAGTTACGGGTGGGGATTCGATTGTTGAATGACAATGAGTGAGGAGAATATGGTGAACTGAGATAAGTAATGGCTTACCTAACTGGAGGGCATACTGCAAGGGCTTATGGTGATATGATTAATGACGAGCTGTGTGCTGTCATTGATCGAGGGAGATGATGTAACATATCATACGAGCTGTGTGCTGTGTGATATGATGAATGATGGAATATCATACGAGCTGTGTGCTGTGTGGTATCATTGATTATGGGATATCATACGAGCTGTGTGCTGTGTGGTACCGAGGGAAAGAAAAAGAGATATTATGATTGAGGGGTTGATAGCCGGCATAGACCATTGAGTGATGCACTCCAGCAGGGGTAAGCAGGGCCCTAAGGAAATAAACAATAAAGTCGAGTATTATGTATAATTTGATATATGATTGTTGGTATATGTTATTTCTTATATTTTGTCGTATTGCATGATACTCGTTTTATTATGTATGTGCTTGTATATGTACAAGTTAGTTAGCTATACTTATTGAGTAGGCAGCTCATCCCTTGCCAACATTTTTCAGGAGATAGATCACGGTGACTAGCTACGTCAAATTTGAAGTCTGCCATGGACCTTAATAGGTGGGTCAGCCGTGATATCTGAAGCCGTGGGTTTTGGTCATATGACTATTAAAACATCTAGTCTTTTGTCGGGTTTGCGTTTTAGATTTTGTAACAGCCTGAAACCTTCATCTTTTTGGAGTTTGTACATAAGTATATATGTGGCCTAGTAAATATAAACTTTTGATGATACCTATCGTGATTTAAGATATATTTATAGAATTACATTATATCGGAAAAAATTAGGATTTATCTTATTAGTTAAAAATAAAAATTTTATTAAGACAACTTACAATTACGAAGATCATAATGATTAGTAATGATAAAGTATAGTTACGTAGGGGGTGTTACAAGAGCAATAGGTACCAACAAAAGTGAAATATAGAGCATAAACAAACATGCACCAGAAAGCATTTATATTTGTGTATAATTTTTTATATCAGAAAAATAAATAAAGTGAAATTAAACTTTCACTTGCAAGATTATATTTTTCCAGATAATATCACTGAAATTGACAACTTTTTGCTTATTTCCAACTTTACAAATCATAATGTATTATTTAAAATGATAATCATCCTATGTGTCCATCTCTTTCCTATGTGGATAATGAGGTGGACAAGTTATTTTTTGTCCATTCTTTCATGTAGGTTGTTTTTCATATTTAATTCACAATAAATATATAGTATTAATGATTATATAGTATTAATGATGAATGATTATAGAGTATATTTAAAGACAAGATGATTTAATTAATATTTAATTTTTATCTCTTCAATTTTTCACTCATTGTTTACTTAACAATAATTAGCTAAAACATTGAATTTTTTAAATTTCAATGTCAAAATTTTATTCGCAAAATATATCAATATATTTTGTTCCGATAACAATTAACAGATATCCTATAATATTCAAAAAATACTTTTTCTATTCATCCTTTGACTAATTGTTTTAGCCAATTTTTTAAATTTACCTTCGACTAATTATCAATTTACCTTATTTAAATTTTCAGTTACACATTTTTTTTTGTCATTATTCCATATTTTGATGTTTGATTTAACTAAAATTTTAATATGTTTAGATTAAATAATTATTTATAATATTTTAATTTACCTTATTTGAATTGAGTTACTATCTTTTTAGTAATTTTTTCATATTTTAATGTTTCATTTAATTAAAATATTAAAACGCTTAGATTAAATAATCTGCCCTATTCTTTTTTTAAGTAAAATCAGAAATTTTTCATTCATGAACCGAGCACATCAATTTCCAAAATATTTACAGTACAACTTTTTTAAATTAGCCAATTAGCTAATTCTTTGTTAAAGTCATTATTCCAAGCAAAATTTGGGCCACGCCATTTGCTACATGTCTTCCTAATTTGATCATGCTAATTAATAATTTGCTACAATCTCCGTTAAAGCTAATTAAAATACACAAATTTTCCTTAACTTAAGGTGCTCACTATTCTCCCTAAAAGTTTTATATTATTATGTATCATTTCATGTTCATTGTGAGTAATCTTATCTCAAGTTTTTCATCCCTAATTTCTCTTGATTTACTTCAGTTCTCTTCTCCAAAATTTTATGATTTTATAGATTCCAATTTCAGGTAAGCTTCTCCATTAGTTTTCTTATATAATATTTTGCTCTGTAAATATAATATTTCTTGCTATGTGGATGTTAAATCTGTATTCAAAAGTTTATGCTTCGATTTTTACTCTGCATTTAAAAGTATATTTCATGCATATGATGTTTTTACCTTCTTAATTTTATGAATGAGTTTTATTATAAAAATTTATTATGCTTAGCTAATAACATGATTTGATAAACTTTTGTTCTTTGGGTTACATGTATATGATGTTCCATAAAAATTTTCATGAGATCGAGTTATGCGGGCTAGACAATCTATGGTTATCACTTTCTCTAAATAAAAGAAGTACGTCATGTCATTTTTTTTAGTTATAGTAGGATAATTACTTATTATCAAATACAATAGTTAATATTAGTTACATGTTTTAGGCAATGATGACGTGAATTTTTTTTGGTCTATTTGCATGTGGTTATAAACAATATTTTTATCCTATCATTGTCTAACTCATTTAACATACTAGCTTTGTTTTTTAATTATAGTAGGATAATTACTTATTATCAAATACAATATTTAATATTAGTTATTAAATAAAATATAAATTAAAGTATTGAGTGCTTAAGTAAATTTAACAAAATCTCTCCTTTTAATTCTTTTGTAATAAAAGATTAAATTTTAGAAACTAAAGATACAATAATTTTTCCTTTTAATACATCTTAATTGGTTCTCACGTTAAATTATTAGTTGTTCTCTTGGTAAATGAGTTTTATTATAAAATTTTATTCAGTGAACTTAAGCTGCACAGGAATATTTTGATAGATTTCGATTCCGGTAAGCTAACTAAACTTTCATAAAATATAAATATTTTAGTTACATGTTTAGGCAATGATGACGTGGTTTTATTTTTTTGGTCTATTTGCATGTGGCTATAAATAATGTTTTTATCCTAACATTGTCTAACTCATTTAACATACTAGCTTTGTTTAAGATCAATGTAAGATATAATGATGCAATCAAATATTCGAATTTTGGTACTTCAAGGTGCGAGGGCTCTTCAAACATTGAGTTATCATCACTCATTGATCAAAAAGTTCAGGATTGTACCCCAATTGAGCCATCTTCAAGTGATTTGTTGGATGAAAAATCTCCACTAAAGAAAATTTGTATTCGAAGGTAATATGATTTCAATTAGATTCCACTATATGTTGTAATTGTTGAAAATTATATCTTTATTAATATCTTTTTATGCTTACGATAGGGGAGATGATCAAGATCAAATCAATGATCAAGTTACAAATTTGGAGATGAAGTCTGCAGAAGATGTTTCAAGTACATGTTTCGTTGATTAATCATTGTTCTGTTTGAAACTTAACTTCTTATAGATAATGAACTTATACAAACTTATATGATATAATTGTTTTATTTTGATGTATTTAGCAAATTCTTAAACAACGACTGTGCACTTTTATTTTTATTCATTTATTAGTTAGATTTATTATTTCTATATTAATGTATTTAATATCAATGAAATTTCTTATTTCATTCAAAATTTTTAATTTATTCTAGATTATTACTAAAAAAACCTTCCCCAATATATTAATGTTACAAAAAAATTAAAGTATTTTTATAATTCTTATATTCATATAATAGCTAACACAATAATTTTCTAGCAATTTCAATGGTCAATAAAAGGTAATATAATTAATATTTAATATCTTATTATTAATTAAAATAATTTTAATAGTGAATATTAAATATCAAATAATTTTTATTCAAAAATTATATGTCCGTGCAACGTACGGATTAATAACTAGTGAATATTGAAAATGAAATCCATGATTCAGTAAGACGTTTCGAAAATTGTAGTTTATCAAATTCATCTGCACCCAAAAAAGAACGTGAATTGTTGTAAAATGCACATATCACACTCATTGTATATCTATCACAAAAAGTGAACATTGATGCAGTGAAAACAAGAGTAGTGCACACTACAACATGAAACATTGCACCATCAGATATCAAAGCAGTAAAGCACAGTAAAAGTATACAACGGAATGATTAATATTTGTTTATATTTATATATATATATATATATATATAAAATAAAACAAAATTAAAACTATCACTAATAAATTATATTTTCCAAATAATATCACGGAAATGGATCCTTTTTTGCTTATTCAAAATTTAATAAATGAATATACCACTACAAGAAATATGACATTTAACCATGATTAATACTAAATAGCCGTAGCGAATAGTCGTTGACCACAGCCACGCAACGGTTGTCGGTTGTGGTTTTTGCGAGGGTGGCTAAAACATTCCCCATGGCTAAAAGCCGTGGCGAATGTTTTTACCACGGCTCTTGGCCGTGCCAAATAAGTTTTTCATGGTGGAAAATTAGTTTTGCATCGATTTTTATTTAATCATGGTTAATAATAATTATTTACCACGTTTTTTAGCCATAGTCATTAAAAATGCAACTAATATTAATTTTGTTTTCTAGTGTACGAAAATGAAGCTCATTGTTCTAGTTTTAAATTTCTTTCGCTTATTTGAACATTTAATGAGCAAAACAATGACTTCTTTTTTCTTTTTCACTATATAACCTTATTGAAAACTAGAAAAAATGGATTATAAGCTGTGATGACCCCTCAAACATTCAAAATCCAAAGATAGGGAAGTGGATCCCCACCAAATAGTTCAACAACCCTGACCCTATTGGACCATGAGCAAGGTATCAAACTCAAAACATGTTTATTATTTTTAACCCAACAAGCCCAAAAAAATAAGCCCAATTCAGCGTACATTAGGGACGACACGTCACGCATATTTATGATATCATAAGACACATCATACCACAAAAAAAAAAAAACTCTAACTAATTCCATAAAAGCCGACTGAAATCAACTCCTTAAGCAATAGGTAACGGTAAATGGATTCTCGGCTTGATTGGACAAAACTCGGTCAAAAGGTCATATCTTTGTTCAGATAAGTCCAAATCTCGAACCAACTTTTTTGTAGTTAGTTAACTTGTGCAGCAATCTAACAGTGTATGATTTGCCCTAACTACTTCCCGAATCTTGCTCTACGACTGCTTATAAATTGAAGCTTTGTGCAGTCATTTTGGTGACTAGTTTCTCACTCTCATTCTGTCTCGATTTAGCTGCCTTTTACCTCAGTTTTTGCACTCCATGCGACTTCCATCACTTCATCATCATACTCAACCATTGTTCTCATATTATTTCAATTTTTCCCTTTATTTATTCAGTCAAACACATTACTAACTTAAGCATCGAAGTGTTCACCTCTATTTTGCAGGTTAGTTCATCTTATGATTTTATTGAAAATCCTTCAACTATTATGGTGTTGTTGGACTCTGTACACATCAAGGTGGATTGAAATGATAAAAGTATTAAAAACAAGGAAACAACGTTGCAACAAAAATAATTGTGGGATATATATCAAAATATGGAACATTGCCCTATGAGACATCAAAACAATCAACACACCAATTTCAAAACCATCGAATAACAACGTAAAATATTTTAGGGTTAAAAACAGTCATCACCCATGAAGTATTCACCCCACATCAATTACTCTCCTAAAATATTAAAACCTTCAAAACCCCCCTGGCCTTCTAACCCATTTCGTTTTTAAGTTCAAAAGTTCATTTTACCCTTACTAAAAATTATTTTTTGAAAAAAAAAACTAAAGGAATTTTTAAAATACCAAAATCACTATTTTTTTGAAACTTTGTATGATTCTACTTTCACTTGTTCATTGAGCTCTTTTTATTTTAATAATCCTAAAGTACTTGGAGCTCATTTTACTTTAGTTTTTTCTCGTTTGTCAAACCAAATTAAAAATAAGTTTCTACATGCATATATATATTTACTTAAACAAATATACAATTAATAAAATCGAAGAGCTGACCATGAACTAATAAGAAAATATAGAATTAATATATAATTATATACATATATGGTAATTATATAATTGTGAAAATTATATGAATGTATAAATTTACTTTTAACCTTGTTTGACAAATAAGTGGAACAAAAAATAAAATGAGTTCCAAATACTTCAGAATGATAAAAATAAAAAGAACTCGATGAACAAGTGAAACTAAAATTGGATAAAACTTAAAAAAAGAGTGATTTTGGTATTTTAAAAATTTTTTTTATTTTTTTTTTCATAAATTTATTTTTAGTAAGGGTAAAATGAACTTTTTGAACTTCAAAATTAAAGATGTTAGAAGGTCAGGGCGGTTTTTGGAGGTTTTAATACTTTAAGGGGATAATTGATGTAGGGTGGATACTTTAGGGGTTGTAACTGTATTTAACCCATACTTTTATGATATTTTAAAATTAAAATTAAATCATATATAATCCACGTAAATGTACAACAATCTCGCGCCCTCTAATGAAACATCAACATTTCATAATCTCAAATTTTGTAAGCATAGCCGTGGAAAAATAGGGGAAAAGGACATTTCCAACACATTAAGTGAATTCGGAGCAATTTCAATTCCACTACCGATTGCAATTTAATCCTTTTAATTGTTTAAACCTCTCAATGCATCAAGGATGATTTATTGTTCCAGTGGTGAGGTTGAGGTCCCACAATTAAGGAGTCGTGCGTTCGAGTACTACGGATATAGAGAGTTGTTTAATTTATAGGACGTTTGTATTATTTTTTTAATTGGTTTTGGTAGATGTGGATATGTTATTATACCGCGGACTGAATAGATATTTTCATATTGTGCGTTGAATATTAGAATAACAATTGGTCGCTTTAGAAATATTGTTGTACTTTCAAATTGATAGTTCATCGCTCGTTATTAAAAAAAAAAAAAAAGAAGGGAAAATTGCATAAATCCCCCCTGTGTTTTAGAAATTCAGCTGAAAACCCCGTGTTAAAAATATATGCAAAAAAAATCCTATGTGTTTTGTGTAATAGTGCATACGCTCTCATTCCGTTAGTTGATTTTAACGGTGTTAAATTTTGGGGTGACTTGCCCATTTTGCCCTTATTTTAATAGCTATTGATCTTTGCTAGTTTAAAATAAACAGCCTAGATCTTGAATAATTTTAAATATATATTTTTATATTTATTTATATATACACACTTATATATAAAACAAAAAATATATTATAACATATATATACATATATATATGTGAACATGGTGGGCGACGGCGATTGCCGTTGCCCGGTGAAAGTGGGGGTGACAACGACGTCGCCCCAGATCTGGGCGACGGCCTCCGTCGCGCAGGTGGCGTCGCCTGTGATTATTTAGAGGGTGACGGCGCCACCCCCTTTCAGTGTTGACGGCATAGAAGCAGGGTGAAGGGAAACAGATGCGGAGGCAGGCGGCGTTACGAGGGTGGTGGTGGGAGGCGAATGCAGGCGAAGAGAGGCAGACGGCGGGAGGCGGTGAGGAGATGGCGGACGGCGGGAGGCGGGAGTTACGAGGGTGGATTTGGGAAGAAGATGAACAGTTTTGTTTTTTTGTTTTTGTTTTAATTTTCTGTTTAAATTAAAATTTATTCAATATAATTAATATAAGTTTATACAATTTTAAATATAATCAACACAAAATTATAATTCTTGATCACCTAATAATCTTAGAAGTAAAATTATGTATTTTATTTTAAAACATATAAATTAAATTAAAACAATTTTGATATTTGATATTTAAAACATAATTTTATTTTATAAAGTTTTTTACATATATAAAGGATATTAATTTTTTAATATTTATCATATTTTTTCCAGCAAAATATGAAAATATAAATAATTAACCAAAAACAATAAAGATAGGGGTAAATTTATCAATTCGAAGAGGGAAAGGCTGAAAATGGGTAAAAAAAATGACTCCAGTCGCATTTCCAGTGTGTGTAGGCCACTCTTCATTTTTTTTGTTTTTTAACAGAGAAGGTCTTTTTTGCAGGGTTTATAATTAGAGGTTTTTTTTTGCTATTTAATTAACACAGGTAAGTTTTTAGCAATTTTCATATAACACAGGGGGTATTATGCAATTATCCTAAAAAATAAAACTCTCAATGCATCTAATACTCGTCCTACTTCCTATAATATCGGCACAAGATTGGAATATACTTATAATTTGGGTGAACTTATATAAATTTGCCTACTTTTTAAGAATATACCCATACTTTTGTTTTTTAGTTGAAGTAGTTTGTTTGTTTTTTTTTTTTAAATATATTATAACATAGTTCAGAAAAAAAAGAAGAGAGAAATAAATAAAGAAATAAAAAAAACTAACTCAGGGGTATTATTGACATAATAAAAATTTGATGTCGTGATATAAGTAACCACCTTTTGTGAGTGATAACGGTGTTTTCTTTATATATATATATATATATCACACTCTTGAAGTTCATCCTATGGACAGAGAGGCTTAGTAGAGTCTTAGTAGGAAGTAGGAACATATGATTCTAACATATGCCTTCTATAATAAATTTTCAAGAAACTTCCTAGGAAAATTTATTTCAATAGATTTATTTTTTCAGGGTGAATTTTCTAGAAACTTCTTATGTGATGTCTATCTTTATTTTTAAAATTTAGTTTTAAATATATTTATTTAATCTAGCTAGATACCCATAATTATAATTGGTTCTAATTTTATGAACAATCAAATTTTTATTTAAATTTGGTTGGCCGTTATAATTTTCTCTCAATATAATTCTATTTAAAAATATACATGATAAGGTCAAAAGTGAAAGCTCTTACTTTTTAACACTGATATTATCATACAATGTAAATACCAACCCACATTGGTAGTTTTCACATTGGAGTAAACATAATTTGAAAAGTATTATTACGTTTTATCCCAACTATCAAAGCAAACGACCCTTAAAAATAAATTATAAGATTTATTGATATTGTTTTCTAAGCTGAACTTTAATAATAAAAAACTATTATCTATACTATTATATAAAAGAAATCTCATTTTTACCCGTAAATGGCAGTTAATGACATCGTTGCACATTTTTTTTAATGCAAAATAAAAAATAAAAATCATCAACTCATATGATAACTACTTTATTCAACTTTTCAAATTTTCTATTAATTGATAAATTTATTTTTTTCGTTCTTTCTTTTTTTTTTTTAAATATGATGTATTAATTTATAATATATTTTAAAACGTAAAAAATTATTTATTATATGTACGCAAAAACAACGTGGCATGATGGATAGTTACCTATAAAACAAAGTTGTTGGGTTGAGGGTATTTTGTGTAGCTTATCATTATAGCAATTATTATTTTTTCCACCAAAATAAACATGAAGCCAAAAAGCAAAGTAAAGACAGTATTATGACATAATCACACCCTTCTCCAAATCATATAAAATTGAATAGACTTTTTAAGGCCCTGTTTGGTTGGAGGAAATGTCATTTCATTTTCAGAATTTTAATTATGAAGTATCAAAAATTTCTTTTGGTAAGATTAACTCGAATTTGACAAAGAATTTGGGAATATGAATTTCAATATTTTTGCTGGTATTCTTATTCCTTTATCACGAGAACCATCAATAAAAATTTATTAAATGGCTTTTAAATTATGTATTTTTTCGACTCTCTCACATCTTCCTCGTACACGTATTCACATATATGTGTGTCGATAATATTATTTGTCTATTTATTAAATACGATTAGCGTTCATTTGTTGTATACAACACATCGAACATTTATAAGGAATCCAATTCATTCGCAATTTAAATGTGTGATTGCTATCCAAAGTTCCAAACACTTGAAATTGAGAGATTTTCGGCTGTTAAATTCTTATCGATTATATTTTTTGTGTAAGATTCCATTCTCATTGAACGAATGTAACATAATGGTATTTGATATTATAACAGGTAGATAATTAAATAAAATAAATTATTTACACTCACCTATTTTAATTGTTTTAATTATTTGATTATTATATAATAATGTCAGTTGTTCTAATTTACCATATCATTAAATACATACTTAAATACCCATAAATACATGTAGGTAGTATTCACCACTCACCATTCAAGAGGAAAGTAATAATTACTCAAACTGATCGTACAAAATTTATTGTCTTTCATTTTTTTTAATTAAAAGCGATAAATTTTATTAATAAAAATTAAAGTAATTATATTAATCCTGTCAACTATCAATATCGAACAGAGACAATTCTAAATAATCAAATCAATAATATCACATAAACAAACAACTAGCTGTTACAACAATAAATCACACCTACTATACAGTAGAACATATTTCAAAATCCTTACAAAAAATGAAGTTTTTTAATTTAATGATTAAAGTTGAGGTCCGTAAATAAATTTGAGGTATTCGAGTCCCATCGAGCGTATGAATATTTGTCCGCCGAACGTATTAATTGAATTAATGTATTACTAAATTTATTGAGATTTTGATATAATCATATATGTAATTGACATTTGAAAACCCTTATGAGAGTACAAATAGTATATTCCTAAAAAATATTTTTGAATATTAAGAAGTTTTATTAATCATGGAAGTTAAATTGATGATAGACTGCAAAGTAAGTACAATTTCATAATATAAATAAAAATATAATTAAAAGAAGAAAAAATTCCAAAATAGGGTAGTGGGACCCGCGTCTATTAATAAGAATATTGGTATATCACATACCCGATTTATGATGAAAATACTAATTAATCTTGATTCACAGTGAAAAATAAGAATATCCCAATAATATCCAGATCGCGTTATTTCATTCAAATACGTATCTATCCAAATAAACAACGAACTGTTAAATTGCCGGATAAGAATATAATGACATCGACATTACCAGTAGTAATCACCGCGTGTAATTTCTAATTCGAAATTCAACAACATCCAATAATAAAAGAAAAATCCTGTCAGAATCGTAATTTACGTAACGCCATCCAAATAAATATTTATCCTAAAAAATTAAAAACTAATAAATCATACGCGATAATATCAGATATTATAATATTTTTAATCCAATAATTAACATTTCATGAGCTGTAAACATACCAAGAAAAGCAGTCAAAACGCCATCCAAATACAGTGTTAAAATCCTTACCATTTTTACACAATTCGTAATCTTAATATTAATTCTAATTGAAAATAAGGGTCCCACACCACACAAAATTCTGCCGAATTTTGGAAAATATAAAAATAAATAAAAAATAAAAATGGTGGTCCCCACACGCATGTGCCAACTGTAATCCTTTCCTTTTCCCTCCTCTCTCAAACGCACGCTCTCTCTCTCTCCTCTTTTAAGGAGAGAGAAAACACACACTACACACACTGGCTTTCCATTTCATTTTCCCCTTCTCCCTCTGTTTCTTTTTGTTTCCTTTCCCAGCCGCATTTGTTCTTCCTTTTTCCGTCCCTTGGGAAATTCTTCCCAATTTCCACCGCCGGGCGCCGAGAAGAGAAATGATATAAACGCAGACGAGGAAACGAATCTGCCCATACGTTTCTAGTCTGTACGTGTTTTTCCTTCCCTTCGTTCTCTCCTCTGTGTAGCGCCAAGATTTTAGCCCGGACACGTTTCGGAATTTTCGTTGGAAACGCCGAACCTCGCGGAATTCGCTTCTGGAAAGCAAGGGGAGGAGGAGGATTTGTTTCTGTTGGGGGGGTTTTGTCGGAATGGCGTCAGGGTTGTTGTTTCTCGCGTTGTGTTCGCTTTTAGCGACCGTAGGCCGCTCACAATCCGGTGATGCGGCGGTTATGCAGGAATTGAAGAAAAGCCTGAACGCGCCGAGTCAACTCGGGTGGGACGACGCGAACCCTTGCAACTGGATGAATGTTCAGTGCTCCAGAGATGGGCGGGTGACCCGGATCCAAATCGGGCGTCAGAACCTCCAGGGGTCTCTTCCCTCGAGCCTTAACAAACTCAGTTCTCTACAAGTTTTTGAAGTCCAAGAAAACAACCTCAGCGGGCCGCTTCCGAGCTTCTCCGGGTTGAGCTCTCTTCAGTCCGTCATCGTTAGTCGAAACAACTTTACCTCCGTTCCCTCGGATTTTTTTGATGGTATGACCTCGTTACAAGGTGCGGGCTTGGATTACAACCCCTTTAGCTCCTGGGTTATTCCGAATGGTCTTAAGAGTGCGACCACTTTACAATCGTTTTCAGCAACCTCAGCCAACCTTTCCGGGCCTATGCCTGCCATTTTCGGCACGTTCTCAAGCTTGACTTCTTTGCGTTTATCGTTCAATAATCTTGAGGGCCCGTTGCCACCATCATTTGCGGGCTCTTCAATACAGTATTTGTGGCTCAATGGTCAGAAGAGTAGTTCAAGATTGAATGGTTCTATTGCTGTTCTGCAGAATATGACTCAATTAGCTGAGGTTTGGTTACATGGTAATTCGTTCTCCGGGCCCATACCGGATTTATCGGCCTTAACTCAGTTGCAGAATTTAAGCTTAAGGGACAACGCTTTGACGGGTCCAGTGCCTGAGTCTTTGGTGGGATTGAAGTCGCTTAAGGTGGTCAATTTAACGAATAACATGTTGCAAGGGAAAACTCCCAAATTCAGTGGCTCAGTACAGGTGGATATGTCCGGCATTAACAGTTTTTGTTTATCTGATCCTGGGGTGGAATGTGATCCACGCGTAAATATCTTGCTTAATGTGGCGGGGGACGTAGGGTATCCAACTTCATTTGCTCAGAATTGGAAAGGAAACGATCCATGTACTAATTCATGGAGGGGGATCACCTGTAGCAATGGTAATATCACTGTGGTGAATTTTAATGGAATGGGACTTATTGGGACGATCTCCCCGAGTTTTGCACAGATCACATCGCTGCAGAGATTGATTTTGTCGAATAATTACTTCACTGGAAAAATTCCAAATGAGCTAACCAATCTGCCCGACCTTGTTCTGTTGGATCTTTCAAATAATGAAATTTATGGAAAAGTTCCAACATTCAGGAGTACGGTGGTTGTGAAGACGGATGGAAATGTGAATATTGGGAAGGATACCCCGCCCCCTGGCGTGCACGCAGGAGGTGGGCAATCACCTGATGGTAGTGGATCAGGAAATAGCCATGGGAAGAAATCTTCTAAAGGGGTGATTGTAGGCTCAGCAGTTGGTGGAGTTTTTGCTTTTCTTGCTGCCGGGGGATTGGTCTTCTGCCTTTATAAACGCAAGCAGAATAGGAGAGTTAAGTCTCCCAATACGATGGTTATACATCCTCGCCTATCGGGTTCTGATGATGCTGTTAAGATCACTATTGCTGGTTCAAGCGCTAATGGTGGGACAACTGGGACCAGTAGTGATGAGGGCAGTGGGCAAAATGACATTCATATTGTTGAGGCAGGTAATATGGTGATTTCTATCCAAGTTCTGAGAAGTGTGACAAACGAATTCAGTGCAGAGAACGTACTGGGAAGAGGTGGATTTGGAACTGTTTATAAGGGGGAGTTACATGATGGGACTAAGATTGCGGTTAAGAGGATGGAATCTGGTGTGATGAGTGAGAAGGGTTTAGACGAGTTCAAATCTGAGATTGCGGTCCTCACTAAAGTTCGACATAGGCATTTGGTTGCTCTTTTGGGCTATTGCTTAGATGGAAATGAGAGGCTGCTTGTCTATGAGTACATGCCTCAGGGGACACTTAGCAGGTTCCTGTTTCACTGGAAGGAAGAAGGGTTGAAACCCCTGGAATGGACGAGAAGGCTAATTATTGCACTGGATGTTGCTAGAGGTGTTGAATACCTCCATGGTTTGGCTCAGCAGAGTTTTATTCATAGGGATCTTAAACCATCAAACATTCTTCTTGGGGATGATATGAGGGCTAAAGTTGCTGATTTTGGACTCGTCCGGCTTGCTCCTGATGGGAAAGCTTCAGTTGCTACTAGGTTGGCTGGAACCTTTGGCTATCTAGCACCAGAATATGCAGGTAACTTTATCTCCTTGGTATTGGTTTTCTTGTAGATTCATATGATCGTCATGTTTGATGTAATTTCCTTAGTTTCTGTGCAGAAAAATTTCTTTTATCCACTTCAACTTTATGCATCATCAAGGAGTTAATGATTGCATTCTTGTGATAGTTGTTGAGTTGAAATTTCTGGTACACCCGTCTCAACAATCTCTTCCCTGTGGAGATGGCCATAAACCTGTCTGTGTTGCTGTTTATGAGCTTCTAAATCTCCCTAGCTTTTCCTTTGTATATCCCACATTTAATTCGAACTTGTGATACCAAGTTACCAAATTCGTATCTATTTCTATTGGATTTGAAGATTCTGGTTCTGAAACTGGACTGGCAACTGTAAAAATGGATACAAAGATTAACGGTTGTCGGATAACAACTTCTGATTTCAGTTTCAATCCTCTAATAATTATAATCACTAATTATGACTATTGCCTCTTAACGGGTTTCCAGGAGAGAGCAACCAATCATGGTACCTGTGTTGTATTTGTGCGTAATTTGTTTTACCATCTTCTTTTGTAGCTTTCTAAGTTGACTTTGCGCTATCAGTTTCTCCCTGTTTAGACTTTCGCTTTTTCATTGGTTTATTTGAAAACGGTTGCATTTCTAATTTAAGTATGGCTGTTGCTGTGCATAATTGGACAGTGACGGGCAGAGTGAGTACTAAGATTGACGTCTTCAGCTTTGGAGTTATTCTGATGGAGATGATCACCGGGAGGAAAGCTCTGGACGAGACATTGCCGGAAGAAAGCCAACATCTGGTGCCATGGTTCCGTCGCATGCTGATCAACAAAGACGCATTCCCTAAAGCCATTGATCCAGCCATAGACCTTAACAAAGAAACACTTGCTAGCCTGAGCACCGTCGCAGAGCTGGCTGGCCACTGCACTGCTAGAGAACCTTATCAACGTCCTGATATGGGTCATGCAGTAAATGTGCTTTCTTCTCTCGCTGAGCTCTGGAAACCAACGGAACCTGTTGATCCGGAAGACATGTATGGAATTGATTATGATATGACCTTACCTCAGGCGCTCAAGAAATGGCAAGCCCTCGAAGGAATGAGTGGAATGGATGCTTCTTCTTCCTACCTGGGAAGCAGCGACAACACTCAGACTAGCATACCGACTCGGCCATCTGGGTTTGCAGATTCATTTACATCATCAGACGGACGATGAGGGAGTTCCCAAGAAGAAGGTTTTACCCCAGAATCGAGCTGGCTCTATATGGAGGTCCGATTGTTAAATTTCTCCTAATCTATTCCCATCCCTCTATCCTTAAAAATCCATGTCTTGCAGTGATTGTTATTTTAGATGGGTTTTAACAAGCTGCTCCCTCCTTTTTAGCCATTTTGAAACGCAAATAGCTCTAGCTTTTTCTTTCTTGTTTCTTCTTTTTTTCTTTTGATTGGGGGAAATGATGAATTTGAGGTTTGTTAAAATCCCTTTTTGTCTTTGGTTTAAACTGAAAAGTGCAGGTTTCTGAGTGTTGTATGGTCTTTGTTGTTTGATTGGTGACATGCATGATGTACTTACTAGTTGGAGTTGGTGGCCTTTCAATCTCCATGTACAGTAGTAGCAGTATAGCTAGAATGTTCCAGAAGTTAGTGCCTCTATTTTAATGTGGTTTGGTATTCATAATTACATTATCTTTTCAAGTGTTGGGACACTATAATATATATATGTTTTTCTTCAACAGTTCAACTACTACATTATTCTAACTCAACCATAGTCATTAGAAGAAGAAAGCTAAATTCCAAACTAAGACATAATTATCAGTTCTTGTCTTTGTTGATACAGAAAAATATGGTTGTGTGATGATGAGAGGGTTGTGGTCCTCTAGTCTCACTCTTCATCTGCATCTGCATATAAATAAAAGAAACAACTCAAAATAATGCAGTTCCAAATAATCAATTGTTTATATACGTGTAGAGAATGAATGAATGAATATAGTTAGACTTAGTGTTTGGTGTGGATAAAGAATGTGTTGTCAGAAGATATTGTTTGTCTGATGATGTCCCCTTCCAATTCTATAATTGTTCTTGATTAGACATATATATATATATGTATGGAGAGAGAGATGTTTTGATAAAGAAAGGTGATGATAATGATAATAATAATAAGAGTGGGTGGGTGACAGACAGCACCGCCCGATTTGCTGATAACCTCAATCTTCCATGTCGTGTCTTTTTATATGGTTGACGACTCTGCGGATTTAGCGCCTATAAATGATGCTTTTATTATTATATAATATAATTCTTGATTGCTACCTCTCTCCCTCTCTCTCTCTCTCTCTCTCTCTTTCTCATATTTTATTATAATATTTAAATATTAATATATATGGGGTATTAGTTTTGACTCTTTGTTTTGTGTACATGTGGATTTGGATTTGGATTTGGTCACGTCCACTTTGCACTCTCTCAAAGCTATTTTATTTTAATGATAAATAAATGTAAAAAGTCAAAAATTGGTTTCTAGGGATTTACACCAATCCATCTCCATCCCCTACTACTCATCATTGCTTTTCTTTCACTTTCTTCCCCTACTTTTTTTAACTCATTTCACTGCCTCGTTCTCTACAAACATATTTTTTGCTGCTGACGTGGGTTTTTATGTTTATTTTTTCAATTGATTTTAAATGATTATGTCATTTTTGTCAAGAAATAATTGCTTTATTTATTTAAGGAAATGCTTATAGATTGCATTTTATAATGAGTTTATTTGTTTTCTTTTCATCCCCTAATAATTGCCATATGCAATCCATATGTTCATGGGAAGAGCAGTTTGGAGTAAAAGCTGCACAAGTAATAAGAATTTATGGACAATAATTACAATAACATTTTTTCTCCTGCTCAATAAGTAAGGGTTTAGTGCAATTTATTTTCTGTGATTTGCAAATCGAAAAATTACCCACCTTTAAAAAAAGAAAGCAAATTATCTCCTTATATTTTTTAAATAGAACAATTTATTCACTGATGTGATTTCGTGTAATTCACATGCTTTTCTTTTCTTTCCTTTTTTTTTTAATTTTTGAATTATAAAATTATATTTATAACTTTATTTAAGAACTGTTGGATTTGATTGGAATTAAGGTCCAATCTAAGATCAATGACCTAGATTTTACTTAATTCAAATCAACGGTGATGCATGCCGAAGTCCAACAACATTACAATGGTCGAAGGATCTTCAATGAATCCTAAAATCAAAGGAGGACTAACGTGCAAAATAGAGATTAACACTTCGATACTTAAGCCAGTAATTTATTTGACTGAATAGGTAAATGAGAAACTTGAAATACAGAGAGAATAGGTCAAATATGATGACAAAGTGATAAAAGTCGTGTGAAGTACAAAAATATGCTAAAGCATAGTTGAAATTCGAGAAACAAATGAGGGTGAGAGTGTAGGATATTTGTTACCATTACGGCTACACAATGCTTTGTATTTATAGGCCGATGGAAAGTGAATCCTGAAAGTGGTTGCAGCTTATGATACACCGTCAGAAAGCTATGCTTATATATATATATATATATATATATAAACGAATTGCAATTTGAATTTATCTTGAAGAAGTTATGACTATTTGAACAAGTATTGATAGTCAATCCAATTTAGTGGGTTCCATTTTACCTGTTGCGGCCAGGTCGGGTGGCGTTAATCTAGGAGGAGTTTGCTGGTGATCTTTTGATACAATGTGTCTTATAATATCAAAAATGCGTGTAACATGTCGTCATTGCTGTAGGCTGAGTCATCCTATTTGGATTGGGCTTATTTTTGGGCCTGCCAATTTAGTAAAAATAGACGGGCTATGTGCTTGGTACCTTGCTCTTGGACCAATAGGGTCAAGCATGCTGGTGCTGGGCTGTTTGGTGGCCCCCCACTTCCTTAGCTTTGAGCTTAAGAAAAAATATTTGATGAGGCACCACCACTCCCACCCAATCCAAGAGTGCAAGCCTTGGTGTTGGACTGATGGAGTATGAAGAATATTCCTGTAAAAGATTCTCTTGAAAAAGATTTTTTTCGCCCATGCTAGTTTAGCCGAAGAATCATGCTGGGCTACCTAGGTATGTTTTACGGGGCAATGGAAGTGTCTCTAGCTGCGCCCAAGATAACCTCCTTTTGCGGACGCAAATTTAGGGGAATTTGTGCAAATCTCAAAAAGTGGTGAGTGATATTTACAACCCGCTTTTAGGATTGGCTGAACCTGACGGTAAGTGAAGACCACGCGCATCTTGATTGGCTGGCAACGACAAGAAAGAGGGAAACCCAAGTTCGATGCTGATGGAATTTCCATGTTGTTACCATATTTAAGGTTGCTTTTCCTTTTGTGCTTTCACACGCCTCCTGCATTCTGTAGTGAGTCTCTTCATCTTTTCCCTCTTCCTTTCTCTGTAAAATAATTTAACGTTTGTAATATACTGACTTGCACATACCTCATATCACGGGGGGTTACTTGCATTTTTTCTCAATAAATAATTTAACGTTTGTATTATACCGACTTGCACATACCTCATATCACGGGGGGTTACTTGCATTTTTCCTCAATAAATAATTTAACGTTTGTATTGTATTGACTTGACATCTTCTCTGATATCCGTTTATTTAAAAAAAAGATATCTAATTTTACTCACGAACTTTCGAGTCAATTATTGATCGAATTTTTAGACACCTTAAGGGATGTTTTTGATGTAGTCACTCAAATGGGTATTGAATTTTTTCAAAAAAATTCTGAAAAAGTAATTTAAATTAGTTTTGTAATTCGGGGGCCTATATTTTCTTATTCATTTTCACATCTTCAATACAAGTAGATTTTTTGAGCGAAATTATGTTTTTATAATATTATAAGATTGAAGTTAATTTTTTTATATATGAAAAAAGAGATTAATAAACTAAAATATAACTTATCAATTCAATAACTTTCACATATTCTAATAACTCATATGTCTTAGTATTTAACATGAAAGATTTTTTTCTTTTTTTCTTTTTTTGTTTTGATGTTTTGGTTTAGGCTATTTAATTTCTTATTGATTATGTTCTCTTGTTCTAATGTGAATCTATTTAACTAAATGTAATCAACAACTTATATTGTTAATTATTAGACTACTCAATACTCGATAATTTGTTTCGTTCTAATTAAATTGATTAATAATCTAACATTAATTTGATAATATTAATACATAATCAATCAAATAAAAAAACTTAATTGCATTGTTGTGTAACTTGTATTCTTGATTTTTTCCCACTTTAATCAAATAAATAAATAATCTCCCCAGTATCTCCCCACCCTATATAAAATGTTTGAGAGCTTAAAATTCTATGAAATTGTTTGATAATTTCTGTTTCTAAAAGTTTAAAAATCTCAAAATAAAGTGTTTAGGATCTTATAAAATCTTAAAGGAAAAAAATAAGTTCAACCCAATTCTTTTATAAGATCTTTTGACCTCTTTAATCTTAACATCCAATAAACCAAAACACTCTCACACTTTTGTTTGTATTGCACTTTTATCCTTCGCATAATTAACGTTTTGCCTAAAAAGAAAGTATTTATATATGATGATGCAATCAGCATGCGACCTTTATTTACTTAAGTCCAAAAGATAAATCCAGGCCACACATTCCAACGATGGAGTCGGGTCCAATTCGCTCAGAGCTAGCAAACCCAAATCTTGCTAGCCCACGTACAATTAATAGGTTGAAAGGATGTCAAGCAAACTAGCTCAAATTCTATCACCTTGCTGACAAGGCAACATCCAAATCTAGTCGGCATGTCAGCTACATCCTACACATTCCGGGTCGCCTCCCCATAAAAGTGTGCCAACAAGAATGCATGTGCTAGTTAGATCCGGTTGTTCAAAGATGCAACTAACATTCATAGATTTTTTTTTTGGCTGAATTAGCAGGATTTCTTCTAGTTGTCATATCTCTTAGATGACATGTCCAACAACAATATAGGCATTATCTCTAAAAAATAGACATCTCGAAGATTTTGGGGATATCTCAACTCCTCCACCCGACTTTAAATCTCTCATAATTTGCTTCTATATATAGGGGTTCAGGTAATCAACAAAGTAACTAAGCTAATTTAGCAAGTCTACAAGCTCTCTCTATTTTCAACACTTGTCTTGCAAATTTTCACACTCTCCTTTCCATATTTCCAGCAATTCACTTACATAATTTATTTCATCAAATCTCACGTTTTTTTTTTTATTTAAGTTCCTTCATTTATTTCATGAAATTTTTAATCACTTAATCATTGGAGGACTAACCCCTATTTTGGAGGTTAGTCCTCTCATAATTTTAGGATTTTTGAGATGACCCTTTGTGTGGTACTACTGCACTCCATTACGCAACAATATGATTTTAAATTCTAATAGTTTGATGGCTTTTACGTTCATTATTACAATATGAAGAGCTTATTATTTCACACTCTAATATCTTATAAGCTCTGGCATTTTATTATTCAAATACTTTAAAAATTTATTCAAAATAAAATTCAATATTTTTAAACTCTTAAAACATTTTACGAAATATGAAGATAAGATATTTCAAATATGGTTAGACAAACACTCTCTAATATGCCCTTTTGCTCTTTGTGACATTTTTTTTTGACTCATTAAAGATGTCAATATAATTATTCAAATATTATGATGATTCTTTTGCATATTAATCATTCCTTAGTACTGTAATTAAAAATAGTCAATAGTTACTCTTCTCTCATGATAAACTTACAATGCAAATACTATAATTGGTTTTGCTTTTTGTTTGAAGTGAAAGCGATGAATGTTATTAATTGAACTAAATCGGTTACAATCAGCTCTGTCGATTATCAATTTCTAATAGAGACAATTACAACTATACATTGATCAACAATATTGCATAAATGAAACCTAAACAACCCCATACTATTAACAGTGTACGAACAATCCTACTATACAGTAGACTATCATCCCACGTATTGATGGGGATTTGAACCCATACCCATGATCTCTAGGGTCATGGGATCTCAACATTAATCATTAGGCTATAATTTGTTTTGCTAATCACCTATATGTATTTACTCTATTATTGAGTAGGTTAAACTCGTGTTTCTACTGCAAATGGAATTTTTTATATCGTTTGCCTCCCTTTTCATTGATTATTTTTGGGATTAAATTCCATTAAAACCACTTTTTGATAAAAGGTATAATTTATGACTTTTAATCACATCGTCTTATTACCCAGTATTTCTAATAAATAATTTTTGAATTCCTTCATTAACCTTTTAAATGAGGTTATTTTTATAATTTAATTATAAATATATATTTTCAATAATTAATTATAAAACCGTGAATCCAAATGTATAATCATTTTTCGTAGATTAAATTGTCTCGTGATCAATTTTGCTGCAATTGGGCCAAACTGCGTCTTAGGGTGAGTTTGACCTAACTTTTGAATAAATTGATTATAAAAGAATTAATTTTAATTAATTAAATTTTGAATGAATTGTTTTTGAAATAATGAAATTTGTAAAATCATGGTTTAATTTCAAAATTTAAGTTTTATAAAATGTAAATATTGTGTTTGAACAACTTAAAAATGATTATCTATCAGGTCACCAAACGCCTATAAAATCACGATTGACTAGAAGTGATTTTAGGCCGACAAATACACTTCAAAAGTGTTTTTCGAGAGTATTCAACTGTTGGGCGAACAATCACTCATATTTGCACTATTTACCAAGTATGAGTCCCTTATAATAACTATTTTTTGTTAACAAAAGCCACCAATGTCAGCAGTGGGAGAGCTTTTCGAAGTCCCCGTTCATTTTGTTCCCTTGGTTTTAGGAGTATTTGTGCAAGTTTCGAAAAGTGCTTTTCAACTTCTGAATGTTGAAACTTTTGAAGTGTTTTGGATGACAATTTTTGTTTCTGAAACTACTACAAGAAGTATTTTTAAGTCAAAAGTTGGAAGCACTTTGGGGGTGCTTCTAGCTACTTTGGCATTTTTGTAAATAAATTCAGCCTTCTTTTAAACTACTTTATCTTCATTATAATAATTTCAATTCTATTTTATCCATTTTAATTTATTTTTAAAATTGTTCATCTAAAATTGATGTTAGAATTTTTAAATAATTTGAATAATTTATCACTAACAATATTTATAATTTCACATATTTAATATTTTAAATTTTTTTAAATTTTATTTTCTATATTATATGATATTATTTTTAAATCATAGAAAAATATAAATTAAATTGCTATGATTAATTAAAGATAATATTTTTTTTTTCAAGCGTGCAAGTATATTTTTTGTGCATGAATGAACAATTATATTATACAATAGGAATATTATTGGATTAAACATCTAATTTTTTTGTTAGTATTGAATATTTTAATAATGTAAATGATAATTATTTTGTAGAACGTTGAATATGAGATATACTAATTGACATAAAATTTATTATTTTTGAGGAAAATAATTATTATAATCAGGAGATAAGTGCAAATATTAAACAAAAATAGCGTCTTTTTATTACAGGGGACAAAACGGTCTTTAAATCAATTAAACTTGTTTTAGAAGTGTTTTTCCCCAAACACTACCCAATTTATTTTTATCTACTTTTTACTTTTTTTACAAACACTATCCACTTTAGATTCTGTTACAACTTTTAACTTTTTTCTACGAAAATTACTTTTTTAAAAGCAGAAACTATCACAAACACTCTCTTATTAATTATTTTCTGTTAATACATATTTAAAATTTGAAACATTTTAGTAGTATTGATAATCTATTCATTTTATTTTCATTCGCTTCATTACTTAATAAATACAATAATAATTAAATTAGGGTAAATTACATCAACACCTTTAAAATTATGTTTAATTATACAAATGCTACCCACAATTTATAAAATTAAAAATATACCTCTTGATGAGTGTTAGTGCAATGTACCCATGGGGTCTTTGTATATAGTTTCGCTATTGAGTATGAAGTGTACTTGTAATCACAACGATAACCTCAATAGATATTTGTAATTTTATGGACCAAGGATTTTGTATAATTAAGTATAACTTTAGAAAGTGTTAATATAATTTAGGGATAATTACATTTCCCTCCCCTGAGGTTTGATGTAATTACAAGCAGACTCATGTGCTTTGAAAAATCACATCTACTACCCCCGATGTTTACTTCCGCGTAACAAATAGGTCTATTCGTTAGTCAAATTTCATCGAATTTTATGATATTAATAAAAAAAACTGGATGAAAATCCATATTTGGTCTCGTTTGACTTAATATTGACTTACTAGGGAAAAAAAAATTATTTTTATAATCAAACTATCCTTATACATCTTCACACGTTAATGCACGTGAAGAGTTATATCTTCACCATTATAAGGGTAGTTTAGTAAAAAAAGATTGGTTTGACCGGCAATAAGTTAGTAATAAGACAATCAAGAGTAAATATCGATTTTCATTCAATTTTATTGTTAATATCAATATCGATAAATTTTGATTAATGTGAGTACCTATTTATTAAACGAAAACAATCATTTGAAATTTACGTATAACTACACTAAATCTCATGAGACGACAATATAATCATCCATATAATTTATCTATTAAATTACGTACAAACGTATCGAGCATGTTTTTGAACCAATTAAAAAGAAATAGATTGGGTGTGGAGATGGGAATCCCAAATCAACATCAATCAATTTGTCTCCACCAAACCAGCCCTAATTGTGGTTGTTCCAATTTAGGGCTACATACGAAACTAATTTCCTAACCTCTTCATTTATTACAGCCACAACCAACAACAACAGTGCCGCCGGCGGCAAGAAAGGCGGAAGGCCCCACAACGTAATTTGTTGAAAAATTTTATTTTTGTCCCATATGGTATGATCTTTTTTCATTTGATTTTATTTATTGTATTTGTCTTACATTTAGTCTTATTTATTTAATTTTTTCTCCAATTTGGTCTTAAGTAGCATTTTTCATCAAATTGTTAACGGAACTGTCAACAGCGGCAGAGTCTTGCCCCAATAACAGACTTGACGGCTCCGTTAACAATTTAACGAAAAATGCTATTTGGGACCAAATTTAAAAAAAAATTAAATAAATAAAACTAAATATGAGATAAATACAATAAATATAATCAAATTTAAAAAAAAAACCTAAAATATGGGAAAAGAAAATGATTTTTCCTAATTTGTTGTAACCCCATTTATTCCCTCACCAGATCTCTGATGAAATTTTCGCCACAACATTTCTTGTTTGGTTGCATTGCTATTATTAACGGGGACCCACCGCTATCTGTTTCTGTGTATCCTTTCTTGATTGATGGAGCAATCAGAGTGTCTGGTAGGATGATGGTTTTTTTTGTTTTTGTGTGACACCCTCTACGTAACTATATTGTATTACTACTAATTACACGTCCTTTTTAATTATAACCTGCTTTATAAGGAATTTTCATTTAAATGAATAAAATCAATCCTATTAAACATGTAACATATATATATATATGATAATGATAGAAGTTGTCAAAAGTTTATATCTACTACGCCACATGTATACTCATGTACAAAACTCCAAAAGATGAAGGTTTTAGACTATTACAGAATCTAAAACGCAAACCCGACAAAAGACTAGATGTTTAATAATCATATGGCCAAAACCCACGGCTTCAGGTGTCACGGCCGATCCACCTATTAAGGTCCATAGCAGACTTCAAATTTGATATAGCTAGTCACCGTGATCTATCTCCTGAAAAATGTTGGCAAGGGATGAGCTGCCTACTCAATAAGTATAGCTAATTAACTTATACATATACACGCACATACATAATAAAACAAATATCATACCATACGACAAATATAAGAAATAACATATACCAACAATCGTATCAAATTACACATTCGACTTTATTGTTTATTTCCTTAAGGCCCTGCTTACCTATGCTGGAGTGCATCACTCAATGGTCTATGCTGGCTATCATCTCCTCAATCATAATATCTCTTTTTTTTTCCTCGGTACCACACAACACACAGCTCGTACGATACCCCATCATCACTGATACCACACAGCACACAGCTCGTATGATATCCCATCATCCATCATATCACACAGCTCGTATGATATGTTACATTATCTCCCTTGATCAATGACAGCACACAGCTCGTCATTAATCATAGCATCATAAGCCATTGTAGTATGCCCCCCAGTTAGGTAAGTCATCTCTTTACCTCAATTCACAATATTCTCATCACTCCTCTTCATTCAACAATCAGATCCCCATCAATAACTTAAACGTTCAATTTCATTTAACAATCAACATAGTATACATAATCATCCATCTATCTTCCATACGCCATAACCACATATAATTATATAATGACAACTTCACAGAATAACAAGTAATCCAGACAAATAGCCAACAATTCATAATTTCGTATACAACACAAAATATTTGTCCATACATATAAATATATATATATATATATACATATATATATATATATATATATATAATTCAATTAACTATACTTACCTCCAACTCAAAAGATCTCGTTAATAGGAAAAACTGCTCAGCCCTCTACTCTATCTTCACGTCCTATAGTAGGATATAATATATATTATTAATATATCAAAACTGTTGTAATTTCGGAATAAAATCATTAATCAATATTTCATTTATATAGAAATTCAATCCTCCGTTCCTTTTTCGTCTAAATATTAGACGCTATAAACTCCCCCGGTATATATATCTAATTTATCTATTAACTCATAAAAGCTTATTCTATCAAACCCCTCATGTTTTTATAATTATTGTCCTTTATACCATCCGTAAATGAAATTATTACAAATATCTCATATTTCTTTTTAATAATTATAATATTTCTCAAATACAATTCCCTAATATCTCTCAAATATAATTCCCTATTATTCCTATTAATTTATGCCAATTCTTCACTATAATAACAATTATTTAAACATGTATTTGGTTAATAAACCCGATCAATTTGAATAGTCCATTATAAACAACTACTAAATCTAGTAGATTATATAATTTTAAGTTATTAGCTATAATATTCCAGTCTAATTAAATATATACCCGAACACTAATTTGTATAAATACTCAAATTCAATAAATTTTCTGATTAAATAGTAAATTGAATAGTACAACTCATATGTAATAAATGCACTAATTAAATAATGTTAATATAATAATCAATCTATAATTTATAATAAAAATACTAACCTCGTTTTGCCGTTCGCAGTTAACACAATTCAATAAATGAATGTATGTTTAGTATTGAAAAGTGTATGTTGTGTTTTCTTAAATAGAAAGTCATTTATATATATTTTAATACATGAGGGTAAGATAGGCAGCCACGTGCTGCGTTAAATCAATTTCTCTCTCTCTCTCTCTCTCTCTCTCTCTCTCTTAATTTTATTAAAATTGCAATTTGATCCCCAACTTCAATATATTTATATATTGACCACAAATATTTAATAAGATCCCAATTTAGTCCCTTCAAATTTTAATATATTTGTAGTTTCAACCTGTAACTTATAATTAAATTTATTTTTCCTTAATAATGACTAATTACCCCCTCGATTATGAAAAAAAAAAATCCTATGGACGTCACAATTCCCCCCTCCTAATAAAAATTTCGTCCTCGAAATTTAACTAACTTACCCGTTTAATGGAATAAATAAGGGTACTTCTCTCTCATATGCTCCTCAACCATTCAAGTAGCCTCTCTTGGGGAATGATGACTCCACTTCACTTTCACCATTGGTATTTCTTTATTTCTCAATTTTCTTATACTTTTGTCCAAAATCTCCGTTGGCTCTTCCACATACGTCAATTCCTCGGAAATATCTATTTCCGGTTCACGGATAACATGGCTAGGATCTGATCGATATCGTCGTAGCATCGAAACATGAAACACATCGTGTATTTGCGACAACTCTGTTGGTAGTGCTAGTCGATACGCTAGTGGTTCGATTCGTTCAATAATTTCATACGGTCCAATATACCTCGGACTCAACTTTCCTTGCTTGCCAAATCTCAATATTCCCTTCCACGGAGATACTTTCAGGAAGACCTTCTCACCAATTTCATATTCCATCTCCCTTCGATGTTTATCAACATAACTTTTCTAACGATCTTGGGCTGTTTTCAAACACTTCTTAACTGTCTGTACCTTCTCCATCGTTTGTTGTACCAATTCCGGTCCTTCTAGCTGTCGTAATCCTCAACATCCCAACATACTGGACTTCGATATTTTTCGTCCATATAAAGCTTCATATGGGGCCATACCGATGCTAGAGTGAAAACTGTTGTTATATGCAAACTCTATCAAAGGTAAGTGATCATCCCAATTGCCCTTAAACTCCATTACACAAGCCCTCATTATATCTTCCGACGCCTGAATCGTTCTTTCGGACTGTCCATCTGTTTGAGGATGAAATGCGGTACTGAAATGCAATTTTGTGCCTAACGCCTTTTGTAAGCTTCCCCAAAAACGTGAGGTGGATCGAGGATCTCTATCTGACACAATAGATACAGGTACACCATGTAGTCTTACGATTTCGGAAACGTACAACTCAGCTAACTTATCCAAATAATCTCTCTGGCGTACAGGCAAGAAATGAGCTAATTTCATCAGTCTATCCACAATGATCCAAATAGCGTCATGATTTCTAAGCGTACGAGGCAACCCTACAACAAAATCCATAGTGATCCTCTCCAACATCCGTGATAAGAAAGGATCTCGAGTCTGCGCTTCTCTAATTGTATCCACAAGGTTCGGCTTAAGCGGCAAAGTTGCCAACAAACCTGCTATCTGATCAACCTCTAATTTCGTATTCAAAGATCTCATTTCCAATAACAATGTCATATCATGACTCCCCAAACTGGCTAAGGTGCTTGAACTCTTTCTACTCAATGCATCTGCTATTACATTTGCTTTTCCCGGATGATAATCAATAGTGCAGCCATAATCCTTTAATAACTCTATCCATCTTGTTTGTCTCAAATTCAATTCTTTCTGCGTTAAAATATATTTCAAGCTCTTATGGTCGGTGAAGATCTGAAATCTTTCTCCACACAAATAATGTCTCCAAATCTTTAATGCATGCACAATTGCTGCTAACTCCAAGTCATGGGTGGGATAATTTAACTCATGGGTCCTCAACTAACGAGATGCATAAGCAATTACCTTCCCATTTTGCATCAAGACACACCCCAAACCTTGTTTCGACGCATCCGTGTATACCACATATCCACCACTGCCAGACGGTAAAACAAAAATTGGAGTCGATGTCAACCTTTTCTTTAGCTCATCAAAACTCTGCTGATATTGTTCAGTCCAATGGAATGGTACCCCTTTCCTCAATAACTTAGTCAAAGGACCTGCAATTATGGAAAAGCCCTCGATAAAACGCCTGTAATACCCAACTAATCCTAAGAAACTTCGAACTTCCGTCGTATTCTTCGGTACTCTCCATTCCATAACAGCCTTCACTTTTGCAGGGTCAGGCATAACCCCGTCACCTGATATCACATGCCCTAAGAAAACCACTTGATTTACCCAAAATTCACACTTACTTAACTTAGCATACAACTCTTTTTCTTTCAAAAGTTGCAACACTATTCTCAAATGTTGTTCATGTTCCTCCGTATTCCTCGAATACACCAAGATGTCATCTATAAAGACTATCACAAACTGACCCAAGTACTCTTGGAATGTACGATTCATTAATGCCATGAACGTTGCCAGTGCATTTGTTAACCCAAATGGCATCACCAGGAACTCATAGTGCCCATAACGAGTGCGAAAAGCTGTTTTTGGTATATCTTTCTCTGCTATCCTCAACTGCCAATACCCAGACCTCAAATCAATCTTTGAAAATATAGTAGCTCCCTTCAACTGGTCTAATAAATCATCAATTCTCGGTAATGGATATTTATTCTTCACGGTCACCCTATTCAATTGACGGTAATCGATGCACAACCTCATACTACCGTTTTTCTTTTTCACAAATAACACTGGTGCTCCCCACGGTGAAGTGCTTGGCCTGATAAATCTTTTCTCCAATAATTCTTCTATTTACTTTTTAAGTTCTTGTAATTCCACTGGCGCCATTCTATACGGTGTAATAAAAATCGGGGAAACTCCTGGGAGGGTTTCTATACTAAAGTCCACTTCCCTATGCGGTGGCAAACCTGGTAGGTCGTCAAGAAACACTTCAGGAAAATCTCTCACTACAGGGATTTCTTGCAGTGTGGACTAATCTTTTTCGGTGTCTATCACATGGGCTAAATATGCCTCACACCCTTCTAACATTAATCGTCTCACCTCAATAGTCGATATTACACAGACTGGTACTACTTGTCGATATCCCACAAATACTACTTTTGGCTTGCCAGAAGATTCAATCATCACTTCCTTCTTATAACAGTCAACCACTGCCTTATGTTGCGCTAACCAATCCATCCCCAAAATTACATCAAACTCCTTTAGATCCATCACTATCAGATCTACAGGTAAGTTTATGTCACCAATCCTCACTAAACTCCTTTTTCTAACATTATTCACTATTACACCTCCTTCCATAGGCAAATGAACCATCAAATTATATCCCAGAGGGCTATTCTCACCAGGTATTTTAGATACAAATTCTGAAGATATATATGAATGCGTAGAGCCAGGGTCAATTAAAACATATGCCTCAATATCAAATAATAAGATCCTACCTGATATCACGTTATTTGAGGCTGGAGCTTCTTCCCTAGTCATGTTATATATTCTTGCTTGAGTCTGTCTCTGAGTTGCTTGTGCTCCCAATCCCCTCGTACTCCCACCAATAGTATGGCTACCATCTCTATTATCAGTGCCTTTGCCCCTGCCTCTGCCTCTTTCAGCTCCACGAGCACTGCTCCCTATACTGCTTTGACTTTGAGCCCCACTGGCTGAACCTCCACACATACCTACAGCACCGGTAGTCTGGCTGGGACAATCTCTCGAGATGTGTCCTCTACCCCCGCAGTTATAACAAAATCTCAGGTATAGCACTAGGTCCCCAGCATGTTCCCAGATGTCGCCTCCCACAAGTAGGACAACTCGGTATAAAGGGTAGCCCCCTACCATAACTCTGTCCAGCTCCTCTACCTAATCCAATAGAAGGCAAACTAGATGAACTGCGTTCTATTGATCCCCTGTTAACGCCCATTGATCCACCAAATCTCGATTCACTACCTCCTCGAAAAGCGGAACCACCACATGCGAAACTTCCACCCTCTGCTGAAAATGAACGGCCGGTGCCCCTCTTGGTCAATCTACTCGACTCCCCTATTGTATATGTTGACTTTCTTTTCTCTTCTCCTTTCTTTTTCTCTTCAGTCACTGCCTCTTCCATCCGAACTGCTGACTCAAAGAGAGTTTTAAAGTTCGTAATTCTAACTGCAAGGCCCTTCCTAATCTCAGGTCGTAACCCCTGTTCAAATCGGTAACATCGGTCCTCTTGTGTCGCTATTGCCTCCGGTGCGTACTTGGCTAATGCAGCAAAACGAATCTCATACTTAGCCACTGTCTGATCATCTCCTTGTACAAGGTTCAAAAACTCCATCTTCTTCTTGTCTTGGTACATCTTAGGTCTGTATTTATCATCAAACTCTTTCTTAAATTCAGCCCAAGTTATCTCTCGTAGCTCATATGCCCTCTTTACTGACCTCCACCAAATCAGCGCATTCCCCGTGAATAAAGAAACAACGTACTTAAGTCGATTTTCTGGAGTACAGTTCACCAAGTTCATCACATCTTCGGTCTTTTCCCACCATTTTTCAGCAACCTCTGGGTCTAAGGTACCCTCAAATTCTGTAGCTCCCATCTTTCTAATCCTCTCATAATTACGGTCAACTGTAGGAACCACTTGTGCTGGCACTGGGGCTGGTACATGTGCCTGTGCAAGAAACTGTGCTTGAGCTTGGGCTTTGGCCTCCAAGGCCATCCGGAGGATCTATGCATACTCTGATGGTAACCGTACCGCTCGAGCACCACCAGGAGGAATTGGAGCATCAACACCAATACCCTCTCGACCTACCCCAACTCCACCTGCACTTGCAGGTGCAACGGAGCCCTCTCCGGACTCCACTGACTCTTCTCTACTAGCTAATGGGTCAGCACGTTCACCTTGAGAAGCCATCCTACATTAAGCAATTTAATCAATAAACAAGTCCCATAGTCAACTTATCACCCTAGAAACGTAGACCTGCTCTGATACCACCCAATGTGACACCCCCTACATAACTACATTGTATTACCACTAATTACTCGCCCTTTTCAATTACAACCTGCCTTATAAGGGATTTCCATTTAAATGAATAAAATCAATCCTATTAAACATGTAACACATATATATATATATATATATCATAATGATAGAAGTTTTCAAAAGTTTATATCTACTACGCCACATGTATACTCATGTACAAAACTCCAAAAGATGAAGGTTTCAGACTATTACAGAATCTAAAACGCAAACCCGACAAAAGACTAGATGTTTAATAATCATATGGCCAAAACCCACGACTTCAGGTGTCACGCCGACCCACCTATTAAGGTCCATAGCAGACTTCAAATTTGATATAGCTAGTCACCGTGATCTATCTCCTGAAAAATATTGGCAAGGGATGAGCTGCCTACTCAATAAGTATAGCTAATTAACTTATACATACACACGCACATACATAATAAAACAAATATCATATCATACGACAAATATAAGAAATAACATATAACAACAATCGTATCTCAAATTACACATTCGACTTTATTGTTTATTTCCTTAGGGTCCTGCTTACGTATGTTGGAGTGCATCACTCAATGGTCTATGCCGGCTATCATCCCCTCAATCATAATATCTCTTTTTTTTTCCTCGGTACCACACAACACACAGCTCGTATGATACCCCATCATTACTGATACCACACAATACACAACTCGTATGATATCCCATCATCCATCATATCACACAGCTCGTATGATATGTTACATTATCTCCCTTGATCAATGACAGCACACAGCTCGTCATTAACATAGCATCATAAGTCATTGCAGTATGCCCCCCAGTTAGGTAAGCGATCTCTTTGACTCAATTCACAATATTCTCATCACTCCTCTTCATTCAACAATCAGATCCCATCAATAACTTAAACGTTCAATTTCATTTAACAATCAACATAGTATACATAATTATCCATTTATTTTCCATACGCCATAACCACATATAATCATATAATGACAACTTCACAGAATAACAAGTAATCCAGACAAATAGTCAACAATTCATAATTTCGTATACAACACAAAATATTTGTCCATATATATAAACATATATATATATATATATAAAAATTCAATTAACTATACTTACCTCCAACTCAAAAGATCTCGTAATAGGAGAAACTGCTCAGCCCTCTACTCTATCTTCACGTCCATAGTAGGATATAATATATATATTATTAATATATCAAAATTGTTTGTAATTTTGGAATAAAATCATTAATCAATATTTCATTTATATAGAAATTCAATCCTCCGTTCCTTTTTCGTCTAAATATTAGACGCTATAAACTCCCCTGGTATATATATCTAATTTATCTATTAACTCATAAAAGCTTATTCTATCAAACCCCTCATGTTTTTATAATCATTATCCTCTATACCATCCGTAAATAAAATTACTACAAATATCTCATATTTCTTTTTTAATAATTATAATATTTCTCAAATACAATTCCCTAATATCTCTCAAATATAATTCCCTATTATTCCTATTAATTTATGCCAATTCTTCACTATAATAACAATTATTTAAACACTAATATATATAATTATGTATTTGGTTAATAAACCCGATCAATTTGAATAGTCCATTATAACAACTACTAAATCTAGTAGATTATATAATTTTAAGTTATTAGCTATAATATTTCAGTCCAATTAAATATATACCCGAACACTAATTTGTATAAATACTCAAATTCAATAAATTTTCTGATTAAATAGTAAATTGAATAGTACAACTCATATTTAATAAATGCACTAATTAAACAATGTTAATATAATAATTAATCTATAATTTATAATAAAAATACTAATCTCGTTTTGCCGTTCGCAGTTAACACAATTCAATAAATATAATGTATGTTTAGTATTGAAAAGTGTATGTTGTGTTTTCTTAAATAGAAAATCATTTATATATATTTTAATATATGGGGGTAAGATAGGCACCCACGTGCTGCGTTAAATCAATTTCTCTCTCTCTCTCTCTCTCTCTCTCTCTCTCTCTCTCTCTCTTTTTAATTTTATTAAAATTGTAATTTGATCCCCAACTTTTATATATTTATGTATTGACCACAAATATTTAATAAGATCCCAATTTAGTCCCCTCAAATTTTAATATATTTGTAGTTTCAACCTATAATTTATAATTAAATTTAATTTTTCTTAATAATGACTAATTAGCCCCTCAATTATGAAAGAAAAATTCTATGGACGTCACATTTTGTGTTTTTCTCGAGTTTGTATGAATTTCAAATATGGTTCAATCGGTTGAAATTTATTTTCATCCATGATTTTGCAAATCAAGTTTAAACTTGATCTATGATAGGAGGTCGCAAGTCACCTCGATGGTATCAGGTGCAGTTTGAGAACCTGAAAAAACAACAAATTATTGATGTATCTAGCTAAGTCTTTTTGATGTTTAAATCAGTTCGAGATCTAAATATAAATACACGAGCTTAGTGTATTTAATGTTGATTGGGTCTAATAAATGTCTTACCATAAATGAAACTTGAATGATGTATTTATAGGGTCAAATGTGCCCACTTGTCTAGTCCACGTGTTATGATCCTAGGTTAGATTTTGATGTGGAGAAACGAGGCCTCCTCGTACCTCGCAAGAGAGAGAGAGAGAGAGAGAGAGAGAGAGAGAGAGAGAGAGAGAGAGAGAGAGAGAGAGAGAGAGAAATTCTTTTGAAGTTTTTGTCCGCCAAGACCTTGGACAAAAAACTGGGGGACTAATGATGTGGGGGAAACGAGGCCTCCTCGTACCTCGCAAGAAGCCTGTTCCTTAGCAGGAACCCTGCGTGAATGAGGGACATCGTGGTGCGAGGCAGCCTCGAAAGCGCGGGAGATCTACGAGGCAATCCGCTGAGCTGACAGGGGAATCTCGCAAGCGGCTCAAATGGAGGAAGCTCCCTTAGCAAGAACCCTGCGTGAATGAGAGACATCGAGGTACGAAGCAGCCTCGAAGCGTGGGAGATCTACGAGGCAATCCGCTGGGCTGAGAGGAAAATCCACAAGTGGCTCAAATGGTGGAAGCTTTCTTAGCAGGAACCCTGCATGAATAAGAGATGTCGAGGAGCGAGGCAGCCTCGAGACGCGAGAGATCTACGAGGCAATCCGACAAACTGGCAGGAAATCTCGCAAGTGGCCCAAATGGTGACTCCTTGAGCAGGGAGCATGCATGAGCAATATGAGGCAACCCCGAAAAGCAACTCAGATGAATTATACTAATTATTTTCTACTATTCCCTATTAATTTTTGCCAATTCTTCACAATTATAATAATTATTTACACAATAATATATACAATTATGTATTTGATTAATAAACCCGGTTAATTCGAGTAATTCCATTTTAATAACGGCTAAATCTAATAGATTAAATAAATTCTAATTTATTGGCTATAATATCACCGGTCCAATTAAATATTTACCCGATCGCTAATTTATATAAATACTCAAATTCAATAAATTTTTCGATTAAATAGTAAATCGAATAGTATAAAACATATTTAGTAAATGCAATAATTAAACAATATTAATATAGTAATTAATTTATAATTTATAGTAAAAATTTCTAACCTGTTTTTGCGCCGAGATTAACACTTTCAATTGGTGAAATGTGTGTTTCAATTTGTATGTGTTTGCTTACTTAAGTAGTAAGTTAATAACATATATATATTTTATATAGGTGAAATGATGGTCAGCCACGTGCTGGCTGATTATATATTCATCTTTATTTTTTATAATTTTATTAAAATTGTAATTTAGTCTCTCAAATTCTATATATATATATATAATTTGACCACAAATATTTAATAAGGTTCCAATTTAGTCCCTTCAAGTTTTAATATATTTATAATTTCAACCTATGACTTATAATTAAATTTATATTTTCTTAATAATGACTAATTAATCCATCGATTATGAATAAAATTATATGGACGTCACATTTCTCCCCTCCTAATAAAAATTTCGTCCTCGAAATTTAATTAACTTACCCGTCTCCGGAAATAAATAGGGGTACTTTTCTCTCATATGCTCCTCAACCTCCCAAGTAGCCTCCCTTGAGGAATGATGACTCCACCTCACTTTCACCATTGGTATTTCTTTATTTCTCAATTTTCTTACACTTTTGTCCAAAATCTCCGTTGGCTCTTCCATATACGTCAATTCCTCAGAAATCTCTATTTCCGGTTCGTAGATAACATGGCTAGGATCTGAACGATATCGTCGTAGTATCGAAACATGAAACACATCGTGTATCTGCGACAACTCTGCTGGCAGTGCTAGTCGATACGCTAGTGGTCCGATTCTTTCAATAATTTCATACGGTCCAATATACCTCGGGCTCAACTTTCCTTGCTTGCCAAATCTCAATATTCCCTTCCACGGAGATATTTTCAGGAAGACCTTCTCACCAATTTCATATTCCATCTCCCTTCGATGTTTGTGAACATAACTTTTCTGACGATCTTGGGCTGCTTTCAAACATTTCTTCACTGTCTGTACCTTCTCCATCGTCTGTTGTACTAGTTCCGACTCTTCTAGCTGTCGTAATCCCTCAACATCCCAACATACTGGACTTCGACATTTTCTTCCATATAAAGCTTCATATGGGGCCATACCAATGCTAGAATGAAAACTGTTGTTATATGCAAACTCCATCAAAGGTAAGTGATCATCCCAATTGCCCTTGAACTCCATTACACCAGCCCTCATCATATCTTCCAGCGTCTGAATCGTTCATTCGGACTGTCCATCTGTCTGAGGATGAAATGCGGTACTGAAATGCAATTTTGTGCCTAGCGCCTTTTGTAAGCTTCCCCAAAAACGTGAGGTGAATCGAGGATCTATATCGGACACAATAGATATAGGCACACCATGTAGTCTTACGATTTCGGAAACGTATAACTCAGCTAACTTATCCAAAGAATCACTTTGGCGTACAGGCAAGAAATGAGCTGATTTCGTTAGTCTATCCACAATTACCCAAATAGCGTCATGTTTCCTAAGCGTACGAGGCAACCCTACAACAAAATCCATAGTGATCCTCTCCCACTTCCATTCTGGTATAGATAAAGGTTGAAGTTTACCCGCTGGCGCCTGATGTTCTGCCTTTACTTGTTGACACGTCATACATTTACCCACAAATTCCGCCACATCTTTCTTCATTGTCTACCACCAATAATATGGTCTTAAATCTCGATACATCTTCACGGTACCAGGATGCATTGCATATGGTGCATTGTGAGCTTCCCGCAAAATCTCTTCCCGTAATCCATTCACATCAGGTACACAAACTCGTCCTCCATTCACTATCACTCCATCAACCCTTACTGAAAAATTTGGTTTGTACCTTGTTTCATTCTCTCTAGCATCCGTAATAAGAAAGGATCTCGAGTCTGTGCTTCTCTAATTGTATCCACAAGGTTCGGCTTAAGCTGCAAAGTTACTAACAAACCTGCTATCTGATCCACCTCCAATTTCGTATTCAGCGATCTCATTTCCAATAACAATGTCATATCATGACTCCCCAAACTGGCTAAAGTGCTTGAACTCTTTCTACTTAATGCGTCTACTACTACATTTGCTTTTCCCGGATGATAATCAATAGTGCATTCATAATCCTTTAGCAACTCTATCCATCTTCTTTGTCTCAAATTCAATTCCTTCTGCGTTAAAATGTATTTCAAGCTCTTATGGTCGGTGAAGATCTGAAATCTTTCTCCGTACAAATAATGTCTCCAAATCTTCAATGCATGCACAATTGCTGCTAACTCCAAGTCATGTGTGGGATAATTTAACTCATGAGTCCTCAGCTGACGAGATGCATAAGCAATTACCTTCCCATTTTGCATCAAGACACACCCCACACCTTGTTTCGACGCATCCGTGTATACCACATATCCACCACTACCAGACGGTAAAACCAAAATCGGAGTCGATGTCAATCTTTAATTTAGCTCATCAAAACTCTGCTGACATTGTTCAGTCCAATGGAATGGTACCCCTTTCCTCAATAACTTAGTCAAAGGACCTGCAATTATGGAAAAACCCTCGACAAAACGCCTATAATACCCAGCTAATCCCAAGAAACTTCGAACTTCCGTCGTATTCTTCGGTACTCTCCATTCCATAACAGCCTTTACTTTTGCAGGGTCAGGCATAACCCCATCACCCGATATCACATGCCCTAGGAAAACCACCTGATTTACCCAAAATTCACACTTGCTTAGCTTAGCATACAACTCTTTTTCCTTCAAAATCTGCAACACTATTCCCAAATGTTGTTCATGCTCTTCCCTATTTCTCGAATACACCAAGATGTCATCTATAAAGACTATCACAAACTGGTCCAAGTACTCTTGGAATGTACGATTCATTAATGCCATGAACGCTGCCAGTGCATTTGTTAACCCAAATGGCATCACCAGGAACTCATAGTGCTCATAACGAGTGCGAAAAGCTGTTTTTGGTATATCTTTCTCTGCTATCCTCAACTGCCAATACCCAGACCTCAAATCAATTTTTGAAAATATAGTGGCTCCCTTCAACTGGTCTAATAAATCATTGATTCTCGGTAATGGATATTTATTCTTTACGGTCACCCTATTCAATTGGCGGTAATCGATGCACAACCTCATACTACCGTATTTCTTTTTCACAAATAACACTGGTGCTCCCCACGGTGAAGTACTTGGCCTGATAATTCCTTTCTCCAATAATTCTTCTATTTGCTTTTTAAGTTTTTGTAATTCCACTGGCACTATTCTATACGGTGCAATAGAAATCGGAGCAACTCCTGGGAGGATTTCTATAGTAAAGTCCACTTCCCTATGCGGTGGCAAACCTGGTAGGTCGTCAGGAAACACTTCAGGAAAATCTTTCACTACAGGGATTTCTTCCAGTATGGGACTTCGGTGTTTATCACATAGGCTAAATATGCCTCACACCCTTCTAACATTAATCGTCTCGCCTCAATAGCCGATATTACACAGACTGGTACTACTTGTCGATCTCCCACAAATACTACTTTTAGCTTGCCAGAAGATTCAATCATCACTTCCTTCCTATAACAGTCAACCACTGCCTTATGTTGCGCTAACCAATCCATCCTCAAGATTACATCAAACTCCTTTAGATCCATCACTATCAAATCTAGAGGTAAGTTTACGTCACCAATCCTCACTAAACTCCCCTTTCTAATATTATTCACTATTACACCTCCTCCCATAGGCAAATGAACCATCAAATTATATCCTAGAGGCCTATTCTCACCAGGTATTTTAGATACAAATTCTGAAGATATATATGAATGCGTAGAGCCAGGGTCAATTAAAACATATGCCTCAATATCAAATAATAAGATCCTACCTGATATCACGTCATTTGAGGCTGGAGCTTCTTCCCTAGTCATGTTATATATTCTTGCTTGAGTCGGTCTCTGAGTTGCTTGTGCTCCCGGTCCCCTCGTACTCCCACCAATATTATAGCTACCATCTCTATTATCAGTGCCTCTGCCCCTGCCTCTGCCTCTGCCTCTTTCAGCTCCACGAGCACTGCTCCCTATACTGCTTTGTCTCTGAGCCCCACTGGTTGAACCTCCACTCATACCTACAGCACCGGTAATCTGGCTGGGACAATCTCTCGACATGTGTCCTTTACCCCCGTAGTTATAACAAATCTTAGGTATAGCACCAGGTCCCCAACATGTTCCCAGATGTCGCCTCCCACAAATAGGACAACTCGGTATAAAAAGGTAGCCCCCTACCATAACTCTGTCCAGCTCCTCTACCTGATCCAATAAAAGGTAAACTAGATGAACTGCGTTCTACTGATCCCCTATTAACGCCCACTGATCCACCAAATCTCGATCCACTACCTCCTCGAAAAGCGGAACCACCACGTGCGAAACTTCCACCCTCTGCTGAAAATGAACGGTCGGTGCCCCTCTTGGTCAATCTACTGGACTCCCCTGTCGTATATGTTGACTTTCTCTTCTCTTCTCCTTTCTTTTTCTCTTCAGTCACTGCCTCTTCCATCCGAACTGCTGACTCAACGAGAGTTTTAAAGTTCGTAAATTCTAACTGCAAGGCCCTTCCTAATCTCAGGTCGTAACCCCTGTTCAAATCGGTAGCATTTGTCCTCTTGTGTCGCTACTGCCTCCGGTGCGTACTTGGCTAATGCAGCAAAACGAATCTCATACTCAGCCACTGTCTGATCATCTCCTTGTACAAGGTTCAGAAATTCCATCTTCTTCTTGTCTTGGTACATCTTAGGTCTATATTTATCATCAAACTCTTTCTGAAATTCGGCCCAAGTTATCTCTCGTGGCTCATATGCCCTCTTTACTGACCTCCACCAAATCAGCCCATTCCCCCGTGAATAAGAAAACAACGTACTTAAGTCGATTTTCTGGAGTACAGTTCACCAAGTTCATCACATCTTCGTTCTTTTCCCACCATTGTTCAGCAACCTCTGGGTCTAAGGTACCCTCAAACTCTGTAGCTCCCATCTTTCTAATCCTCTCATAATTACGGTCAACTGTAGGAACCACTTGTGATGGCACTGGGGCTGGTACATGTGCCTGTGCAAGAAACTGTGCTTGAGCTTGGGCTTGGGCCTCCAAGGCCATCCGGAGGATCTGTGCATATTGTGGTGGTAACCCTACCCCTGGAGCACCACCAGGAGGAATTGGAGCATCAACACCAATACCCTCTCGACCTACCCCAACTCCACCTGCACTTGCAGGTGCAACGGAGCCCTCTGCGGACTCCACTGACTCTTCTCTACTAGCTACTGGGTCAGCACGTTCACCTTGAGAAGCCATCCTACATCGAGCAATTTAATCAATAAACACATCCCATAGTCAACTTATCACCCTAGAAACGTAGACCAGCTCTGATACCACCCAATGTGACACCCCCTACGGCACAACACTTTATCGTTACTAATCATTATACTCTTCGAAATTATAAGTTGTCTTATAAGATTTTCCATTTTAAACTAATAAGATAAATCCTATTTTTTCTCGATATAATATAAATCTATAAATATATCTTAAATCACGATAGTATCATCAAAATTTTATATTTACTAGGCCACCGATATACTTATGTACAAAACTCCAAAAGATGAAAGTTTCAAACTATAACAGAATCCAAAACGCAAACCCGACGAAAGGCTAGAGGTTTAATAATCATATAAACAGAACCCTCGACTTCAGATGTCACGGCTGACCCACCTATTCAGATCCATTTCATGACTTCCAATTTAACATAGCTAGTTCACCGTGATCTATCTCCTGAAAAATATTGGCAAGGGGTGAGCTGCCTACTCAATAAGTATAGCTAATTAACTTATACATATACACGCACTTACATAATAAAATGAGTATCATGGAATACAACAAATATAAGAAATGACACATACCAACAATCATATATCAAATACATATAATACTCGACTTTATTGTTTATTTCCTTAGGGCCCTGCTTACCTCTGCTGGAGTGCATCACTCAATGGTCTATGCCGGCTATCATCCCCTCAATCATAATATCTCTCTCTCTTTTTTTTTTCTCGGTACCACACAGCACACAGCTCGTATGATATCCCATCATCATCGATACCACACAGCACACAGCTCGTATGATATCCCATCATTCATCATATCACACAGCACACAGCTCGTATGATATGTTACATCATCTCCCTCGATCAATGACAGCACCACAGCTCGTCATTAATCATATCACCATAAGCCATTGCAGTATGCCCCCCAATTAGGTAAGCCATTACTTATCTCAGTTCACAATATTCTCCTCACTCATTGTCATTCAACAATCAAATCCCCATTGGTAACTTCAACATTCAATTTCATTTAAGAATCACATATAGTACACACAATTACCCATCTAACTTCCATGCACCATAATCACATATAATCACTTAATGACAACTTCACAGTATAACAAGTAATCCTGACAAATTGCCAACAAGTCATAATTTCTTATACAACACAAGAATATATTTGCATATATATAAACATATATATATATATATATAAATTCAATTAACTATACTTACCTCCAACTCAAAAGATCTCGTTAATAGGAGAAACTGTTCAGCCCTCTACTCTATCTTCACATCCTATAGTAGGATATAATATATATATTATTAATATATCAAAACTATTGTAAATTCTGAATAAAATCACTAATTAATATTTCATTTATATAGAAATTCAATCCTCTGTTCCTTTTTTCTTCTAAATATTAGACGCTATAAACTCCCACGGTATATATCTAATTTATCTATAAACCCATAAAAGCTTATTCTATCAAACCCCTCATGTTTTTATAATTATTGTCCTTTATACCATCCGTAAATGAAATTACTACAAATATCTCATATTTCTTTTTAATAATTATAATATTTCTCAAACGTAATTTTCTACTATTCCCTATTAATTTTTGCCAATTCTTCACAATTATAATAATTATTTACACAATAATATATACAATTATGTATTTGGTTAATAAACCCGGTTAATTCGAGTAATTCCATTTTAATAACGGCTAAATCTAATAGATTAAATAAATTCTAATTTATTGGCTATAAATATCACCGGTCCAATTAAATATTTACCCGATCGCTAATTTACATAAATACTCAAATTCAATAAATTTTCCGATTAAATAGTAAATCGAATAGTATAAAACATATTTAGTAAATGCAATAATTAAACAATATTAATATAGTAATTAATTTATAATTTATAGTAAAAATTTCTAACCTGTTTTTGCGCCGAGATTAACACTTTCAATTGGTGAAATGTGTGTTTCAATTTGTATGTGTTTGCTTACTTAAGTAGTAAGTTAATAACATATGTATATTTATATAGGTGAAATGATGGTCAGCCACGTGCTGGCTGATTAAATATTCATCTTTTTTTTTTTTAATTTTATTAGAATTGCAATTTAGTCTCTCAACTTTTATATATATATATATAATTTGACCACAAATATTTAATAAGGTTCCAATTTAGTCCCTTCAAGTTTTAATATATTTATAATTTCAACCTATGACTTATAATTAAATTTATATTTTCTTAATAATGACTAATTAGTCCCTCGATTATGAATAAAATTATATGGACGTCACAGGTACTCTCATCGGGAGTCGTACACACTTCGATGACGGGCGTGCCCTGAGGAAAGGCTGGAGTGTACGACTGGGGAGGGGCAGGAGTCAAACTCGCGAGGGATGCTCGATGAAGGAAGGTCGGAGGGAGTCGAGGAAACAGACCGAGCCGAAGAACTGGGGGGAATAGCTGGGACATCCTCAAGAATGAACTTACGAACTGCGGCGCGATTCATCATGATCCCTGCAAAGCCATACAAATCATACAATCAACCAAAAAGGAAGAAAACAAAGCACCAAGGATGGAGACTTATGAAGCCTGGAGTAGGCATCCAAGGGACCCTCATAACGATCAGGAGCTGGGTGTAGCCCAGCCACGATGAGTAGCTCTTCCTCCAAACTAACCTTACCCTTAAACTCGTGCTCGACTAAGCATATGTCTAACATCCTTCTCTTTATTTTCCCAAGATTCAGAGGAGGTAAAGGATTCAACGACGAGCCCCAAACGACGGGCACGTCCCACAGAGGTTTTCGCACAAAGAAAAAGCACGTTTTCCAGGCGCCATGGAAGAAGGCTTATCCCGAATGAAAGTAAGGCCTGGACGAGGGGATAAGTAAAAGAAGCATTCCCCCGTGGTTAACTTGGGAGCCAGAACACCCAAGAAGTTCTCCAAGGTAGGTTCAAACTGATACAGTTGAGAACATAGCAGAAAACCCACTACTAACCTATAAGAGTTAGGGAGAAGCTGGCTAGGAGGAATCCCTAAGACATTGAATAACTGAACTAGCAAATCAGGCAAGGGGAATCGTAGTCCAGAGGTAAGCTGAGAGGTATACACAGTGAGAAAGCCTTCAGGAGGGTTGTTGGCAAACTGAGAAGGAGAAGGGCGAAGCCAATCATAAGTCGCCGGAAGGGAAATCTGGTCCACTAGTTTCCTAATAGATTCTTCCGACATTTGAGAAGGGGTGCTAGAAACTACGGCCAGAGCCTCGCCCGAAATCAGAGTAGGAGAAGGGGCTACATTCTCCCCAGAAGAGGAGGCCTTAGAACGGCGAGGCATTTTACCCCTAATCTTTTGAGGAAGACGACGAGTTATGGGAGGAGGTGAAGAAGGACCAGAAGTACCGGAGGAAGTCCAATTGCTAGAAACCTCACCCGCCATGCAAAAGGAAAAACCTAGAACTCATCCTAAAACCCACCCACCAGTTCACACAAAAAAATTTTTGGCAGAAAACCCTGAAAACACCAACCTAAACCAATTGAAAACAGAAAGGAAAGTGGAAGAATGAAGGATACCTCTAAGAGAAGCGCAGGAGGAAGGAAGCCTGGGAGAAGGGGATGAAAACAAGGATTCTTCACTCTCGACTGAGAAGAAAACAAAGCAAAGGTTGGAGATGGAGGGAAGATGAAAGGGGTAAAAGATTTAAAAGGTAGAGGAAGGTGAAAGGGCAAAAGGCGAAGAGGTGGAGGGGAGAAGGACACGTGCCTCTTAGGAAGAGGCACAAGCGGTGAAAAAGGAAGGGAAAAAAGGGCACGTGGCAGGCCTATGGGTGAAGGCTGGGCGGCAGACAGGTCGCCAGTCATGATTACCTGCAGTAAAAGAGGAAGGGCGACCTTCTCTCTTCTGGGTAAAAAAAAAAAGAAAAGAGAGAGAGATATTCTTTTGAAGTTTTTGTCCCGCCAAGACCTTGAACAAAAACTGGGGGACTAGTGATGTGGGGAAACGAGGCCTCCTCGTACCTCGCAAGAAAGAGAGAGAGAGAAATTCTTTTGAAGTTTTTGTCCCGCCAAGACCTTGGACAAAAACTGGGGGACTAATGATGTGGGGGAAACGAGGCCTCCTCGTACCTCGCAAGAAGCATGTTCCTTAGCAGGAACCCTGCGTGAATGAGGGACATCGTGGTGCGAGGCAGTCGTACCTCGCAAGAAGCCTGTTCCTTAGCAGGAACCCTGCGTGAATGAGGGACATCATGGTGCGAGGCAGCCTCAAAAGCGCGGGAGATCTACGAGGCAATCCGTTGAGTTGACAGGGGATCTCGCAAGTGGCTCAAGTGGAGGAAGCTCCTTAGCAGGAAACCCTGCGTGAATGAGAGACATCGAGGTACGAAGCAGCCTCGAAGCGTGGGAGATCTACGAGGTAATCCGCTGGGCTGACAGAAAAATCCCGCAAGTGGCTCAAGTGGTGGAAACTTTCTTAGCAGGAACCCTGCATGAATAAGAGCCGTCGAGGAGCGAGGCAGCCTCGAGACGCGAGAGATCTACGAGGCAATCCGACAAACTGGCAGGAAATCTCGCAAGTGGCCCAAATAGGGACTCCTTGAGCAGGGAGCATGCATGAGCAATATGAGGCAACCCCGAAAAGCAACTCAGATGAATAGAGCCCCTGTGATACGCGGCCTCTTATAGAATTTAGTATAAATACCCCCCCTCCCCCTAGCTGAAAAGGGGCAGGTTGCCTGGAATAAACATTATTCACAATTCTTGCAACATCAATTTTGTTAGATAATCGATAGCTCCAATGACGGGTTATCTGGAACGGGTCATTAGAGCAGATCGGGTAGCCTGACCCAATTCGGATTCAAAGGACAGGGACCTTGTTCCAAAATGGTAATTATCACTCCTTTATCACTCCTTTTGAGGGGTATTTTTGTCATTCATCATGTGTGCTATAATTCCCTATCATTTCTCACTTGATGATAGTATTCGTAAATCTTAGTTATAGTCTTAGATTAGTTTCTCTAACTTTTTCGGCAAAGATAGTGGTCGTATTTTGACATTTTGGGGAATAAAATAGGTTTATTTTTCTCATTTAATCCCTTAAGTTTATAAAATTTTTAAATTAAATCTTTTTTAAGGTGGGAAAAAATAATGAAGCTTCCTGTCCAAAATGCCAGATGTTAGCCCTGCTCATTTGACGTCCAACAACACATTAAGATAAAGTCAAAAGCTAGTGGTGTGAAAAAGGTAATGCGATGATTGAAAATTCAAAAATGTTGTACTAAGTATGTGTTGTATGTGAATTAACTGTTGTCATAAATGATGTGAACCTATTTCAAATAAAATAATTTTTTACCCCTTATAAAAGTCTGAATATACCATTAGATAGTTGCAAAGTTTGTTAAATCATGGTAGGGGAAGGATTTTGGTAAAAATATGACTTGGAATGAAAACATGGCCGTGGAGGTGGAACATGGCCTGGACGTGTTTAGAAATGGCAACGGGACGGGTATGGAGCAGTTTGCCAAAATTAAGGACCCACCCTGCCAAGAAAATTTCAAATCAGACTCGAACCTAGACTTGATAGACCCAATTAATATTTTAAAAATATTAAAAAATATATTTTTAAAAAATAATACTATCATAACTTTATAATATGATATGATAATATTATTGAAAGGTTAATACTTATTTGTAAATATATATATGTATTTAAGCATTTGAACTATTAAAAATTTTAAAATATGTGTTACTTATATAAACATTAAAACGTTTATAAACTATTTATATTAAGATTTTAATTTATGCAAATATTAAGTTTATGTATTATGTATAAGTAAATTATATGGATTTTTTATATATATGTACAATATTTTATATAAGTATATAAAAAAAAAAAAAAAGAGGTTGGGCGGATCCGGGTCCAACTCGGACTTATTGCCATCCTTAAGCCATGTATTGTTTGAAACAATATTTTTCAAAATTGGATCGAAAATCAAATCGATCAAGCTATTAGTCACTGGGTCACTGGTCCGATCGGTTGGATCGGATTAAAAAAACTAATTAACTCAGACCTTATTATATACATACATATATATATATAACAATACTTTTATAAAATGGTACCATTTATAAATAAATACAATTATAATAATTTAACAATAAAAAAAAACAACAAACCTCTTGGAGGAAGCAAATAAAATTAAAATTGAAAACCCTCCAAATACATGAATTGATTAAATAAATGCAATTTATAACAATATTTTAGCAACCATGGCTTTCATATAATTCTTATAAGAAAAATCCAAAAAAAATGGAGAAGCATAGAGAAAATGAGAAAGAATTAGATTATGAAGGAAAGAAAAACTCTGTTGACTATTAGAAATGCTAATTGTCCCACATTAAAAATGTATAAACCAAATGTAATTTAAGTACTTTTTCATTATTCCACATCGAAAAAGTATAAACCAAGATTAAACACTTTCTCATTTGTCCCACATTGGAAAAACATAAGGCAAGCTTAAGCTATTTACATTATAAATATGGTAATTGTTTGTTTGAATAATTATGTATGAAGTAGTTGCCTATTTATTTTCTTTTGGATTTATTTTATTCTCTTTTTGTATATTTCACTATATTATTATTTAGCGGAATTTGTATTATTAAATTTTTTAAAAAAAAATAGCAGAATTGGGTCAACTGGGTTCTGGGTCAACCCAGGTTTTGACTGGTTTTGGCCGGTTTCAACAGGTTCGCACCGGTCCAGTTGGCACCGCTTTTGCACCATTGTTCCGGGCCGGACACTTGGCCAGTTCTCGGTTCAACCGGTCGAACCGGCCAGTCAGATTCGAGTTTAACAACATTAATTTGAAAAATTAGTCTGTGTCTCAAAAATACAGTCTGACCTTGTTTATTTATTTTATAAAAAAAAAGTAAAAAAATAACAACACTATCCCTATAGACAAGTTATGTGGTGGTCCAATGACCATTTTCAGCCACGTTTCGTTGAAAATTGATTGGATAGACCAAATTGAGACAAATTAAAATCTAGAAATGCCAAAATTAATAAATAAACTTGAGGGACTAAAATAATTTAAAATACAAATATAAAAGGACCAATTGTACTATTTAACCAAACCCTTCTCTAAGTCAAATTTGATAGTATTGTAAATGCACACAGCAATGGAAGAAGATAATTGATTTTCATGCATTTTCAAACCTATTTGACATCTAAAAATTTTGGGTAAATTACAATTACCTTCCTTAAAGTTTGACATAATTACAAATACCTCCTAGTTATTTGAAAAATAACAAATACCCCCCTAAAGTTTATAACCTTATAATAAATAACCCATTTTCATTCACTTTTATAGGTGAACTGACCAAAATGCCCTTATGCAAACTAAATTATTTCTTATTTAATTCTTAAATTTTTTTGATTTTTTTTTTGACTAAAATAGTAGGGAGATGTTTCTTAAGTTTTTTTACACAGAGGAACAATACTGCAATTTATCTCGACTAATTTTTCTATAATTTTAATAAAAAATTCAAGCGCAAAATGGTCAATTTCAGGTATTTGGTTAAAAACACAAATTTCAGGAGGTATTTGTAATTTTTCAAGCAATAAGAAGGTATTAGTAATTATGCCAAACTTCAGGAGAAGTGGCTATAATTTACCCTAAAATGTCAACATTATTTTACAACATTTTGAATTTTTAGAAAATAACTTTTATTGTTTATTTTTTAGAGGGTGTTTGGCTAAGCTTTTTTAAAACATCTTATAAGCTCCCTACATCTTATAAGATGTTTTAGGAAGCTTATAAGATGTTGGAACTTATTTTGAAAATAAGCTCCTAAAGTGTTTGGGTAAAATAGATATTAAAGCTTATAAAATGTTTTTACATCTTATAAGATGTTAAGGTGTTTGGCATAATAATGTCTTTTTATTGGAAAATGACCAAAAAGGACATGATACTATTAATTAGAATCAAATAAATTATTATTTTTGTTGACACATTTTGTTTTGAAATATTTTTAAACTAATTTCGTAAATAGTACACATTAGTTTAACTTCAAATAAAAATTTATTAGATAATTTTTTTTTATAAAAAATAGAGCGGATTATGATCTAAATTTTGAATAAAAATAATATATATATACATTCATGCTAGTTGAATATTAATATAGATATGTATATATTTTCTCTCTTGACGCAATGACTATTTCTAATTGTATAAATAATATCTTGAATTTATATTTTTTCAGTAAGTATAATATCATAGCAATCTTCTTCTTTTTAGCTATAATAATTTATTATTTAATAATGAAGCATTTTCTCTTTTTTAAATGTAAAAAAAATTAGGGATAATTGCATAATACCCCCCCTGTGTTATAGAAAAATAGCTAAAAACTTACATGTGTTAATTAAATAGCCAAAAAAAATCCCTCTAATTATAAATCCTGCAAAAAAGACCCTCTCCGTTAAAAAAACGGAGAGTGACCTACACACGCTGAAAATGCGACTAGAGCAATTTTTTGACCCATTTTCAGCCTTTATCCTTTTCGAACTGACAAATTTACCCCTATCTTTATTGCTTTTGGTTAATTCTTTATATTTTCATATTTTGCTGGAAAAAATATGATAAATATTAAAAAATTAATATGCTTTATATATGTAAGAAACTTTATTAAATAAAATTATGTTTTAAATATCAATATAAAAAAAATTGTAATATAATTTATATGTTTAAAATAAAATACATAATTTTACTTCAAAATATTATTAGGTAATCAAGAATTATAATTTTGTGTTGATTATATTTAAAATTGTATAATTTATATTAATTATATTGAATAAATTTTAATTTAAATAAAAAATTTAAAAAAAAAAAAACAAAAACATTGTTCATCTTCTTCCCAAACCCACCCTCGCAACCCCCCGCCTCCCGCCGTCCGCCATCTCCTCACTGCCTCCCGCCATCTGCCGTCTCTTCGCCTGCGTCCGCCGCCCACCACCACCCTCATAACGCCGCCCCTCGCCGCCTGCCTCCGTGTTCCCCTTCTCCCTGCTTCTATGACGCTGAAACAGGGCGGCGGCGTCGCCCTCAAAATAATCACAGGCAACGGTGCCTGCGCGACGGAGGTCGTCGCCCAGAGAAGACTGGACGACGCTCCTCTGGTCGTCGCCCAGATCTGGGGCGATATCGCCGTCGCCCCCATCTTCGCCGTCGCCGTCGCCGTCGCCGTCGCCCACCATGTTCATATATATATATATATATATGTTATAATATTTTTTTATTTTATATATATTTTTGTATCCATAAATAAATATAAAAATATATATTTAAAATTACTCAAGATCTAGACTGTTTATTTTAAACTAGCAAAGATCAATGGCTATTAAAATAAGGGCATAACGGCAAGTCACCCCAAAATTTAACACCGTTAAAATCAACTAACAGAATAGGAGAGTATGCACTATTACACAAAACACATGGGATTTTTTGCATATATTTTTAACACGAGGGATTTTAGCTGAATTTCTAAAACACAGGGGGGTTTTATCCAATTTTCCCAAACAATTAATAACAATAAAGAATTTTAAATTCCTAGAGAGAGAGAGAGTATCTATGTGTGTGGGGGTGTGGAGAGAGAAACATTACGTGTGTGTATGTAGAGAGAGAGAGAGAGAGAGAGAGAGAGAGAGACTATGTGTGTATGTAGAGTGTGTGTGGTAAATGAGGGTATTTTTGTCATATAACATATTAATCTTATAGAACTTATAAGATGTTTTGAAAAAAATTAAAAATGCTAACTTTTTTTTAAGAACTTATAAGATCCAAAACATCTTATTTTGAGAATGATTAAACGTTTGAAAATATTAATGCGCATATGAGTACGAAATAATTAGAATAATGATTAGATGCAGCATGCAAATGCACTTTTGCCTCGTGCAAACAAAGTAATTATGTGGGTAAATTACGTTTTTTTATCCCTATATATTTTCATTTATTCGTTTTTTATTTTTAATATTTAATTGCCACGATTATTATCGTTAATGTTTATACATTTTCAAAGATTTAGTCCAAAATTTGTTATGACCAAATCTTTAAAAATATATAAATATTAGGAGTCAAAATCATGACATATAAACATTAAGAATCAAAAACGAATAAGTGCTCTATATAGGGATAAAAAAATGTAATTTATCAATTCTTTTACAATGAAAGAGGACAAAGATATACACACCAAATAGATTATGGGTGAATTACAATGACTTTCCTTGAAATTTGACATAATTATGGATATTCTCTCATTATTTCAAAAATTATAAATACCCCCGAGGTTTGTAATCGTAGAACAAATAATCCATTTTCATCCTTTTTATGGGTAAAATGATCAAAATGCCCTTATACAAATTGAATTATACTTTAAAATATTTTTAAAAAAATGGATAAAAATGCGCAAGGAGGGGATTCTTACGGTTTTTACACAGAGGAGCAATAATGTAATTTGCCTTGGCCGATTTTTCTACAATTTAAAAAAAAATCAAGGGTAAAATGGACCATTTTAGACCCTTGGTTAAAAATTACAAACCTCAGGAAGGTATTTTGTAATTTTTAAAACAATGAGGGAATATCTGTAATTATGCCAAACCTCAGGGGAGATCATTATAATTCACCTTAGATTTAAAGTAGTAATTTTGTTCCAATTAATATTGTAGGACATAAATACTTTTATTCATTTTAGGATTCGTTTGGTTCAAATAAGAGGAAAGGGGAAGTGAAAAGAGGAAGGGGGAAGGAGAGGGAAAGAATAATAGTTTTCCTTCAGGTTGTTTGGTATGATTGTAAAGGGAGTAAATCTCAATTACTTTTCCTTTCTTGGTACGAGAAAATTAGATTGAGAAGAAAAGACTAATTTTTGTAATTTTACAGCCCTTTCTCTTCATTTTGTAATAGAAAATAAACAAGTTACTATTATAATAATATCAAAGATTTAAAAACCGTATTAATAAAAATATATATCAAACAAGAACAATAATATTTTTTATTAATAAAAATATTCATCAAAACGAATATCGTTCATTTATTCTAAACTATTTAGTTTAAATAAAATAAAAATTATTCGTGCCGGCAATGGAAAGAGGGAACACGATTAGGGGAAAGGATTATTCAATCAAGATTAATAGCAAATTAGCAATAAAAATTTCTAAAAATCACAAATGCAAAGTATGTTTACCAGATTATTGATTTCGGCGTAGTAGTCTTTCCAACGATTTGGTTATCTTTTCTCTGACGATTATGTACGGTATTATCAGCAGGAAGGAGAAAAGAACTGGAGGAAAATATATATATATATATATATATACATATATGGCAATAGAGTTAATAAAAATAAAATATGTATTTTTTTGTCTTTTTGGCCTTATACTTCCACTTTTCTACCCAATTTCGGACGGAAACGAAATTGGACTCCGGAAGAGTTTCATATACATCCAATTTTACTTCCCCTCCATTTCTTCCTCCAAACCAAAAACTAAACTTTTTCTTATACATTCTCTTTTACTTCCACTTCTCCTATACATCCACTTTTCCCCCCAACCAAACATACTCTTAAATTATATTGGTTTGCATTTAATCGATATGTTAAAATCTGATTGTTAAAACTTACATTTATATTCAAGAGCTTAAATTTTGTATTACAAAATTTTAAAATTAAACTGAAAAATAATCTTTTTTCGAAGTCACAATATGTTTTGGTGTTAATTTAAATATAGTTAATTACCAAATAATTATTTATCTTAGAAATATTTATAAAATAAAATTAATGAAGAATAATGAAAAAATATATATAATTATAAGGGCAAGTAACTATTTTTGCTCTCGTTGTAGACCGCAGAATTTGTAAGCTTTAAGAATCCTATTCCTAGAAGAATGTCGAAAGTACGTATGTCCCTTTAAGCATCCTAAAAGTACGTTGAAATTAAGCCCTATCCTATAAACTTTAAAAACATCTGCACATTTATAAGATGGTTTAATAAAGTTGGCCAAACACCCTCTTAAAACAACACAAACGACATCACTGCACCAGACCAGAAGCTTAGTACCTTAAACTTAAGACAAAAAACGGACACTCAAAAGTGACATTAAAGAACATGATCCATCATTCAAGAAGGACACCAGCCCACCATCATTTCAGCACAGCACAGTTGGAACAGTGTCAAATATTCCTAAAACAATCCAAGAAAGCCATGAAATTTCCACAAAAAGAAGAGGAAAGCAAAAGTTCAACAATATAAACTAGAATGAATGATAAGTAAGAGGGCACCAAGAACATCAGATATGCATAAGCAAATCCCTGTCCCTTTAACAGATGAGCAGAATCTCCAAACATGAGACAGGCTAAAATAGGGAAAAAGGACGATCCTAACCTCTCCTTCTGATGGTTCTAAGTTCTAACCATACCTAAAAGGTCATATTACAACAGTAAATCGAACAGCCTCAGAAGTATGTGGTTCCTTTAGAAAAAATATAAATCATCTTTTCTTAAAACCATATTTTTTGCGTTCGTAGAATAGATCTGTTTTTGCACTTCCTAGATTGACTATTTTTGGACAGCCATCCCGATCTTTTTCTTGTTGTGTGCACTCTTTGCAATAGTATGCATCGGAGATCCCCACCCCTCCACAGATGACACAGCGACCTTGGAATGATCCATAGTTGCATTCATCGCAAACTCGGACAAGGGTGCAAGGTCGCACGTAGGAATCACAGATCACACATTTTCCATCACATTTCTCACAAAGCCGCCCAATTGCTATTCCGGGCTGCTTCCGGCACATAATCAAGTCAGGATGATGCTTGGCCATTGTTCTTCAGAAATCCGTACACGCCTAATGAACTTGGTGAAACCTATATCATCAAGCAACAAATGTTTACATTAGTCAGTAACTGAGCAAAAAAATGTGTTAAAAAACCACTTCCATTAAACAAAGACTATATTAAAGTGTACAAAAGGCACGATATTTGCAGTCGTCAAAGAGCAGCTTCACTAAATTCCCTAGGGGTCAAAGACATATATCTCATCTAACGTCTCCACCAATAATTTCTTGCAAGAAGAGAAGAAATAGAAAAAGGTGAACCCCATAGGGGTCAGGCCTTCTGCAACTCAAAAGGTCTCACAATTCTAGCCAATTTTTCTAGGTTTCATCCAGCCAACACAGACTTGCATTATTCATTAGGGATTGCAAGTTGCAGGGTTTGCCAAACCTCGAGACCCGGCCCACCAGAAGTTATTGGACCTGCCCCGGGCCCAAGATCCGGTTGGTTGGACCAGTAACCCAGCAGACCCAGTTTAAAATTTTCAAAACATTAAAAATATGTATTTTTAAAATAATACTACCATAACTTTTTAAATATGAGACAATAATATTATTGTAAAGTTAATCTTTTTTCTAATAAATATATATGTGCATCTTTTAGGATTTAAAATATTAAAACTTTCAAAATGTGTTGCTTATATATACATTAAAATGTCTAGAAAATATTTTATATTATTAATTTAATTTACAAAAAAAATATTATCAATTGTGTATTATATGTAAATATAAATAAAATATACTCATTTTTTTCATATATGTAAAAATACACATTATATAAGTATATATAAAAACTATATCAATATTAAAAGGAACAAGGTCGGGCGGGGTCCAAAACACCAAGAGCTGAAACCCACCATGGACCCGATTATGGATTCAAAATCGCTCCAAACAGGGCGGGTCTGGGTCCATCCCTACTTGTATAAGTGGTGCAAAAGCATAGAAACACCCCATCCCATCCCATTCCCTTTGCAAAGGAAAAAGTAAAAACGACATGGAAATTTTTTTGAATCCCAAATAACAATAGAAAAACTCCAGCCTCTAACAATTTTGAATAAGAGGAAAACACGGACATTCATACATGAGAGATATAAACCAGACAAAAAGGCAAGACCCTTTTGAGAAACGCATTGCCCAACGTATATTTTCCTAAGAACAAAATACAAGAACCAAAAGGATAAACTATGTCTACTGGTTACTCATACTATACAAAAGAAATGGATCTATACCACATCCCATTGACATCACCCAAGGCACTTATACATTTAACCATCAAGGCATCAAACAAATAACTGCTAACAGCAGCACTAATGTTGACAAATTGGAGTACTACATTTCATGATGTATGAATAGAGTTGGAATATGGAATAATCTATTTAATATTTCCACAGAGACATGATTAGCTAATTGTTACATGTGCGCTATTCATCCTCATTCTTTTATCAACTGTAATTGAATCTGATCGAGTGATCTAATTCGATCATCATCATTACACATCATAGTTTCTCTTCTTCATACATGTCTCGCAACGCTGGAGAACTGGCTTTTCCTTAAAAAAGAGTCTAATGGGAAATCAAATATGCATGGACTGGGTACGCCAGCTGTCTCGCAAACAGCGCATTTTCATTTGTGCAAGAAAGGTAATTGAGATTACAAATTTATTTAGGGAATGCATCACAAAACAAGAGACAAAACCGTATAGTGAGGTCAAGAAAGGGGAAAAGCGAGGTAAAGAAAAACTCAGTTGAGATTTTCATGGTAAAATGGTGTTTCTTTTAGGTGAAAATTCATGGGCATGTACATGGACATATGGCATTCATGCAACTCAATTTTCATTGACATATTAATAAACATGTGCAAGAAGGAATCCTATTAACTTCTGTAGTATTTCCTATGGGGTTTTCTCAAGGTATGAAATAAGAGAATTGCCCTAATAAACACATGTAATAGTTCCTCAGTTTCAAAAAACCTGCCCAAACCTAATGCATGCCTCCCCAACAAGGGACCCCTTTGTTATCGCGGGGGTGGGGTGTGGGGATTTCTACCTATAATATTCAAATCAAATTAAGTTATCAATGCATCAACAGGACCTCTGAAGATTCACACAAATTATGCACGGGTTGATCGCAATATACTCATCCAATTATATGCTATGGTTTTGTCAAACATAGTAACGAGAGACTTATGATTTTAATGGTTTCTTTCTTTTTCATTTTTATGTTATTTCTTGGTTATGTTGGGTAACAAAGATCTAGACTCAAAACTGATGCTCTTTACAATATACATAAAAAAATACGCGAAATTCGTGTTTCCCCCATACCTAAACCCATGAAATCACAAAGAATAACCAAACCAAACACTAAACCTCTTACCTTACCTTAAACAAGTATCCTCCAGCAACTAACAAAACCTGAAAATCACAAAAACCTAATGTTAGCTAAGTGAACTAAAAGATGATAGGAAAAGGGAATGCAGCGGCGACAAAAAGGCGTCGCCGCCAAGCGTGCGCGGCGGCGGAGTGGTATGAAGCATAATCTCACCTGAATATTGGAGAAAAGCTTTGAAGATTTGCCGAGGAACAACGCCGGAGAGCAAGAGAGCGACACTGATTTGTAGTTAGTAGTAGTAGTAGATATTATGTAGGGAAAATTCTGGAGAGCTCGTTCGAAAAAGAGAGAATAAGGGCAAAAGGACGGGGAATACGGTGCCGTTTTCCAGTCAAAAATCGAATATAAAGGAATTTCCCTTGTTGGGGTGAACCGACCTGCTAGACCGAAATATCACGGCTTGCTCTCATGGCACGTCGTCTCTATATATATATACATTAGCTGTTGTGGCACGCCGTTCTTGTGTGCATATAATAAATATTATTTTACACTTTTAAAATATATTATTATTATAAATAAGATCAAAATATAAATCATTATATCACATTAAAAAAATAAAAGAAAGAAAAAAAATAATTTATTAATTAGTGAAACTTTGTAAGTTAAATAAGTTGGTTAATATCGGTTGAAGGGCATATTTGACCTCGCAAAAAATGGTGCAGCGGTGTAAGTAACCGCTGTTTGTGAGTGTGGAGGGGGTTTTCTTTATATAATAGTATAGATAATAAATATTTTTTTATATTTTAAAATATATTATTATAAATATAAGTAAAATATAAATTAATAAATCACATTAAGAAAAAAAGAAAAAAAATAAAATTAATTTATCAACTAATATAAAATTTCAAAGTTAAATGAGTTAGTTATATTATTGATCGAATGGCATTTTTGATTTTATAAAAAAAATTACCTAACGGCGTGGAAGTTCTTTTTTTTTTATCTTAGTATAGATGACATAATATTAAGGCGGATTTGGTTCTATTTTTGTCTTTGTTTTAAAAAACAAAAAAAAAACAAAGAGAAAGAATTTTAGCGAATATATTACTACTGACTATAAATATCGACGACAGTTGTTGCAATACCAACAAAGTATTTTACCGACAAATCTAGCTTCACTAACTGTATTCATCGCTTTCCAGATAGTATCATTATGTTTAATTTTTTTTTTTAGTGTTTTGTTTTGTTTTGTGGAGATAAAAAGAGAAAAATAAAGATAAATAAGTGTGTTAGAGATAGGTGTATGTTTGGATTTATTTTTTAAGTTAATTTTAAATAGTGTATAAAATGTATTGTATATATTGTGTTGTATATTGGGAAACAAAAAATACTGTTTATTGTACAAATAAATACTAGAAAGCATGGCGTGCGATGCACGTGTACAAATATATTTTTAGAAGTAAATATATAATTTATGTTAAATTCATGATATTATTCATATTTTTTTCATTGAAATATTAATATTATACAATACTTTCAAACAAATTGATAATAATTATTTAAATTGACAAGAAAATTATTCAATTCTATTATTTATAATTCACTTTTTAAATTTAATTGGTACTGAATAAAAAAATATTCCCCAAACTTGAAATTTTGTATACGTATATTCACTAATGAATATTTCATTATTATCTATCAAACCAATTAATATGAAAATATAAAATAATGATATTTAAAAAATTAATAATAAATTAAAACTAAATAGTCAAAGCTCCTTATCTTGGATAGAAGAAATTCCAACTTAATAAAATAAATTGATAAATTTTATTTGTAGGTTTTATTATGCCTAATTTCTATTGTTTAATTTTGTTTTAATTTTGTTACATTTTGTATGTATGTGTTGTATGTTTTCTTTCCTACTATATATTTGAATGTCATTTATTTTAAATTTATTGACATTATTACAAACTAGTTATTTATTGACTATTGTTATAAAACTATAATCAAATTGGACTATAGTACCAATATTTGTATTGTAAGATCCTATAATGGATGTTAATTATATTTCAGTATCAACTTTTTTATATTGTCAGAGTATTATTTACATGCTTTATTAGCTTCTAAGTTTTGAAATATTATTGTATAAAATTTTATTTTTCACCTTTATAAAAGAAACAATAGATGTAAAAGTGTGACACCCCCTACGGAACTATACTTTATCACTACTAATCATCATACTCTTCGTAATTATAAGTTGTCTTATAAGAATTTTCATTCTAAACTAATAAGATAAATCCTATTTTTCTCGATATAATATAATTCTATAAATATATCTTAAATCACGATAAGTATCATCAAAAGCTTATATTTACTAGGCCACAAATATACTTATGTACAAACTCCAAAAGATGAAAGTTTCAGGCTGTTACAAAATTTAAAACGCAAACCCGACAAAAGACTAGATGTTTAATAGTCATATGGCCAAACCCACGGCTTCAGACGTCACGGCTGACCCACCTATTCAGATCCATTTCCCGACTCCCAATTTGACGTAGCTAGTCACCGTGATATATCTCCTGAAAAATATTGGCAAGGGATGAGCTGCCTACTCAATAAGTATAGCTAACCAGCCTATATACACGTCATGTCACAAACTAACGAATATTCAATATAAATATATATGTATGTAATCATAATAAAGCCATAAAGTAATCAATGCCACAATCATGCATTAATACATAATGCAATATCTGAAGTCATAGTTTTATATTCTTAGGGCCCTGCTTACTCTAATTGGAGTACATCAGTCAATGGTTCTGCCGGCTATCATCATCTCAATCAATGTCATATCGTATACAGCACAGGATACCCGTCGAATGTGATATCCCCACACTATCTGAGTGTGTAGCAATATCAGCACAGAACATCACAATGAACATGGCATCCCCACACCACCCCAGTGTGTAGCTATCAGCACAGGATATCCCCCGCTACCCGGAATACCCCGGTACCCTACGCGCCATGGTACCTAGCTCATTCATTTTTCTCATATCACATCGTCAATCACATCATCATCAACACATCATCACAAACCATTGACTATGTTCCCCAACTAGGTAAGTCATCTCTTTATCCCAATTGAACGATATACTCATAATTGACTTCTTCATTCAACTCCTTGCAACAATAAAATATAATATACGACAATCATCTGTCAACATTTATATTACATAAATAACTACAAATAAACACGTAACGACAATTTCACAGAATAACCACGTAATCCAAATAAGCATCTATAAATATCAATCCGGTTTACGATAAACCAAGTATAATTATATATACTTATATAGATCCAATTAACTATACTTACCTCGATCCCAAAACGATTTTGCTAGTAGGAGTTGATTAGTCTTCTACTTTATCCCCGTGTCCTATAATACGTTATAATATATATAATCAATATAAATATTGAAAATATCGTAAATTACGAATGAAATTACTAAATATATGCGTATATTTTATATCAATCTTTTAATATTTCATTTATATTAAAATTCAAATATGCGTTTCTTTTTCGTCTACATTTTAGACATTATAAACTTCCCCCGTATATATCTAATTTATCAATTAACTCATAAGATCTTATTTCATCAAACCCCTCATAGTTTATGACTATCGTTCTCTATAACATCCCTAAACGAAATTATTACAAAAATATCATATTTCTTTTTAATAATTGTAATTTTCTCAAATACAATTCCCTAATATTTCTCAAATATAATTCCCTACTATCCCTATTAATTTCTGTCAATTCTTCACTATAATAACAATTATTTAAACACTGGTACATACAATTATGTATTTGATTAATAAACCGATCAATTTGAATAGTGCATTATAACAACTACTAAATCTAGTAGGTTATATAATTTCATATCATTAGCTATAATATTCTAGTCCAATTAAATATATACCCGAACATTAATTTATATAAATACTCAAATTCAATAAATTTTCCGATTAAATAGTAAATCGAATAGTACAAATCATATTTAATAAATGCACTATTTAAAATAATATTGATATAATAATTAATTCATAATTTAAAGTAAAATTTTTACTAACCTGATTTTTCGCCCGAAAATGGTCACCTTCAACTATGTGTGAGTGTGTGTGTTTAACTTTCAAATATGTTGTTTTTCTTAAGTTGTAAGCTATATATATATATATATATATATATATATATTAATACATGAGGGCTAATTGATAGGCAGCACGTGCTGCATTCAATCCATTTCTCTTTTTTTTTTTTTAACTTTATTAAAATTACAATTTGATCCTCAACTTCTATATATAATATAATTTGACCACAAATATTTCATAAAACTCCAATTTAGTCCTTTTAAGTTTTAATATATTTATGATTTCAACCTATGATTTATAATTAAATTTATATTTTCTTGAATAATTACTAATTAGTCCATTCGATTATGAATAAAAATTATATGGACGTCACATTTTCTCCCCTCCTAATAAAAATTTCGTCCCCGAAATTAACTAACTTACCCGTTTAATGGAATAAGTAAGGTACTTCTCTCTCATATGCTCCTCAACCTCCCAAGTAGCCTCCCTTGGGGAATGATGACTCCACCTCACTTTCACCATTGGTATTTCTTTATTTCTCAATTTTCTTACACTTTTGTCCAAAATCTCCGTGGCTCTTCCACATACGTCAATTCCTCAGAAATCTCTATTTCTGGTTCACGGATAACATGGCTAGGATCTGAACGATATCGTCGTAGCATCGAAACATGAAACACATCGTGTATCTGTGACAACTCTGCTGGCAGTGCTAGTCGGTACGCTAGTGGTCGATTCTTTCAATAATTTCATACGGTCCAATATACCTCGGGCTCAACTTTCCTTGCTTGCAAATCTCAATATTCCCTTCCACGGAGATACTTTCAGGAAGACCTTCTCACTAATTTCATATTCCATCTCCCTTCGATGTTTGTCAACATAACTTTTCTGACGATCTTGGGCTGCTTTTTCAAACATTCTTAACTGTCGTACCTTCTCAATCGTCTGTTGTACCAATTCCGGACCTTCTAATTGTCGCAATCCCTCAATATCCCAACATACTGGACTTCGACATTTTCTTCCATATAAAGCTTCATATGGGGCCATACCAATGCTAGAATGAAAACTGTTGTTATATGCAAACTCCATCAAAGGTAAGTGATCATCCCAATTGCCCTTGAACTCCATTACACAAGCCTCATCATATCTTCCAGAGTCTGAATCGTTCTTTCGGACTGTCCATCTGTCTGCGGATGAAATGCAGTACTGAAATGCAATTTTGTGCCCAACGCCCTTTGTAAGCTTCCCCAAAAACGTGAGGTGAATCGAGGATCCCTATCTGACACAATAGATACAGGTACACCATGTAGTCTTACAATTTCGGAAACGTACAATTCAGCTAACTTATCCAGAGAATCACTTTGTCGCACAGGTAAGAAATGAGCTGATTTCGTCAGTCTATCCACAATTACCCAAATAGCGTCATGCTTCTAAGCGTACGAGGCAACCCTACAACAAAATCCATAGTGATCCTCTCCCACTTCCACTCTGTATAGATAAAGGTTGAAGTTTACCTACTGGCGCCTTGATGTTCTGCCTTTACTTGTTGACACGTCATACATTTACCCACAAATTCTGCCACATCTTTCTTCATTGTCTGCCACCAATAATATGCGTTTTAAGTCTCGATACATCTTCACGGTACCAGGATGCATTGCGTATGGTGCATTGTGAGCTTCCGTAAAATCTCTTCCCGTAATCCATCCACATCAGGTACACAAACCGTCCTCCATTCACTTATCATTCCATCACCCCTTACTGAAAAATTTGGTTTTCTTACCATGTTTCATTTCTCTCCAACATCCGTAATAAGAAAGGATCTCGAGTCTGCGGCTTCTCTAATTGTATCACAAGGTTCGGCTTAAGCTGCAAAGTCGCCAACAAACCTACTATCTGATCAATCTCTACTTTCGTATTCAGAGATCTCATCTCCAATAACAATGTCAGATCATGACTCCCCAAACTGGCTAAGGTGCTTGAACTCTTTTCTACTTAATGCGTCTGCTACTACATTTGCTTTTCCCGGATGATAATCAATGGTTGGCAATCATAATCTTTTAATAACTCTATCCATCTTCTTTGTCTCAAATTCAATTCTTTCTGCGTTAAAATATATTTCAAACTCTTATGGTCGGTGAAGATCTGAATCTTTCTCCGTACAAATAATGTCTCCAAATCTTTAATGCATGCACAATTGCTGCTAACTCCAAATCTGCGTGGGATAATTTAACTCATGGGTCCTCAGCTGACGAGATGCATAAGCAATTACCTTCCCATTTTGCATTAAGACACACCCCAAACCTTGTTTCGACGCATCCGTGTATAACCACATATTCCACCGCTGCCAGACGGTAAAACCAAAATCGAGTCGATGTCAATCTTTCCTTTAGCTCATCAAAACTCTGCTGACATTGTCCAGTCCAAATGGATGGTGCCCCTTTCCTCAACAAACTTCGTCAAAGGACCTGCAATTATGGAAAAGCCTTCGACAAAACGCCTATAATACCCAGCTAATCCCAAGAAACTTCGAAACTTCAGTCGTATTTTTTCGGTACTCTCCATTCCATAATAGTTTTCACCTTTGCAGGGTCAGGCATAACCCATCACCTGATATCACATGCCCTAGAAAACCACCTGATTTACCCAAAATCACATTTGCTTATCTTAGCGTACAACTCTTTTCTTTCAAAATTGCAACACTATCTCAAATGTTGTTCATGTTCCTCTCTATTCCTCGAATACACCAAGATGTCATCTATAAAGACTATCACAAACTGATCCAAGTACTCTTGGAATGTACGATTCATTAATGCATGAACGCTGCGGTGCATTTGTTAACCCAAATGGCATCACTAGGAACTCATAATGACCATAACGAGTACGAAAAGCTGTTTTTGGTATATCTTTCTCTGCTATCCTTAACTCCAATACCCCAGATCTCAAATCAAATCTTTGAAAATATGATAGCCCCTTCAACTGGTCTAGGGCAGATCATCGATTCTCGGTAACGGATATTTTATTCTTCACGGTCACCCTATTCAATTGCGATAATCGATGTCCACACCTCATACTACCGTCTTTCTTTTTCACAAATAACACTGGTGGTCTCTCCCACGGTGAAGTACTTGGTCTGATAAATCCTTTCTTTCAATAATTCTTCTATTTGGCTTCTTAAGTTCTTGTAATATCCACCGGCGCCATTCTATACGGTGCAATAGAAATTGGGGCAACTCCTGGGAGAGTTTCTAATAGCAAAGTCCATCTTCCCTATGTGGTGGCAACCCTGGTAGGTCATCGGGAAAACTTCAGGAAAGTCTCTCACTAACAGGGATCTCTTCCAGTGTGGACTAGTTTTTTCGATATCTATCACGTGGGCTAGATAGGCCTCACATCCTTCTAACATCAATCGTCTCGCCTCTATTGGCTGATATCAACAAACTGGCACTACTTGGCGGTCCCCCGCAAATATTACTTTTGGCTTTACCAGCAGATTCAATCATTACTTCTTTCCTATAACAGTCAACCACAGCCTTATGTTGCGCTAACCAATCCATCCCCAAGATTACATCAAACTCCTTTAGATCCATTTCACTATCAGGATCTACAGGTAAGGTTACGTCACCAATCCTCACTAAACTCTCCTTTCTAACATTATTTCACTATTACACCTCCTCCCATATGGCAATTGAACCATCAAATTATATTCCTAAGGGCTAGTCCTCACCAGGTATTTTAGATGCAAGTTCCGATTGATATGTATGAATGCGTAGAGCCAGGATCAATCAAAATATAAGCCTCAACATCAAATAATAGATCGTACCTGAAATCACATCATTCGAGGCTGGAGCTTCCTCCCTAGTCATGTTATTATATTCTTGCTTGAGTCTGTCCTTGAGCTACTTGTGTTCCGGCCCCGTCGTTACTCCCACCAACAATGTGGCCACCATCTCTGTTACTAGCACCTCTGCCCCTACTTCTGCCTCTGCCCCTCTCAATTCCTCGGCCGCTACTCCCGATACTGCTTTGACTCTGTGCTGACTGGCTACACTTCCACCTACATCTGTAATTTGGACTAGGACAATCCCTAGATATGTGTCCTCTACCCCCACAATTATAACAAGTACGGGCTGTAGCATCTTGTCTCCAACATGGTCCCAAAATGTCGCCTCCCACAAGTAGAACAACTCGGTAATGAAGGCTAACCCTCTGCCATAACTCTGTGTGCAGTTCCCCTAGCTGATCCAAAGAGGGAAAACTAGATGAACTACGTTGTGCCGATCCCCTGTTGAAGCCCACTGATCCACCAAATTCTCGATCCACTACTTCCTCGAAAAGTGGAGCACCACGTGCAAAACTTCCACCTCCTGCTGAAAATGAACGACCGGTGCCCCTCTTGGGTCGACCTACTGGACTCCCCTGTCGTATATGTTGACTTTCTCTTCTCTTCTCCTTTATTTTTCTCTGCAGTCACTGCCTTCTTCCATCCGAACTGCTGACTCAACGAGAGTTTTAAAGTTCGTAATTCTAACTGCAAGGCCCTCCTAATCTCAGGTCGTACCCCTGTTCAAATCTGTAACATCGGTCCTCCTGTGTCGCTACTTGCTTCCGGTGCGTACTTGGCTAATGCGGCAAACGAATCTCATACTCTACCACTGTCTGATCATCCCCTTGTATTAAGTTTTAGAAACTCCATCTTCTTTTCTTGTCTTGGTACATCTTAGGTCTGTATTTATCATCAAACTCTTTTCTGAAAGATTCGGCCCAAGTTATTTCTCGTGGCTCATATGCCCTCTTATACCGACCTCCACCAAATAAGTGCATTCCCCGTGAATAAAGAACAACGTACTTAAGTCGATTTTCTAGAGTAACAGTTCACCAAGTTCATTTCACATCTTCAATCTTTTCCCACCATTTCTCAGGCAAACCTCTGGGTCTAAGGTACCCTCAAATTCTGTAGCTCCCATCTTTCTAATTCCTTTCATAATTACGGTCAACCGTAGGAACCGTTTGTGCTGGCACTGGGGCTGGTACATGTACCTGTGCAAAAAACTGTGCTTGGGCTTGAGCCTGGGCCTGCAAAGCCATCTAAAGGATCTGTGCATACTCTGGTGGTAACCCTACCGCTGGAGCACCACCAGGAGAATTGGAGCATCAACACCAACACCCTCTCGACCTACCCCAACTCCACCTGCACTTGCAGGTGCAACGGAGCCCTCTGCGGACTCCACTGACTCTTCTCTACTAGCTACTGGGTCGCACGTTCATACTTGAGAAGCCATCCTACATTAAGTAATTTAACCATTAAACACATCCCATAGTCACTTACCACCCTAGAAACGTAGACCTGCTCTGATACCACCCAATTGTGACACCCCCTACGGAACTATACTTTATCACTACTAATCATCATACTCTTCGTAATTATAAGTTGTCTTATAAGAATTTTCATTCTAAACTAATAAGATAAATCCTATTTTTCTCGATATTAATATAATTCTATAAATATATCTTAAATCACGATAAGTATCATCAAAAGCTTATATTTACTAGGCCACAAATATACTTATGTACAAACTCCAAAAGATGAAAGTTTCAGGCTGTTACAAAATTTAAAAACGCAAACCCGACAAAAGACTAGATGTTTAATAGTCATTATGGCCAAACCCAACGGCTTCAAGACGTCACGGCTGACCCACCTATTCAGATCCATTTCCCGACTCCCAATTTGAACGTAGCTAGTCACCGTGATATATCTCCTGAAAAATATTGCAAGGGATGAGCTGTCTACTCAATAAGTATAGCTAACCAGCCTATATACACGTCATGTCACAAACTAACGAATATTTCAATATAATATATATGTATGTAATCATAATAAAGCGCCATAAAGTAATCAAATGCCACAATATCATGCATTAATACATAATGCAATATCTGAAGTCATAGTTTTATATTCTTAGGGCCCTGCTTACTCTAATTGGAGTACATCAGTCAATGGTTCTGCCGGCTATCATCATTCTCAATCAATGTCAGATATCGTATACAGCACAGGATACCCGTCGAATGTGATATCCCCACACTATCTGAGTGTGTAGCAATATCAGCACAGAACATCACAATGAACATGGCATCCCCACACCACCCCAGTGTGTAGCTATCAGCACAGGATATCCCCCGCTACCCGGAATACCCCGGTACCCTACGCGCCATGGTACCTAGCTTATTCATTTTTCTCATATCACATCGTCAATCACATCATCATCAACACATCATCACAAACCATTGACTATGTTCCCCAACTAGGTAAGTCATCTCTTTATCCCAATTGAACGATATACTCATAATTGACTTCTTCATTCAACTCCTTGCAACAATAAAATATAATATACGACAATCATCTGTCAACATTTATATTACATAAATAACTACAAATAAACACGTAACGACAATTTCACAGAATAACCACGTAATCCAAATAAGCATCTATAAATATCAATCCGGTTTACGATAAACAAGTATAATTATATTATACTTATATAGATCCAATTAACTATACTTACCTCGATCCCAAAACGATTTTGCTAGTAGGAGTTGATTAGTCTTCTACTTTATCCCCGTGTCCTATAATACGTTATAATATATATAATCAATATAATATTGAAAATATCGTAAATTACGAATGAAATTACTAATATATGCGTATATTTTTATATCAATCTTTTAATATTTCATTTATATTAAAATTCAAATATGCGTTTCTTTTTCGTCTACATTTTAGACATTATAAACTTCCCCGTATATATCTAATTTATCAATTAACTCATAAGATCTTATTTCATCAAACCCCTCATAGTTTATGACTATCGTTCTCTTATAACATCCCTAAACGAAATTATTACAAAAATATCATATTTCTTTTTAATAATTGTAATTTTCTCAATAACAATTCCCTAATATTTCTCAAATATAATTCCCTACTATCCTATTAATTTCTGTCAATTCTTCACTATAATAACAATTATTTAAACACTGGTACATACAATTATGTATTTGAATTAATAAACCGATCAATTTGAATAGTGCATTATAACAACTACTAAATCTAGTAGGTTATTATAATTTCATATCATTAGCTATAATATTCTAGTCCAATTAAATATATAACCGAACATTAATTTATATAAATACTCAAATTCAATAAATTTTCCGATTAAATAGTAAATCGAATAGTACAAATCATATTTATAAATGCACTATTTAAATAATATTGATATAATAATTAATTCATAATTTAAAGTAAAATTTTACTAACCTGATTTTTCGCACCGAAATGGTCACCTTCAACTATGTGTGAGTGTGTGTGTTTAACTTTCAAATATATGTGTTTTTCTTAAGTTGTAAGCTATATATATATATATATATATAATTCATGAGGGCTAATTGATAGGCAGCCACGTGCTGCATTCAATCCATTTCTCTTTTTTTTTTTTTTAACTTTATTAAAATTACATTTGATCCTCAACTTCTATATATATATAATTTGACCACAAATATTTCATAAAACTCCAATTTAGTCCTTTTAAGTTTTTAATATATTTATGATTTTCAACCTATGATTTATAATTTAAATTTATATTTTCTTAAATAATTACTAATTAGTCCATCGATTATGAATAAAATTATATGACGTCACATTTCTCCCCTCCTAATAAAAATTTCGTCCCCGAAATTAACTAACTTACCCGTTTAATGGAATAAGTAAGGGTACTTCTCTCTCATATGCTCCTCAACCTCCCAAGTAGCCTCCCTTGGGGAATGATGACTCCACCTCACTTTCACCATTGGTATTCTTTATTTCTCAATTTTCTTACACTTTTGTCCAAAATCTCCGTTGGCTCTTCCACATACGTCAATTCCTCAGAAATCTCTATTTCTGGTTCACGGATAACATGGCTAGGATCTGAACGATATCGTCGTAGCATCGAAACATGAAACACATCGGTGTATCTGTGAAACTCTGCTGGCAGTGCTAGTCGGTACGCTAGTGGTCCGATTCTTTCAATAATTTCATACGGTCCAATATACCTCGGGCTCAACTTTCCTTGCTTGCCAAATCTCAATATTCCCTTCCACGGAGATACTTTCAGGAAGACCTTCTCACTAATTTCATATTCCATCTCCCTTCGATGTTTGTCAACATAACTTTTCTGACGATCTTGGGCTGCTTTCAAGCATTTTTCTTAACTGTCTGTACCTTCTCAATCGTCTGTTGTACCAATTCCGGACCTTCTAATTGTCGCAATCCCGTCAATATCCCAACATACTGGACTTCGACATTTTCTTTCCATATAAAGCTTCATATGGGGGGGGCCATACCAATGCTAGAATGAAAACTGTTGTTATATGCAACTCCATCAAAGTAAGTGATATCCCAATTGCCCTTGAACTCCATTACACAAGCCCTCATTCATATCTTCCAGAGTCTGAATCGTTCTTTCGGACTGTCCATCTGTCTGCGGATGAAATGCAGTACTGAAATGCAATTTTGTGCCCAACGCCCTTTGTAAGCTTCCCCAAAAACGTGAGGTGAATCGAGGATCCCTATCTGACACAATAGATACAGGTACACCATGTAGTCTTACAATTTCGGAAACGTACAATTCAGCTAACTTATCCAGAGAATCACTTTGTCGCACAGGTAAGAAATGAGCTGATTTCGTCAGTCTATCCACAATTACCCAAATAGCGTCATGCTTTCTAAGCGTACGAGGCAACCCTACAACAAAATCCATAGTGATCCTCTCCCACTTCCACTCTGGTATAGATAAAGGTTGAAGTTTACCTACTGGCGCCTGATGTTCCGCCTTTACTTGTTGACACGTCATACATTTACCCACAAATTCTGCCACATCTTTCTTCATTGTCTGCCACCAATAATATGGTTTTAAGTCTCGATACATCTTCACGGTACCAGGATGCATTGCGTATGGTGCATTGTGAGCTTCCCGTAAAATCTCTTCCCGTAATCCATCCACATCAGGTACACAAACCCCGTCCTCCATTCACTATCATTCCATCACCTCTTACTTGAAAAATTTGGTTTCTTACCATGTTTCATTCTCTCCAACATCCGTAATAAGAAAGGATCTCGAGTCTGCGCTTCTCTAATTGTATCCACAAGGTTCGGCTTAAGCTGCAAAGTCGCCAACAAACCTACTATCTGATCAACTCTACTTTCGTATTCAGAGATCTCATCTCCAATAACAATGTCAGATCATGACTCCCCAAACTGGCTAAGGTGCTTGAACTCTTTCTACTTAATGCGTCTGCTACTACATTGCTTTTCCCGGATGATAATCAATGGTGCAATCATAATCTTTTAATAACTCTATCCATCTTCTTTGTCTCAAATTCAATTCTTTTCTGCGTTAAAATATATTTCAAACTCTTATGGTCGGTGAAGATCTGAAATCTTTCTCCGTACAAATAATGTCTCCAAATCTTTAATGCATGCACAATTGCTGCTAACTCCAAATCATGCGTGGGATAATTTAACTCATGGGTCTCAGCTGACGAGATGCATAAGCAATTACCTTCCCATTTTGCATTAAGACACACCCCAAACCTTGTTTCGACGCATCCGTGTATACCACATATCCACCGCTGCCAGACGGTAAAACCAAAATCGGAGTCGATGTCAATCTTTCCTTTAGCTCATCAAAACTCTGGCTGACATTGTTCAGTCCAATGGAATGGTGCCCCTTTCCTCAACAACTTCGTCAAAGGACCTGCAATTATGGAAAAGCCTTCGACAAAACGCCTATAATACCCAGCTAATCCCAAGAAACTTCGAACTTCAGTCGTATTTTTCGGTACTCTCCATTCCATAATAGTTTTCACCTTTGCAGGGTCAGGCATAACCCCATCACCTGATATCACATGCCTAGGAAAACCAACCTGATTTACCCAAAATTCACATTTGCTTATCTTAGCGTACAACTCTTTTTCTTTCAAAATTTGCAACACTATTCTCAAATGTTGTTCATGTTCCTCTCTATTCCTCGAATACACCAAGATGTCATCTATAAAGACTATCACAAACTGATCCAAGTACTCTTGGAATGTACGATTCATTAATGCCATGAACGCTGCCGGTGCATTTGTTAACCCAAATGGCATCACTAGGAACTCATAATGACCATAACGAGTACGAAAAGCTGTTTTTTGGTATATCTTTCTCTGCTATCCTTAACTGCCAATACCCAGATCTCAAATCAATCTTTGAAAATATGATAGCCCCCCTTCAACTGGTCTAGCAGATCATCGATTCTCGGTAACGGATATTTATTCTTCACGGTCACCCTATTCAATGCCGATAAATCGATGCACAACCTCATACTACCGTCTTTCTTTTTCACAAATAACACTGGTGCTCCCCACGGTGAAGTACTTGGTCTGATAAATCCTTTCTTCAATAATTCTTCTATTTGCTTTTTAAGTTCTTGTAATTCCACCGGCGCCATTCTATACGGTGCAATAGAAATTGGGCAACTCCTGGGAGAGTTTCTATAGCAAAGTCCACTTCCCTATGTGGTGGCAACCTGGTAGGTCATCGGGAAACACTTCAGGAAAGTCTCTCACTACAGGGATCTCTTCCAGTGTGGGACTAGTTTTCGATATCTATCACGTGGGCTAGATAGGCCTCACATCCTTCTAACATCAATCGTCTCGCCTCTATGGCTGATATCACACAAACTGGCACTACTTGGCGGTCCCCCGCAAATATTACTTTTGGCTTACCAGCAGATTCAATCATTACTTCTTTCCTATACAGTCAACCACAAGCCTTATGTTGCGCTAACCAATCCATCCCCAAGATTACATCAAACTCCTTTAGATCCATCACTATCAGATCTACAGGTAAGGTTACGTCACCAATCCTCACTAAACTCTCCTTTCTAACATTATTCACTATTACACCTCCTCCCATAGGCAATTGAACCATCAAATTATATCCTAAAGGGCTAGTCTCACCAGGTATTTTAGATGCAAGTTTCCGATGATATGTATGAATGCGTAGAGCCAGGATCAATCAAAATATAAGCCTCAACATCAAATAATAAGATCGTACCTGAAATCACATCATTCGAGGCTGGAGCTTCCTCCCTAGTCATGTTATATTTTCTTGCTTGAGTCTGTCCTTGAGCTACTTGTGTTCCGGCCCCCGTCGTACTCCCACCAACAATGTGGCCACCATCTCTGTTACTAGCACCTCTGCCCCTACTTCTGCCTCTGCCCCTCTCAATTCCTCGGCCGCTACTCCCGATACTGCTTTGACTCTGTGTCTGACTGGCTACACTTCCACCTACATCTGTAATTTGACTAGGACAATCCCTAGATATGTGTCCTCTACCCCCACAATTATAACAAGTACGGGCTGTAGCATCTTGTCTCCAACATGGTCCCAAATGTCGCCTCCCACAAGTAGAACAACTCGGTATGAAGGCTAACCCTCTGCCATAACTCTGTGCAGTTCCCCTAGCTGATCCAATAGAGGGAAAACTAGATGAACTACGTTGTGCCGATCCCCTGTTGAAGCCCACTGATCCACCAAATCTCGATCCACTACTTCCTCGAAAAGTGGAGCCACCACGTGCAAAACTTCCACCTCCTGCTGAAAATGAACGACCGGTGCCCCTTGGTCGACCTACTGGACTCCCCTGTCGTATATGTTGACTTTCTCTTCTCTTCTCCTTTATTTTTCTCTGCAGTCACTGCCTCTTCCATCCGAACTGCTGACTCAACGAGAGTTTTAAAGTTCGTAATTCTAACTGCAAGGCCCTTCCTAATCTCAGGTCGTAACCCCTGTTCAAATCTGTAACATCGGTCCTCCTGTGTCGCTACTGCTTCCGGTGCGTACTTGGCTAATGCGGCAAAACGAATCTCATACTCTACCACTGTCTGATCATCCCCTTGTATTAAGTTTAGAAACTCCATCTTCTTCTTGTCTTGGTACATCTTAGGTCTGTATTTATCATCAAACTCTTTCTGAAATTCGGCCCAAGTTATTTCTCGTGGCTCATATGCCCTCTTTACCGACCTCCACCAAATAAGTGCATTCCCCGTGAATAAAGAAACAACGTACTTAAGTCGATTTTCTAGAGTACAGTTCACCAAGTTCATCACATCTTCAATCTTTTCCCACCATTTCTCAGCAACCTCTGGGTCTAAGGTACCCTCAAATTCTGTAGCTCCCATCTTTCTAATCCTTTCATAATTACGGTCAACCGTAGGAACCGTTTGTGCTGGCACTGGGGCTGGTACATGTACCTGTGCAAAAAACTGTGCTTGGGCTTGAGCCTGGGCCTGCAAAGCCATCTAAAGGATCTGTGCATACTCTGGTGGTAACCCTACCGCTGGAGCACCACCAGGAGGAATTGGAGCATCAACACCAACACCCTCTCGACCTACCCCAACTCCACCTGCACTTGCAGGTGCAACGGAGCCCTCTGCGGACTCCACTGACTCTTCTCTACTAGCTACTGGGTCAGCACGTTCATCTTGAGAAGCCATCCTACATTAAGTAATTTAACCATTAAACACATCCCATAGTCACTTACCACCCTAGAAACGTAGACCTGCTCTGATACCACCCAATGTGACACCCCCTACGGAACTATACTTTATCACTACTAATCATCATACTCTTCGTAATTATAAGTTGTCTTATAAGAATTTTCATTCTAAACTAATAAGATAAATCCTATTTTTCTCGATATAATATAATTCTATAAATATATCTTAAATCACGATAAGTATCATCAAAAGCTTATATTTACTAGGCCACAAATATACTTATGTACAAACTCCAAAAGATGAAAGTTTCAGGCTGTTACAAAATTTAAAACGCAAACCCGACAAAAGACTAGATGTTTAATAGTCATATGGCCAAACCCACGGCTTCAGACGTCACGGCTGACCCACCTATTCAGATCCATTTCCCGACTCCCAATTTGACGTAGCTAGTCACCGTGATATATCTCCTGAAAAATATTGGCAAGGGATGAGCTGCCTACTCAATAAGTATAGCTAACCAGCCTATATACACGTCATGTCACAAAACTAACGAATATTCAATATAAATATATATGTATGTAATCATAATAAAGCCATAAAGTAATCAATGCCACAATCATGCATTAATACATAATGCAATATCTGAAGTCATAGTTTTATATTCTTAGGGCCCTGCTTACTCTAATTGGAGTACATCAGTCAATGGTTCTGCCGGCTATCATCATCTCAATCAATGTCATATCGTATACAGCACAGGATACCCGTCGAATGTGATATCCCCACACTATCTGAGTGTGTAGCAATATCAGCACAGAACATCACAATGAACATGGCATCCCCACACCACCCCAGTGTGTAGCTATCAGCACAGGATATCCCCCGCTACCCGGAATACCCCGGTACCCTACGCGCCATGGTACCTAGCTTATTCATTTTTCTCATATCACATCGTCAATCACATCATCATCAACACATCATCACAAACCATTGACTATGTTCCCCAACTAGGTAAGTCATCTCTTTATCCCAATTGAACGATATACTCATAATTGACTTCTTCATTCAACTCCTTGCAACAATAAAATATAATATACGACAATCATCTGTCAACATTTATATTACATAAATAACTACAAATAAACACGTAACGACAATTTCACAGAATAACCACGTAATCCAAATAAGCATCTATAAATATCAATCCGGTTTACGATAAACAAGTATAATTATATATACTTATATAGATCCAATTAACTATACTTACCTCGATCCCAAAACGATTTTGCTAGTAGGAGTTGATTAGTCTTCTACTTTATCCCCGTGTCCTATAATACGTTATAATATATATAATCAATATAAATATTGAAAATATCGTAAATTACGAATGAAATTACTAAATATATGCGTATATTTTATATCAATCTTTTAATATTTCATTTATATTAAAATTCAAATATGCGTTTCTTTTTCGTCTACATTTTAGACATTATAAACTTCCCCCGTATATATCTAATTTATCAATTAACTCATAAGATCTTATTTCATCAAACCCCTCATAGTTTATGACTATCGTTCTCTATAACATCCCTAAACGAAATTATTACAAAAATATCATATTTCTTTTTAATAATTGTAATTTTCTCAAATACAATTCCCTAATATTTCTCAAATATAATTCCCTACTATCCCTATTAATTTCTGTCAATTCTTCACTATAATAACAATTATTTAAACACTGGTACATACAATTATGTATTTGATTAATAAACCGATCAATTTGAATAGTGCATTATAACAACTACTAAATCTAGTAGGTTATATAATTTCATATCATTAGCTATAATATTCTAGTCCAATTAAATATATACCCGAACATTAATTTATATAAATACTCAAATTCAATAAATTTTCCGATTAAATAGTAAATCGAATAGTACAAATCATATTTAATAAATGCACTATTTAAATAATATTGATATAATAATTAATTCATAATTTAAAGTAAAATTTTACTAACCTGATTTTTCGCCCGAAATGGTCACCTTCAACTATGTGTGAGTGTGTGTGTTTAACTTTCAAAATATGTTGTTTTTCTTAAGTTGTAAGCTATATATATATATATATATATATATTAATACATGAGGGCTAATTGATAGGCAGCCACGTGCTGCATTCAATCCATTTCTCTTTTTTTTTTTTTAACTTTATTAAAATTACAATTTGATCCTCAACTTCTATATATATATAATTTGACCACAAATATTTCATAAAACTCCAATTTAGTCCTTTTAAGTTTTAATATATTTATGATTTCAACCTATGATTTATAATTAAATTTATATTTTCTTAATAATTACTAATTAGTCCATCGATTATGAATAAAATTATATGGACGTCACATTTCTCCCCTCCTAATAAAAATTTCGTCCCCGAAATTAACTAACTTACCCGTTTAATGGAATAAGTAAGGGTACTTCTCTCTCATATGCTCCTCAACCTCCCAAGTAGCCTCCCTTGGGGAATGATGACTCCACCTCACTTTCACCATTGGTATTTCTTTTATTTCTCAATTTTCTTACACTTTTGTCCAAAATCTCCGTTGGCTCTTCCACATACGTCAATTCCTCAGAAATCTCTATTTCTGGTTCACGGATAACATGGCTAGGATCTGAACGATATCGTCGTAGCATCGAAACATGAAACACATCGTGTATCTGTGACAACTCTGCTGGCAGTGCTAGTCGGTACGCTAGTGGTCCGATTCTTTCAATAATTTTCATACGGTCCAATATACCTCGGCTCAACTTTCCTTGCTTGCCAAATCTCAATATTCCCTTCCACGGAGATACTTTCAGGAAGACCTTCTCACTAATTTCATATTCCATCTCCCTTCGATGTTTGTCAACATAACTTTTCTGACGATCTTGGGCTGCTTTCAAACATTTCTTAACTGTCTGTACCTTCTCAATCGTCTGTTGTACCAATTCCGGACCTTCTAATTGTCGCAATCCCTCAATATCCCAACATACTGGACTTCGACATTTTCTTCCATATAAAGCTTCATATGGGGCCATACCAATGCTAGAATGAAAACTGTTGTTATATGCAAACTCCATCAAAGGTAAGTGATCATCCCAATTGCCCTTGAACTCCATTACACAAGCCCTCATCATATCTTCCAGAGTCTGAATCGTTCTTTCGGACTGTCCATCTGTCTGCGGATGAAATGCAGTACTGAAATGCAATTTTGTGCCCAACGCCCTTTGTAAGCTTCCCCAAAAACGTGAGGTGAATCGAGGATCCCTATCTGACACAATAGATACAGGTACACCATGTAGTCTTACAATTTCGGAAACGTACAATTCAGCTAACTTATCCAGAGAATCACTTTGTCGCACAGGTAAGAAATGAGCTGATTTCGTCAGTCTATCCACAATTACCCAAATAGCGTCATGCTTTCTAAGCGTACGAGGCAACCCTACAACAAAATCCATAGTGATCCTCTCCCACTTCCACTCTGGTATAGATAAAGGTTGAAGTTTACCTACTGGCGCCTGATGTTCTGCCTTTACTTGTTGACACGTCATACATTTACCCACAAATTCTGCCACATCTTTCTTCATTGTCTGCCACCAATAATATGGTTTTAAGTCTCGATACATCTTCACGGTACCAGGATGCATTGCGTATGGTGCATTGTGAGCTTCCCGTAAAATCTCTTCCCGTAATCCATCCACATCAGGTACACAAACCCGTCCTCCATTCACTATCATTCCATCACCCCTTACTGAAAAATTTGGTTTCTTACCATGTTTCATTCTCTCCAACATCCGTAATAAGAAAGGATCTCGAGTCTGCGCTTCTCTAATTGTATCCACAAGGTTCGGCTTAAGCTGCAAAGTCGCCAACAAACCTACTATCTGATCAACCTCTACTTTCGTATTCAGAGATCTCATCTCCAATAACAATGTCAGATCATGACTCCCCAAACTGGCTAAGGTGCTTGAACTCTTTCTACTTAATGCGTCTGCTACTACATTTGCTTTTCCCGGATGATAATCAATGGTGCAATCATAATCTTTTAATAACTCTATCCATCTTCTTTGTCTCAAATTCAATTCTTTCTGCGTTAAAATATATTTCAAACTCTTATGGTCGGTGAAGATCTGAAATCTTTCTCCGTACAAATAATGTCTCCAAATCTTTAATGCATGCACAATTGCTGCTAACTCCAAATCATGCGTGGGATAATTTAACTCATGGGTCCTCAGCTGACGAGATGCATAAGCAATTACCTTCCCATTTTGCATTAAGACACACCCCAAACCTTGTTTCGACGCATCCGTGTATACCACATATCCACCGCTGCCAGACGGTAAAACCAAAATCGGAGTCGATGTCAATCTTTCCTTTAGCTCATCAAAACTCTGCTGACATTGTTCAGTCCAATGGAATGGTGCCCCTTTCCTCAACAACTTCGTCAAAGGACCTGCAATTATGGAAAAGCCTTCGACAAAACGCCTATAATACCCAGCTAATCCCAAGAAACTTCGAACTTCAGTCGTATTTTTCGGTACTCTCCATTCCATAATAGTTTTCACCTTTGCAGGGTCAGGCATAACCCCATCACCTGATATCACATGCCCTAGGAAAACCACCTGATTTACCCAAAATTCACACTTGCTTATCTTAGCGTACAACTCTTTTTCTTTCAAAATTTGCAACACTATTCTGAAATGTTGTTCATGTTCCTCTCTATTCCTCGAATACACCAAGATGTCATCTATAAAGACTATCACAAACTGATCCAAGTACTCTTGGAATGTACGATTCATTAATGCCATGAACGCTGCCGGTGCATTTGTTAACCCAAATGGCATCACTAGGAACTCATAATGACCATAACGAGTACGAAAAGCTGTTTTTGGTATATCTTTCTCTGCTATCCTTAACTGCCAATACCCAGATCTCAAATCAATCTTTGAAAATATGATAGCCCCCTTCAACTGGTCTAGCAGATCATCGATTCTCGGTAACGGATATTTATTCTTCACGGTCACCCTATTCAATTGCCGATAATACTTTTATTCTTTCATCAATATGAAAAACAATAGATGTAAAAGTAAAGTATTCAATATTATCTGATATTAAAAAAAAATCAAGTATCAAGAGATTCACTCAATAGTCGAATTTTCACAAGCAATTTCAATTTAATAATATCATATCCATATATCAATTTTAATCTACAATTAAATTTTTGTATTTATTCATTATTATATATATATATATTTAAGTTTAGATTAGTATTTTATATATTATTTATGTATTGTTTATTTTAAATTATAATGTGTCATGGTAAATTAAAACTTTCTTATATAAATTAAGATTTTCTCTAACAAAGTAATTGTGTTGAAATATTATTTGGCATATTAATTTTTTTTAGTTAAATATGTTATTCCTAAGTAGTTTAGAGCAATTAAGACTCTTAAATATTTTTCTTAATATTTTTATTTTTTCTATAACTAATTTTATAATATAAGTTTCTATGAATGTTATTAAAATTTAATGCGTGATAGGTCTGTGTAATTGGGCTCATTCATGATTCACGATTAGAAGCAGGTTATTAAAATTTTGTGTAATTGGATTCATTCATGATTCATGATTTAAGTTTTTTTTCCCTAAATTTATATGGAGGAGGTTTAGAATATTTAAAATTTAAAATTGTTAAAAATTCCAAAATCTGTAATATAATAATTAATAATATTTAAATGAAGATATATTTGTCTTTTCACAATGGGAACAAACAACTTGAGTATTCACACATTTATATAGAGTATAGATATATGTATATAGTAATATTTGTTTTTATTGCATGTATTGTATTGTATTTGGGAGATAAAAAATATTGTTCATTGTCAAATCATGTCTCTATTATATATTTTTATAAATATATATATGTATATAGTCATATTTGTTTGTTTGTAGGTAAATTAAATTATATAATACATTATTGTATGGGAGAATGAAAAAATTAACAAAACACCTAGTGAAAGTGCTTTGGGTAATGTAATATTTGGTTGTTTTCTCACAATCTCAGAGATGGTGAGAAAACAATACCAGACACAGGGTATATGTTTTTGTTTACTTTTCAACCTTAAGAAATGAAAAACAATGTATAGTTCCAATTTTAATTTATTCAGGTTCAGAACATAGGATAATAATGATGCTTAAATTATGCAAATACTCTTAATTATCAAGTCCAAATAACTATTTATTTCAGTATATACTTAATATATTGACTAAATTATCCATATTTAATGACAACTTATGAACCACAAAATCTCTAATGTAAAAGAATCCAATTTAGATAGCTGCAGGAATTCAAGAACATGTCCAAGCTTGAGATGCCAAAACTCCCAAGTGTGGGGAGAAGAGAGGAAAGGCAGCTAAAAACACAAGGGCGGGCAGAAAACTTGTCCTCATTACTGAATAGCTGAAAATGTAATGAGACAGAAACTACAGCTCAGTTCAGTCCTGGGAAAGAGAACTTCACCTAACGTGAAAGTATACAAGATCGTAACTTAACAAAAAGTAGCAGGACGATAAAACGAGTCCAGAGAGAAAAGTTTAATCGTCTCCCTTCATCCTGCGGATATGTGGAAATCTTGTTGATGTTTGCCGCTCTTTACATTTGCTTTCGACTCATTGCCTTCATCTCGAAAGAATAAACCTTTGAAACTTCCTGCGCTATTTCTCCTTTTACCTAAACCGCTTCAGTTGTTTCTGCTGGATCATGAGTTGTTTCTGCTGGATCATGAGTATCGTGCTCTTCTTCCTTTGCAACCGCAGCACCTTCACTTGTTTGATCTGTACTCCCGTTGCACTCTTGCTTTGGAACTTGAACATCAGATTCTGGAATACCGTTTGATTTCCCTACACCATGGTGCTCTGACACTGCTGCTGGTGTCTCTAAGATAGTATTTTCAGATGCCATGGTTGGTGTGGGCTGATTTGATGAATTATTGGAACTTTGTGATGGAAGGAAAACTCCTGTGCCAGGAACTGGCAAACGGACCGGGGGATGCCTTGGTGGGGCTGTGACGCATCCGGCAGGAGCAGGCGGGAGAGCAACTGGTGCAGGAAACACTATGCCGGTTGCTACAGGGGCTGGGACAAATATTGGTTGGATACTGTTTGGTGGGGGGAGCTGTTGGCGAGCAGTCGGGGCAGGCAATACACCAGTTGGTGGAACGGGGCCAAAATGCTTTGCAGCCACAGGGCGAATATGACTTGGTGACCTGCTGGGAGGTGGGGCCCAACTGGAAGGTGGTGCTGCAGCAGAAGGGAAGCGCTGGACATCAGCTCCGTTGATTTTCTTCGGTTGTGATTTTACCAATGTAACGAGTATTCGCTGTTTGCGGAGGGAAGGTATTGCGTGTCTGGTAAAATCTGCGGATCTCCCTTGCATTACAAGCATGGATCTGTGCATGGCAAAAGATTACACGCAACTGTCATTATAGGAGAAACTGAAGGCAGTGAGTGCATCAGAAATTTGCATTCCAGTACACTCTTGAGGAGAAATCTAAGACAGAAATCTTGCTAGCAGAGAAAGAAATGCTGTTTTAAAAGGAAGACCAAATGCTGCTCCAACCAAAAAGAAAATTGTGGGGTAAAGACAGCACAAGTAATTCTTTAGACAATTTATCATCAATCCCATGAAGCATTGTCGTAGACGTAGCTGTAAAACTAAAACATGCCTGAAGCCTTTATAACATACAATAGAATGAATAAATAGAGGTAAATATAGTGAAACAGAGAGCTAGCTGAAGTACCCGGGTGAAAGGGAGAGTTTCAGAGCACCTCGGTAGTCCCCTGGATGATCGACTGTTATTACCCTACCAAAAGACATCTCACACTCTGTTAAGAAGAGAACACAGACAGGTCTTCCAAACCACTGTGGCCAGAAATGAGGCTGTGAGTGGTCACCCTAGAAGTGCGAGCAGAGAGGTTAGATCTATCCAGATCTGGTAACAAATCATCAAAACATAAAAAGGAATTCTATCATGTTAAACCTCATTAAAGATATCAATGATGCACGAGTCTGGCTTCGTGCTGACAACTTGGTCAGCAAGCAACTTTTCAATAACATCTTGCAGCAAAGCAGGGATTGGCTCTGTTTTTAGATCTGCAAAATTTGTCCATAACCCTAACAGGTTGTTTAAATAGAAAACATATATATATATATATATATATATATACAGAGAGAGAGAGAGAGAAAGGCACAGACAAACAGAACATGCCTTTTCTTGAGGCCCCTGAAGCAGCTTCATCTTCAGGAGGCGCATCTGCAATGGGCACACCCAATTGAATCATCTCTCTTCCATGTCCCTTCATGGGTCTCTTCGAGATGACAAATGTTTGACCTGTTTCAGTGTAACAAAACAAATAGAAAGCATTTTACAAGGGGACAAACTAGGTAGAGCATCACCATCTGAAAAACTGAATCTATTTTCCAACAAAAGCATAATCACTCAACTTTTATTTGCAATCGAATAACAGCTTTAGTGTAGCAAACAGATAAAAAATGATTTACATGCGAACGCTCTGTGCCAAATAGCAATGCCTGAATATATGTTTAAATTGGGTAGAGCATCACAATCTGAAAGACAGAATCTAGTTTTCAACTAGAGCTTTCTTTCCACTATAAAATTAACAGTTTTGCACTGTTGTCAAAGAGCAAAAGAAAATCGTTCATCAAATTTTACAGTAGCCCGGCAGATTTAACACACTAAATAATGTTGTAAAGCATTCAAAAGAAACAAAAATATTGACCTGTACCGCTGTCCTCTCATAAGTCAGACATGGAGAAGACTAGTTTTTTTGCCAATGAAGGAAATGAAATTAGCTTGACAAAGAATTACTCTCTTTCAAGTAGAAACAATCTTAAACCTCTTATCAGTTCTGTTATATAAGTGTAGAACTAAGATTAAGGGAGTCTTGGCAAAAGAAGAAACCAGGGATGTTGTCCTTGAGAATTTAACTGAAGTCCTAGCCTTAATAAAATCATAGGGATGACTTGACTGCAAGAGCAAAGAAAATTCCCATCACAACCAGTACCATCACAAATAAAAAATTTGTACATATTTGGATAAATCTATATGTTATATAATAGAACAAACAAGTTCAAGTTACTACAATACTTGCTAATTATCTTTGGCCAACTGACAGCAGATCAAAATTTTAAGAAAGTAACTGCAGTCAGTCTCATCCCTTGAGCGGAAATTCGAACTCTGTAATCATAAAACTGAGAGGAACAAAAGAAAGTTTTCGAAGATATTCCCAAATCATCCATCCCTCGCTGGATTCGAAAGGAAAATTATGGAACACGTCATTCTGATATTTTGGACCTCATCAACTTAGTGCCAACCAGATTTTGCCACACAATCTTCCTAATTCTCAGCTGACAAGCCTATCCAAATGATAATTAGAAAGACAAAAAAGTGATTTGTTACTCATGACAGTGATTTGATAGCCCCATTGGCATATTACCTTACCAAGAACCTCTCGGGACTTGAAGCCAATATTTTTCTCGTTAATTTACAAAATGTCAATGAAAGAAAAGGCTAGAAAAATAATTCCAGTCACTAGCATAAATTTTTAGTTTTATTTAACTGAGTTCAATAGAAAATCATTTATTCTGACCTTCATCTATGTTCGAGGGTAATTTTCTGACTTGACCATTTTCTCAGCTCCATAATTAGGTTCTATGGGCCTTTTTTACTTTACCAACACACCTTCATTATAAATCCAGCGATCTTTTGCTGATCAGAAAATGGAACATTTATTTTGCATTTTTTTTCAATTTTCCAAGGCTTTCAACCTTGGTTCCTTTTTCTTTCGCAACTCCTAAAGCAAACAAAAGTTTTTCTTCTAATTGGATGGCATGTGAATTAACTGGAGTTAAACCAATAGCTTGCTCTAAAAAAGAAGTGGTGTTCCTTTGCTCTGCCTTTTCTTTCTACCAATTTTACTCCGAAAGGTTAACTATGCCAATTGTTGAGTGTTAATTAAAACAGACAAATAGAAAGTCCAAGGCAGGTGTAGTCCAGGTGTCACAAGGAGCAAAGCCCAACTTCCCATGTTTACCTGGTTCCTACTTTTTTGTTAAAACCCACAGTGAACTAGCAAAGGAGAGAACAAAGGAATGAACTACAATATCAGGAAAATGATATGGCACATGAGCACATACCAAAGCGCCCACCCACCCCCGAACCCAAATCCCCCAATCCATGCAATGATCCAAAAGCAGAAGCAACTAGAGACAACTGTGTAGTGATTGGTTTGGAAAAAAGTGTATCTTTAAGTCATAAATTGACAAACTTAGAAGAAAAAGTCGACAAATAGAACCAAGAACTCAAACTTTCCACCATAAATCGGGAATTATTTTATGGAATCAAGGGATTCAATCACCTAGCTGATTATTATGTCTAGAACAGACAAATTTCGTTACTGGCAACATAATTATCTAACAACAGGCAACAAGAAAATTCATCATACCATAGCACAAAAGAGAAAAACAAGAAAATAATCGAAAAAAGCATAAAACAGGTGATGATACTTTTCAGTTCAATTATGGGACTATTCTGATTAGAAAAAATACACGCAAAAAAAGAACCCTCACAAAATGCTACATGAGCATGTTTAACCCATTTTATTACCCCATTCAAGGACACAGACCTACTGAATCTCAATGAATAGGCTCAATGTGGAAATTGAAAATTATTGAAAAAACAAAAATAAAAAGCGAAAATAGGTTTTGTATAACTTTTGAGAGAAGAAGGAAAAAAAAACAGGTTTTGTATAACCAGGAGTAGACACCACTTTACTTGCCTTGCAACTGCCCTCTCCTCCCAGCAGCTCTCAAATCATTCACCAAAGTAATAAGCTTTGATATTTCTGAATCATCAACTAGATCTTCATAAAGCTTCATTCCTTCAACTATGTTAACCTACAATTATCGAACCAAATCATGTCTAGTAACTGAACTCAACTAAAGTTTCTAGGAAATAAAAGTACAAGAAGAGCAGAAGATGTTACCGATTTTCCATCGCATATCTCATTAGCAACAAAAGTTTTTGGAGAAACTTCAAGATTTCGTTTCTCTTCTAGTGCTAATGCAGATGCATCAACACCGCAAGACCCTGCGAAGGTGAGATATAACGGAATTAGAAAATGAAAGCATGGCCCAAGCAGCAGTTCAAGGCACCAGATATGAACTAGATACCTCTACAACAATTCCCCTGTAAATGCCAAAGATAATCATCATTTGTTGGCAATCAAATAAACAAACCCTTCCACCTCACATGTCTTACTTGATTGACTTACTCAAACGGCATTTGCATATATTCAAAGGCAAGAGTACCTATAAACCTAAGGATGATAACAAATGCCAAACCCTCTCTTGTTAAGTATGTATATTTCACACACTCTAAAAGGATTGTATTACCCGAAAACTAATCCTGCAGGTAACTCAAATTTTAAGTCTCCAAAACAAATAAAACAATTGGAGAGAAGAAACATAGCTAGAACGCTGAGGAAATATCTCTGGAGTTGGAGCGCTAACTTCACCTTCAACATCATCGGCGTGATGGACAGCTCCTTGTGTGCTTCCCTGCCTCGTTACCAAGCTATCCGCTTCAGATTTTTCATTAAGTTCTGTTACTTGACCAATAAGCAACAAAAGTAACAAGTCAGGATATTTTTTTGGACCAGGAAATCTTTGCCCCACAAAAATTATTTGTACATGGAATTGGAGTTAAAGGCCTCAAGTATCAAGGATACACTTAATAGTGATAGAAAGAACAACTTGATTCAGTGTTTTTCAACAACCATTGATTCCCACAAAAACAGTTGACAACATAAAGGGGTTCAATAGGAAACCGTCAAGCATGTGATCTCTTTTACATTTAAACGCTATCCCATTTAGAAGTAAAGCAAGTTTCACCAGAGTCTTTAGCCCACATTTTTAAGTACCCCACTAATTTGTCAGAAAGTAGGAGAATTGGCTATAGAAGAATATCCATGTACTCTCAGAAAACAACTAGAAAATGTACCACCTTCCTCAAGATCAGAAGTATAAAACTTTCCAAGATAACAAACATGAACACACAGCTTTAACTTCAATGCCAAGGTGTTACTTTCAATAACTTATTAAACTAAAGTCTGTCAAGTGAAATTTAACCGTGAATTGACTTTCCTGATACATCCAGATAGTCTATAACATCGCAAAAACCAATAATTCCTAAACCCCCCCCCCCCCCCCACCAAAAAAAAAAAAAAAAAAAAAAAAAACCACAACTGCAATTTGCCTCAATACCGGAGTAAATTCAATAGCCTTAACGGACAAACTTGCAGAAAAATCTTGCTAATCCTATCTTTTAAGCTACAAGGCCCCAGTGCTCTGATGCTCCTTTTTCTTCTCAAGTAATGTATTGTGGATAATCAAATCTATAGACATAATTTAGTACTAAAGATTTTACTTTCTATAGAGCAATAATTTTCCAATTCCCTCATTGCCACCCCACCTGAAGACAAGATTCTCTTTCATTTAGCAATGTTTTAACCTCTTGCATAACCGGCAGACCAATTTGCTTTATCAATAAAAGATGGTGCGGTTGCCAGTTATGGCATCTCATCGCAAACAACAGACCGCAAAAGCAATTTCAATTTTAACCAGAAATGCAGATTGGATCATAAATGAACTGATCAAATCAGAGTAACTCTCATTGCCTATTTGGCCAAATTTAGAAAGTGATACCTTCTAATTAAACCACAATATCCAATAAACCTCAACTAAATTTATTTTCCACATACAACATCAATTATGTTGCTTCATTTCCCAACAAAAGGGTAATCTCAGTGTATCAATCCACACACACAACCACATGCTTACAGCAAACATGTCTATTCACAGAACACATCCACATCAAAATACACTGCATTTTCTTCTTACCTTTCTTCTCCTCTTTGTCCTCCACTTTTGCTTTCTCCCCTCCATCCAATTTTTCATTCACATTTAAACTGCTTTTTGCATACCCTTTGTTCAGATCCTTCCCATTCACCTCTCCCCCAAAATTGTGCACCTCAGCACTTCCTCTTTGCCCCCTACCTCCTCTCCTAAACTCCTTCCCACCTCCCCCCATCCTCGCACTCCCCTCAAGTCCCACAGTCCTCTGCTGCCGCCTCCAACCCACCTGCTGCAGCGCATAAACCACCTCAGCCACCGAGAAATACTGCTGCATATGCAAAATTGGGTTCCAATTACACCTCCTCTGCTGTATGGACCCTATCACACCATCATACTCCCCGAGGTCCCCCACTGTCCGCAAGTGGTGGCAAAGGGCGTCGATTATCGCGTTCGCAGCTGCAAATTCACCTCTCAACCACATCAAAAACCCTTCCCTCTCATCCATCTGATGATGCGGCGGCTGTTGCTGGTGGTTGTACCACTGCACCGGGATTTTCTCCGGCACCACCACAGCCGCTTGTTGCATTGCCATACCAAAGTATATATCACCCTACACCTTATAACAATAACCGCTAAGATCTCTCCCTATATATACACTACCAACAATTCTCACAGTCCCCGCAAAACATACATAAAATTATACGTAATATCAATGCGTCCACGCATCCAAAGCGGATTTTTAACTCATTCCGAGACGTTCAATAGATCTGGGATCCGGATAAATACGTAAAAAAGCTGAAACCTGGTCGAGATTACGCGCGCAGACTCCTTGTGCAATGTGTGTGGAGGCACAGAGGTAGTAACAACAACAGTAAGGAGGTGATTTTCAGATCTGAGAATGACGTGAGAAGGTGGAAATTCACAGTGTGAGTGTGTGAATGAGAAACCAAGATCTGAGAGAAAATGGCTTGTGAAGCACGCGTATGCAAGCTGGTCTTAAATGGTGGCTTTCTTTCTTTTTCTTTGTGTTTCACTGTGTGTTGTGTGTGTTTTTGGGTTTATATCACACTCTCTCTCTCTCTCTCTCTCTCTCTCTCTCTAACTACTCCAACAAAATAAAAAGAAAAATAAGAATATTTTTAATAATTACATTTCCTTTCCTAAACTATAATTTATTTATACAAATTACTTATATCTTTATGTAATTACACAAATTACCCATAATAGTCAAAATTAGAGATAATTTGTGTGATGATATTAACGTTCTTAGGAGTGTACGTGTATGTAAATTTCCAAAAAGGATTATAATTTATGTAAAAATATTGACGTTTTTTGTGGGTGTATGTGTATATAATTTTTCAAAAAAATTTAATATCTATATAGATAATGTTAACGTTTTCTTTTTGGCTGTACGTGTAATTTTTTAAAATAAAAAATAATTTATATAAATAAATTATAGATAGGAGTGTGGGACGTAATTATCCCAAAATAGTTTTTGTTGGGAGGTTATATTTAAAAAAAAAATAGAACAAATGCATTTTATGAGAATATTCTGGCGAGTCTTTGATGCGAACATGCATGAAAACTATTGGCTGGTGCCTTCGTGGCCTTCGTGGGGGTAATGCAGTGTATACCAGGCTGCTACGGCTATTTTGGAAGTTTCTCTCCACTTCTTCATTTAAAATACGATAAATTATAAATACTTTTACGAGGTTTTATATAATTATAATATCTTCATTATTTATAAAATTATAAATATTTACTTGATGTTTGTAATTGTTTAATAAAAAATTTATTTCTATCTAATTTTATAAGTGAAGTGATCGAAATACCCTTATACAAATTGAATTTGTTTATTTAATTCTTAATTTTTTTAATTTTTTTAGATTATAATACGTAGAAGAAGTTTTTTAAGTTTTTTACACAGATGAGCAATAATGCAATTTATCTCGATTAATTTTTCTATAATTAAAAAAAATTAAGGGAAAAATGGTCAATTTCATACATTTGGTTAAAACTTACAAACCTCAAAAAGTTATTTGTAAATTCTCACACAACAAGAGGTATTTGTAATTATGCTAAGCCTCAGGAGATGTAGCTGTAATTTATCTTTTAAAAAAATGATAATTTATTATTATTATTATTATTTGATACTTAAAATTTTAAATAAGTTTTAGTTGAATATATTAATAAACTAATATTGTAATTATAATTAAAAATAAATATGAAAAAGAAATAATATCTGTGAGTAAGAAACGAAGGCTGCGATTCAACAGCTAACTCGTTTTCAGGAAAATTGCTTTCCTGAATTTTCTCTTTGGGACTGATATTTGTTTGAAACATTCTGCAAAATTTTTCCAATTCGGTTTCCGAAACAGTGAAAAAAATAAAATATATATTATTTTCCCCATAATTAATGGTATATAATCAAAAATACAAAATAAGTAAAAACAAAATATAAATTTACCTTGTAATTAGGACATGCCCAAAATCTTCTTCTCAAATTTATTTTGGTCCAAGAAGTCTTCAATGGTAGCTTAATTCACACTCACAATACGTTTTTCCACGTAAATGTTCTCATTATGCGAACCTCACACTCTAATTTTTGTGGTATAGTAAATGGTAGACAAACATGTGCTTAAATAGGCAAAAAACTGTCAATTTTCCCGCCAAAATAACTTTGACCGTTAACTCTGACGGTCAACTAACGGCGGGTACTCAGCTCAATGAAAAAAGGAAACTCTGGGTATCAACATGAAAATAGGGGTACCAAAGGTAAAATAAAGTCATACCTGAAATACCAAAAGTGAAATTATTGATGTACAATTCAATATAAGTATGTGATTAGTTTCGTTCGATTAAACTTATTTGGATAAGAATTTTTCTTGATACGTAATCAAACAGAATTCCCCATCTTATATTAGTTTCGAATTATCAAAATTGCCTTCATAACAATCAATTGTATACAATAATTCATTTATGTTCGTTTAAATAAAATGTATTAGTACACAAATGAACAACTAATTCACACTTGCGTCCTTAACTCAACCTCCGATTTAGGTAACGTAAGAAAATATAACATGAAAAAACAAATTTAGTGTAAAATTAAACCGTACTGAATATGGCTCTACACACCTAATGCAATATTGGCAATCAAACGCTCGATATACCCGCATAATTTAAATTTATATTATATTTAACTAAAAGAAATAATAAATAAATAAAATGAATAACTGAAAACATATGATAAAAGATTTAATTTTAGATGTATATATGAATAGGAAAATAAATTAATAACATGGTTAATTATGAAAATAATAAAAACAAGTAAGATCATCTTAATCTATTCACATTTCGCCATTCAAAATTAGTTACTCTAAAACCTTGAGCTTCAGTAAATCGTACATATAAATATACCAAAGTTTTGTAAAATTAAAAGTCGAATACCAAACTGGAAATTCTCGTTCAATTTCAATACGTACTGAATATCTTACTTCGTTCAATTTCAATACGTACTGAATATCGAACGAATACTTAGTTCAATTTCAGTACGTAGTGAATATCTTATTTCGCTGGATACGGTAAACGTTACAAACAAAAATTTGTGTTATATTTTAGTATATGCATTGAATATTTGATTTTAAATTGATTTGGTAAATATACCAAACTAGGAATTCTCATATTCACATAATATTGTGTAAGGTGTACGATACAATAATAACCAAACAAAGAAAAGGGACCACTGCCAGAGTTGGTGTATGCAAATTGTTCAAAAAAAAGTGCATTAATTACTAAACCATTTTTTTAAATAGATAAATAATTATAAATCAACCAACATACTATTATTACAATTTTTAATACGCAATACATAAATATTTTTATATCAACCAATAAAGGGTAAACATCATTTTTGGTTCCTAAACTATACCACTTATCCACTTTTGGTCCCTCATGTATCCTATTCATCATATTTGATCCCTCAAATTTTAAAGATTCCATCATTTTTTGTTCATTCGTTTAAAAAAAAAGGTAAAGATTTCATTATTTTTTGTCCCTCCATTTAAAAAGAAAAAAGAAAAAAAAACACATTTATGCTCAAGGGGACTTGAACTTGGATTTTAAGTGTAACAAAACAAGCCCTAAATCATTGGGCGGAGCCTACTACCTAAGTTTTTACTAATCCAAAAACTACTTATCCATGAAGTATGTTGTAGCAGCCCAAAGTTTGTTTATTAATTTTTTAGTTTCTCAAATTTTACAAAACGTCTCTAAAGTGTTGTATTAGCCCCAAACAACAAATCAAATATATAAGTTATAAAAATTCAACAAGAATATATAAGTATTCTTATTTTGTAATTGGGATAATTTCATTTTTGGTACCCCAGGTATGACCTTATTTCCCCTTTGGTACCCTCTGTTTCCATGTCATCAATGTTGATACCCAAAGTTTCCTTTTTTCATCGAGCTGAGTACCTGCCGTTAGTTGACCGTCAAAGTTAACGGTCAAAGTCATTTTGGCGGAAAAATTGGCAGTTTTTTGCCAATTTAAGCACATATTTGGCTACCATTTACTACACCACAAAAACTAAAGTTGGAAAAAGTAAAATTGAGGATATTTTGGAAAAACAAACGAGAGATATGAGGAGAAATCAGTTTCAGTCTTACTCAAATACGAATGTGGGTTCGTCAAATGAGAACATTTATGTGGAAAAAATGTATTGTAACAGTGGAATTGAGCCAACATTAAAGACTTCTTGGACCAAAATAAATATGGGAAGAAGGTTTTGGGCATGTCCTAATTACGGGGTAAATTAATTAGGACATGCCCAAAACCTTCTTTTCGGATTTATTTTGATTCAAGAAGTCTTAATGGTAGCTCAATTCACACTCACAATATATTTTTTTCACATAAATTTTAAAAATTACCATTAATTCTTTGTAATGGTAAATTCTTTGTAAAGGGAATCGACGGAGAAGACACCTAAAAAATTATTATTATTTTATTTTTTTAAAAATTAAGTAAAATTAATTTAATTTTTTCAAAATTTAAAAATAATAAAAAATATTAATTTTTTAGTTTAAATAATATATTGGGAGTTTTAATTAAAAATATTATTTATAGTAAATAATATAACTTAAAAAAATTATATATTTTTTTTGGTATTTTAAATTTAATTAGTATATTTGTATTATGATTTTGTAATTTAAATTTTTAACTTTTAGAATTTTTAATATTTTAGGTATTTTTATATTTAGTTAAGGGATAATTTCACTTTTAGGTATTTTTATATTTAGTTAAGGGATATATTTAGTAAATTAATTAGAACATGCCCAAAACCTTTTCTCCTGAATTTATTTTGGTCCAAGAAGTCTTCAATAGTAGCTCAATTTCACAGTCACAATATATTTTTTCCACATAAATGTTCTCATTAGATGAACCCACACTCGTATTTGAGTAAGATTGAAACTGATTTCTCCTCATACCTCTCGTTTTTTTCTCAAAATATTCTCAATTTTACTTTTTCAAGTCTAGTTTTTGTGGTGTAGTAAATGGTAGCCAAACATGTGCTTAATTTGGCAAAAAACTGCCAATTTTCCCGCCAAAATGACTTTGACCATTAACTTTGACGGTCAACTAACGGCAGGTATTCAGCTTGATGAAAAAAGGAAACTTTGGGCATCAACATTGATGACATGGAAACAGGGGGTACCAAAGGTGAAATAAGGCCATACCTGGAGTACCAAAAGTGAAATTATCCCTTTTGTAATTCATGGTTTATTTTGTATTCAATTTGTTGTTTGGGGCTAATACAACATTTTAGAGATATTTTGTAAAATTTGGGAGACTAAAAAACCAAGAAACAAACTTGGGGTTGCTACAGTATACTTCAGATAAGTAGATTTCGGGTAAGCTAAAACTTAAATAGTAGACTTGGCCTAGTGGTATGAGGCTTGTTGTGTTACATTTAAGACCTAAATTTGAGTCCCTTTGAGCACAATTTTTTTTTTTAAGAATTCAGTTAATTTTAACATAAAATTTAACGAATGGACAAAAAATAATGGAATCTTTAAATTTACGGGACCAAATCTGATGAGCATGACACATGAAGAACCAAAAGTGGATAAGTGACATAGTTTAAGGACTAAAATTGATGTTTACCCACCAATAAATTTGAATTAAATCAAAAAACAATATACTACTATTAAAAATAGACTACCACTTACATTCGTATGACTCGAACGATTATAAACCAAATACATGGCTTAAGTTTTAAGAATTAGTCACTTTTTCATTAAATATCGCCTGTTGAATTTTTCGTACTACGAATGTTATTGTAGTCCACCTATAATTTTTCTTAGATTTGTTTTGATTTGTAGAAGTGATCGAAATTAAAATTGCATATTTTTTTTTAAGTACAAGAATAAAAATTTAAATGAATGTGGTTTGGAGAAGGCAATGGTAGAACAAAAGTTGTTACTAGTATAGAAGAGAATAAAAGCCTTTAAATTCTTACTATAGAAATTTTAAGAAAAAATAGGTTGATAGCAGGTTTACCAACCTTTCTAAGTGAATCGGTTACAACTATATCATGAATTTCAACTATTAATAATTAATTTACAATAATTATCAATATTAAATATGTATAACTAATCATGTAGTATACCAGCTACTATTATTAAGTAGACCATCAACCACATATTGATGGTACTTGAGCCCACGATCTGTTGGTCATAGAGCCTCAATTTTAAAAAGTGTATCAAAATTAAATAGAACTATTTGTTAGTTCAAGCACATTATCATTTATCACTATAGTTGAGTTTAAGGCCATTATCCCTGTCGAAAAGGTTAAAATCTGTATATATCAAAATTCGAAAAATCATTGTAATTATTTAGTATTTATTTTTCAAAATGTATCAAAGTAAAAAATTTGGTTTTATTAAGTTTTTGTTGAGAATATATTGCGATTGCTGGATTTGGACTTAAAGAAATTATGTAAAAAAAAATTCCGTATTAAACTCAAACGAGATGGTATTGTAGACAGGTTCAAAGTTCATTTGGTTGCAAAGGGGTTTACTCATGTAGCCGGGGAAGACTATACTGAGAGGTTTTCTCCCGTTGCTAAGGTGGTCACCATTAGGGTTTTGTTGGCTTTTGCATATATTTCTGTCTGACTCATACATTAGCGTGACGTTAATAATATAAATCTACATGGATATATTGATGAAAAGATCTACATGCTTGCTCCAGAGGGATATGAGGTCCGTCAGGTTAATTTTGCTTGTTAATATACATTAATATTCAATCAGACATAATCTAAGTTGAAGAATTTTAAATTATTTAAATTTAAAATTGTTCAAATAAATACAAATGATTATTTACTTAGAGATTTGAGATCAGAATGAATCCGTCTCTATTAGTTAACTAGCATGAAACTCGTGTTGTGCATGAATCTTATAAATTCTATAGCATTTTCATAAATTCTAAATTATATAAATGTATGTCATATTTTAATCGTCTTACATTATATAATAGTTTTCAGATTATGTATACAAAACTCATATTGAATATTTACTAGTTTATTTAATGAGCATTTTGGAAATAACCATAGAAGATTGTCATAGTTTTTGACATTGGAAAAGAATTATTTTATAAGTTTCAAATACTATATATATTTTTTTATTAAGTTAATAACTTTTTTTTGGTAAAATAACAAATATTAATACTTAAATACATTAATAATAGATGTTATCACATGTATCCTGTGATATAAAGTTTCTTAAAGAATACAATCCGTAATAAATTATCGATTTATTTCTTTTACAGAAAGGGAAAAAAAAGAAGCATTAGTTTCACTTTTTTATTTCCTTTATAGAAAATAAATTTCACGACATCTAAAGCTAATAAAAAAGTAAAGATATGCGCGCACACGCACGCGCATATATATATATATATATATATATATATATATGAACGATATGCTAAAAATGTTATGGTAGTTGCACTCATACCCATTAATTAATTATCATGGATACTATAAAACAATTGAGTTATTTTTTAATAAATAATTATTTTTATCGAGTTTTCTACCCTAAAGTAATCATTCTTCTTATTATTGAAATCATTAATTGCCTATAATTTTACTTTATATTCTTGTCAGTTCCATTTACTTTTGAAGGTCCAGAGAATAGAAAAAGTAATCTACTCATAAATTTTAATCTATGTGCCTACTCTCACAAATTTTTATTTTTAGCACCTTATTAGACATAATAAATATAATAAATCTGTGATCCTAAAATAAAAAAAAAAAAATCAAGATGTAAAATTATATAAACTAAAAGTAAAAAGTACATAAAAAAGAATACACCATTTAAAAATGCAAGTATTAATTTAGTGAAAGAGAAGCCGTACCAAAATTCAACTGAAAGTATGTCCTTTTCTCCATTACAAATAGTTTTCCCAAATGATCATAAACTTTGATGTTAATGCTAAATAAGATTTATTTTTGTTTTTCAGGTAAACATGTTTAATTAATAAAGCATAAACCTGTGTTATGCTTGCACGGTTGTAATGGTAAGAGTACTAAGGATAAGATATAAAAGTAAAATATTATTGTATGATTCTAAGCACAAAATAGTTAAATGCGGATAAATTAATCGACTCTCCTTGGTAAGTAGAATTATCAAAAAAAAAAAAAAAAAAGTTGCTTATCAAGTGGAAGAGGAAAATCAAGAAAAATGTATGAAGTACAATTAAGAGAATTTTGAAATTAGGAAATTTAATATGAAATTATACATAAACATCGTTGAATACTAAAAATGGACAAAGGAAAATTAGTCGATCAAATACCACACCAGTCTATTGCTAGTCTATAGATGTCACTAATAAAAGTTTTAAATAAATAGACATGAATTTTGATGAACAAAAACATATATATTCATTCAAGCAGAAATTTATAAATTAATTTAAGCAAAAAATTCATGATCATATCCCCCTGCCCACATCTAAAAAAAAAAAGGGCAAGAAATACAAGATTACTCGACTTTTTCTAATTGAAATTTAAACAGAAAGATATTGATAAATTATTATTAGATAAAATAATATAGTTATTTAATAATCAAATAAAGAAATCATTACCGTTGATTGAAAAAAGTGTGAAATTAAAAAGAAAATAATACTTTAGCTAAAAAGTAAACATTTAAATAAAAAAATCATTAATTAATAAAACAATCAAAATCAATACATGAAACATGAAAGAAAAAAAGATAGTTGAAAAATAAAAATTCAAGTCATGTAAATATTAAGAATAAATAAAAAAATTTATAAAGTTATAAAATTTTTAAGAAGTAAAGAAGAACACACTACGGTAGATTCATTAAAAAAATAAAAAAGAAATATTGGAAAGACGATTATCTTAGTATCTAAATCTTGGAGATAAGATTTTGAATAGATAAATTTGTTTAGATAAATTCAAAGTAAATTTTTAATTAATTAATTAAATTAATTGCAGTCAAACATCGTTATATATATAGATTTTCAAAATTAAATTAATTTATTGTTGATTAGCACCAAATGGTCAAATCAATTTTATCTATACTATTATAAAAGCAAACCTTTTGGCGTACCAACTTTTGAATGCCCAAAATTACCCTTGAATCATTTTCTTTCCTTAAAAAGTTATTGGTCAAAAAAATAATTTTATTATTTTTTCTCTCAACCCACTACCCCACGTTTCTCTCACATTATTCCATGTTTCTTTCTTCTTACTAATTTTTTTTTCTCATTTCTTCACATTTTTTTTCTTTAAATTTCACCCAATTCTTTTTTATATGTTCGCGAGAACCGCGTGCAATGATAACTAGTGGAAATTAAAATCGAACCAAATATGTCGTGCCCTATTAAAGAAAGAAATTCCTCTTAAAAAAAAAATAATAAAAGCAGAAACTTTGTGAATTTTAACCGTCAGTCTACGACGCCGTACTGCCGGGCCCTCCTCATCCCCACTCTAAAAAACCCCGCGTAATTCAGCCAATCGAAAATCCAAACCCTCAGCCGCCGCCCTCCGACTGCCGCAGCGCCGCCATTGTCCGCCGCCGCCATGGCCAGCCTCGCCACCTCTTCCGCTTCCATCAACAAACCGTCCTCTCTCAATCTACCACAGCAAAAGCTCCCACCTCCCAGAACCCAGGCCCTCGGCTTTACCTCCATTCTCCGTCACCACACCCTTTCTCATTTTACTACTCCTAAAATTACCATGGCAGTTTCCGAGAAGAGCTCCGTGTCCTCCGTCAATTCATCATATTCTAAGAGGGACGCTAACCCGATCATTGTCATCGACAACTACGACAGCTTCACTTATAATCTCTGCCAAGTCTGTATCATAGTTTCACTGTTTTTATAGGTTAATTATATTTGATTTCTTTCCGTAATAATTAGGTTTTTCTTTTTTCTTTTTAATGTTTTGGATTTCACAGTACATGGGAGAGCTGGGGTGTGAATTCGAGGTTTACCGGAATGATGAGCTCACTGTTGATGAGTTAAAAGGGTAAGAACAATTCCCCTTACTTGATATTAGAAGGGCAAGGTACAATTCTTGTGATGCTCTGTACGTTGTGCTTACTATTCTTACCTGGCTTTAGCTATTTGTTATCTCACAGAAGCTTCTCTGGTATTGACATTGGTAGATCATTTGGATGTCTATTTGAGTTATTGGTAGGAGCTCAGGAATGGAAATCTAACCCTTATGTTTGGTTTCACACCACCACTTGAAGACAGTACATATCTGAAAATGTACTGAGATGCGAATGTTGTCATCTATATCTAGAGAGTAGAGAGGGTATCAGATCATGCCACTGCTGTAACATGTTTGACATGAAGTGATACGCGATCTAGTACCTTCTGTATAATTCCAATATTTGGATGTACTTGATTGCCACTTTTAAGATGATGTTTTGATAAAGTTTCAGTATGGTCGCTCTGTGGCCTATTTTATTGTTGCAACAAAAGATATTAATACATTATCAGTTAAGTTTGAAATATGTATAACTATGTTAATGGTTGACATTAAGGAGATAATCGTTTGATCAAACAATTAGAATTCTCGTACATATTTTAAGAATAACTTAATGGAAAGGAGGCTTATATCTCTTGGGAAAATAATGGTCAACATTTTGAAAATAATTATCAGTAGAATAACGCATGTAAGGAACTAATGGATCTTTTGTTTATCAAAAGAGTAAAACATTGCAGATATAATTAACCTATCATCCATTATTTGACTGATAATGTTGGCATTGGTTGATTGCAGATGCCCTCTTCTTTTACATGTAAAAATGCCATAAAGTCTTATCTCATGATCTTTTCTGTGTAAACTTTGGAATATGTAGCTGACCTTGTCTATATATTCTCAAACTATAGAGTAAGTGCAAATTAATTGGGCATAAGAAGCTAGATAAAAAAATGTATTGTTGGTCTTTGTAGGAAAAATCCAAGAGGTATATTAATATCACCTGGGCCTGGTAAGATTTTTTACCCTTAATTGTTTCTCCATTTTCTTTCATGATTGTGTCTGCATGTCATTTAATTATGTTTTTCTTTCAAATTTCAGGTACACCTCAAGATTCAGGGATATCACTTCAGACAGTGCTGGAACTTGGACCTATTGTACCATTATTTGGTGTGTGCATGGGATTGCAATGCATTGGGGAAGCTTTTGGAGGTAATTTGATTTTATATCTGTCCTTTCTTCCCTAAAGGTAAAAGACTGTACTCCTTGATGATTGATTTTACTCTCTGCATAGGCTTCAACTAATTTAGGGCCTGTAAGCTACAGCACAAGAGGTGCAAGTTAAGATAAGATGTAAAGACAATTGTCTTTATCATAATATTTGTATTCTGTGCAAATTTGAGTTGATGCTGTCAGTTTGGTTGACCATCTGATTCCTTTACTATAGGTCCTTAATTTGTAATGTGTATACATAGAAATTGGCACATATGCTGATATTTTTGATAAGTAATTAGGAACGGTGGATTTTGCATTTTCATATTCTTGGTGGTTTGGTTTTCACCATGGAACACCCTGGATCAATCACTTCTCAGAAGTATTACATCCAACATTGGAAGTATAAGTGTAACAGCATAACTATTCATTTCGTATGTAGGCTACAGCAAAAAGAACCCATGGTTGTAATGTTTTGAGATCCTAATAATTGTAATTGTTATGTCTTATTGTCTCTTACTGCTATTGCGTAGGCAGAAGACGTTTATGAATTGAACTGGAGATGGGCTGATGTGGTTGTGTAACAGCTCAAAATCACAAGAATCAGATAATGCCTGAGGTATGATTAATTAGGTTTTAAGCAAGGGTGATTAGTGCTTAGGTGTGATCAATTAAGGGGTGAACACAAGGCACTTAAGCAGTAACCAATTGTCAGATTTTGGTGTCTGAAACAACTGTTGGTAACTTTTGTCAAAATAGATCATATGGCAAATATACTAAGCTTATTGGATGATGCTTGGACTGTTTAAGATGACAGTCTGTGATACATATGGAAGCCTATGCGAAAGACATTTAGAAGGAGGTGATGACTCTTTACAGCACATATAATGTCCTAAATAATTCTTGGATATTTGGTAAATTTACATGTAGTTTGTGAAGGAGACAACACATGCAGGTGGCAGCCCTGTAGCAACACGAATTAAAACACGCAAAAAGATCAGCTCGGCAAGTGTCCTTATGGCAGGCTTTTCTAAACCATCTAGGAAAGTCGTGCCATGTGTCATCCAATTTAAGAAGGTGATATTTTTGTTGACGAAGCCATGACTATGCTGTAGGCTGACCTTTGATGATTGGATGAAATGGCTGCTATCTCGTTGGAAATTCTTGCTGGCTATCTGCAAGTTTATACTAAATGATCAAGTTATTGGGATAGAAAATGCAAGAAAATGTAAATGGGGTAAGAGAGAAACTAAGAAGAAGAGGAGAGGAAGGACAAGAAGTGGGACAGGTTAAAAGCTGATATAGAAAAAGAGACAGATGATGCTAGGTTATCTTAAAGGGAAAAGAAAGGAAATTTGTCAATATACAAGGTGCTATCTTTTATTGGATTTTACAAGGTAAGAGATCCCTTTAACTTCATAAATTCTCTTGGATAATATGGGAATTCATTTAAGCTTCAATAGTTGATATTCTGGATGGTGATGAACACATGTTTACCTCTACTTGATGGACTTGAATGTCCTGTTGATCTTTCTTTGCTCGGTTCACTTTTAAATGACTAACATACATCAGTTCTCATACTTATCCAAATAGCAACATGCATGTTCCCAATAGAGGTTCTTTTGCATAATGTGCTTTACACTTGACCCAATGACATGAAGTCTACATTGTTGCTTTAACTTAATCGGACGTGCCTGGGGTGGTAGTGGTGGATTACCAGCAACATAGGACTTGCCAGTCTTAAAGGTTCTCATAATGTGTTGTCTTTAGATGTGACCACCTTAGGAAATAAGGTTGTTCCCTTTGTAGAGATGGTGCAAGGTAAGATTGAAGAGAATCAAAAAGGAAAAGAGTTGAATCCCTGATTGCATATAAGAACATGTGTGTATCTATGGTTTTGGTATCTACATAAAAATCCAAGACTTAGCAATTTAAGATGTTAAGTGGTATTTCTTACTCGATCTACGTGCTGACTCTGTTCACAAACTATCTAAGGAGACTGGTGATATGGAAATCTAAGACGCAGCCGATGCAAGATAAGCCTGTCCCTTATTGAACAGTAGTCTCTTTAGAGTAAATCTGGAATTTGTGCCTTTTAGGAGACTGATGGTTTGATGTATAATTACTTTGCATCTAAATGGGTTGGAAATGTTTGTAATATGGCTCTTTTGTCAGTTGTAGTGTTTGTTCTGTTTTAGGTATAGTTCTGGATTGCTCTTAAGAAGCAGTGATGCAATCACTCTATTCATCTTTTAGCGCAAACAATATATTTCTCCCTTAGAATTTTCTGAAAAACAGGACTAGCACATGGTTTTAATATTTTGCAAAGATGTGTTACAGTTTGTTAGAGGACATTAGGTTTTCTGGAAGCCTTCTTTTCTCATATTTGTTTCTACATATTATTATGCTATAATTTCTTTTATATTTCTTTTCTCTTCTCTCTAAGTGAAGCTATTTGGTTTGCAGGCAAAGTTGTGCGGTCTCCTTATGGGGTTGTGCATGGAAAAAGTTCTCTTGTATATTACAATGAGGGCGGGGAAGATGGCCTATTTGCGGGCTTGGCGAAGTAAGTATGTTTTAATTGTACTACAGACCTCTTAATTAGTGAAGAAGATGATCAATTGTTCTCTTGAAGGTTGTATTTTGCATAATTAGTAAATCAGTATTGTTTCTGTACTATTGTTGGTGATCTAAGGCGAAGATCTGCAGATGTATAATTCATATATTTGGTTTTAGATGTCAGAATGTTCTCCATCTCAGTCTCTTTATTATAACCTCCCTGTATTTTTCACTTCTCTTTCATCCATTTTTGCAGTCTGAATAGTCACATGGGAGGATGTATATATGTATAGTATAATCTGAATTAGTGAAGAAACTCTACCAAAATTCTGAAAATAACTTGAATAAAACTGAACACTTCATTCTGGTGTTGGAATCCCATGTATTCTTTCAATTATGTAACAAAATTCTTTCAAATCTTTTATTGAAAGAGTTATTTTCAAACGCTCCTCATATTTCAGTAAATTCAAAATAATTGATACTAGTTTCTCTCCCTGTTCATTTGCCCATGCCTACATATCATATATATCAATTTCTTATATAACATGATTCTATTGACGTTTTAAACAAAGGGTATTTATTCACTAAACTAATAGGTAATTTTATCTATATTCCTGAACTAGTTGCAAACTTTTAGGACTGATTTTGTTATCTAAAAGAGATTTTATTGCTATACGATTAATTTTGAATCACTAACTTTAGATGCTGGCCCTTGATGGTGTAGTTGGTGTCACTCTAACTGCTATCTTTGGGCCGAGTAGCTGAAGATATATCACGATTGGTAATAGTTCTGCTCGAGTCTCTGAAGATGAAGGATGCCTTTGTTGATTTATATTGAACTAATGGAATTCATATCTTTCGATATCATATATTTTGCATATCTGTTATGTTTTCTCCCATGTAAGTGCAAGCATAATGCCCGAAGTGAATAGATTGTCAACTTCATAGCTATCTGATGGTGCATTTTTTTTTCTTTTCCCCCTGTTTTTCCTTTTCTGAGTTTTTCTTTGTCCCTTCTTGTACCCCTTGTTTCCAGCCCTTTCACTGCTGGTAGATACCATAGTCTTGTCATTCAAAAGGAAAGTTTCCCAAGTGATGTGCTCGAGATAACTGCGTGGACAGAAGATGGATTAATAATGGCTGCTCGTCACAAAGTATATAGACATCTACAGGTATACTTTTTAGTTTCACGTGTATATGTTTTGGAGAAACAACTACTCTGGGCTTTCTTATTCTCTTGTTTCATCATATATCACATACTTGACCATTAAAAGGCTTATTTATTTGTAACTCAAACTGTTATGCCTTCTATGAAGGTGGTTTAATTTGGGTTGTTAGAAGTAATTGATTGCCCAATATAATAATACTTACAAGACAAGCAAGCTTTATTTTATGTTGGGATCTACCTAGACACCAATATGTAGTCAAAGACCAGTCATCATTCGATTGTAAATGATCGTCCAAGATACAGACAGAATATTTTTTTAAAAAAATCTCTATGTATGTTAAATAAGTGCCGTGCACTTACCGTTTACAAGTAAGTCCATCAGTATGTGTGAGAGTGTAAATCATAGCAACCTAACTCTTCTTGCTTACAACCTTTACTTTATCGACGAGGATACAGCTTTAATTTTCTCCCTTTTGCAATATTACAATCATGTTCAACTGTAAATCCAAAATTGATGGTTCTGGAGAAACTTCTCTTCACTGTTGAGCAATGTAGTAATTCACTGATTATGAATGCTAGTTTCAAGAGGAATAGTTTCCAGTACACAATTACATGAACACATGGTGTGGGATTTGGAGGATTGAAATGAGAAGTGAATATGGGGCCATTCCCAGTTTTCGTATTTACATTAGGGGAGATTGCACATACATGGTTTTGCTGCCGTTTGCTTCTAGCTGAGACTTAACATCTCTTATTTGTCTACGCAGGGAGTTCAATTCCACCCGGAAAGTATCATCACCGACGAAGGCAAAACCATCGTTCATAATTTTATCAAACTGATAGAGAGAAAGGAAGCTGAATCCAAGAAATAGAATCTGAATGTAAGAAAATTAAACTTTTAAATTGAAATTCAATATTTACAGCAATGTTTGGGTGATGAAATTAAGTTGGAGACCCTCTATTTCCCTTTGGTCTGAAAAGTTTCACAAATGCTGTTCCAGGTAATATGCTCCAAGTGCATGAATTCCTTCTCTACTGCAGCCTGAAATTCGTCAATAAACTTTCTTCTTTCTTGTTTAAACATTGATCACAGTGCTGGTATAGACTACTGCATTGGATTTCCAGTTGAGAATTACAATGGCAAAGCTTTTGTTTTTTACTTGTTAAGTTTTTCTTTTTTGAAGATAGAATATCATTATCATTAATGGGCTAAAGTAAGAAAGTGCAGTCAATTATTTGTAGAACAAAAACCCGTTGATATATAGCTTAAATAAAGTGTGTAAAACGTCATTATCTATCAAATTGTGTGACGTATCCTGAAAGATATCCATGACCCATGGTGTGGACGCCCTTCATGAAAGCAGAAATCCAATCATAATTGGACATCCTCTGCCTCCAACGTCTAGTATTGTAATAACACATCGTTCTTGTTCTTGTGTATATATAATAAATTATTTTTTATGTATTAAAATATATTATAAAACTTTCGGGTGGAACAGGTAGGCCCAACCCACCCAAATTAGATCCCTTTATTGTGATGGTATTCTTTTAAATCATGGAGGGCAATTTCGGCAAATCATGTCATTATCATCATCAATTTTCTTTGCATTAGTTCCATTTTTGGACAAGTCCTCTGTCATTCAATCTTTTCCCAAATTGAGTTTTGCATCTTTTTCCTCACAACTTGACTTCATCCATTGTCTACAATTCCCCTCAAACAACTCTTATCAACTACTTTTCTGACTTCATCCCAACGTTCAAATTGATAATGCAACAAGAAGTTGGTGTTGGTTGGGATATTAATTAGGGATAATTACACCGACTTCTCCTCAAATTTGATGTACTTGGACATAAATCCCTTATGGCTTCAAGAATTAGATTTTATTATTCTTAAATTTTATTTTCGTCTAACAAATAGATTACTTCGTTGGTTAAAATTTACTAAATTTGCTGATATAAACAAAAAATTAAATAAAAATCTATATTTATATCCAGTTGATTTATTACTTAAATATTGTAAGTCGAATAATTTTTTTTCTAACAAAATTACCCCTATATATCTTCATAAATTATATATGTGAGAAAGTATATTTTCACCCTTATAAAAATTTGGTCAAGAAAAAAATTGTTTGATTTGCAATAAATCAATTAAGGATAAATATGAATTTCATTCAATCTTTTTGCTCGTACCAGCAAATTTGATGAATTTTAACAAACAGATGAATCTATTTATTATATAGAAACAAACTTTAAAAGTACTAGATGTAATTGTTCAAACTACGTGATCGTTTACGTGTAATTACACCATACTTCAAAAGTTTCTAAGGAATTGCGGTGTTATTATCCCTATTAATTAGAACAATTACACCATACTTCAAAAGTTTCTAAGGAATTGCGGTGTTATTATCCCTATTAATTAGAACAACAGCCGGTCAAACATATGATTTTCTTGAAAAAAAAAAAACAAAAGAAATGGAATCAAAGACCTAACAAACATGAAACCAAACAAATTTCTGAATAGTAATGTTTGATTAAACTATTACTATTGTCTTTGCTCTTTTGAACATTAATACACTATCATATGATGTTTCCTTCAACTCTTGTGCTGTCCCCAGTCTACTCAGATTCCAGACAGAGCTATATAAATAAATAAAGGGGTCTATCAGAACAGGACAAGTTACTACAGAGACCAACAACAACAACAGGCCTTCAAATTTTGGACATAATATACAAGAAAAACAAACATGGTTGTAATACAAACATACACTTGTTGATAACATAGAAATTCAAACAAGTGGAATCCTATCCAACCACCCCCACACCCACCCCCACCACCACCCATTTAAAATAAAATATGTATCATCATCATCCTCTTATTGAAACTGAGGTTTGTGTCAAATGTTCAAAGTACACAAGAAGACCATCTCTCCAAATCAAATCTCAAATTCTCACAAGACAAAGATGTAATAACAGTGATTAAATACCAATGAGGATGGGAACCTAAAGGTATGAAGACATATATATACATACCCCATCAATGATCAATGTAGCCCATATATGAATAGGAATATATCATCCTCAACATATCTATGCTCTCTCTCTCTCTCTCTCTCTCTCTCTCTCTCTTCTTTCCTCTCTATTCACAGCCAAAAGAACCTAAAGAAACGGAACGCGACGATAATGCTCAAGTGGAGATATAGAAATCGGAACCTCTTTAGATGGAAGACGTCGGCCTAGTACGGTGGTGTCTCTTGCCACGGTGGTGACGGGCTCCTCCGAACGTGACGGGGTCGAAGCCTCGGAGACGTTCGGCTTCTTTGGGGTCGATCACACACTCGGAGGGAGGAGTCTTGTACCGAGAACGGTCGTAGCAGTATGAGTATTGCATGTGCTTGTTCCTGAAGCTGACCATTTTCGTTCTCTGTTGGCGTGTGATTCCGGCAGGGATGGAGGCAAATTTAGCTGCATCGTCGCACTTGGACTGTTCGATCGGGTCGACAGCGCATCCGTGGAGGACAAAGTCGGAAAATTCTGCAATGTAAGGGGCGTATTTGTAACTTACTTTGTATTTGCCTCCATTTGTGGCCCAATCAGAGCCATCCCATATTGTTGCATACAGAGACATTGGCTTAGAGGGGAAGTCCCCACCCATTGCTTCTGTCCTCTTGATCTCTCTTATGGGAACATTATCAACATAAAAGCTGCAAAAAACGGGAAGACACGCCCGAAAACAAACAAAACATAATCAAGGCATGGATCACAGAGTTCCCCAAATGCACATCCGTGAGCAAAACAGCACGACCACCGTCCCATTCTTGATAGGTATTCCAATAGAAAAAGAGAAAAAGCATAAAGCAAAGAACAAGTATTACAATAGTCGCAGTTCGGAAAGAAAAACAAAACGAAAGAAGAACCAACAAGCACGGTTTTACTTTCACACTGCAAGTTTGAGATTATTATGATCATAATTTACAATCATTCATCAAAGAAAAACAGCTATGAGGTTGACAATCATCACAGAATTGCTTCACCAAACCATCTCCAACGATATTAAGCTAATTTGTTTACAAGGCAGCAGAACAGTTAAGCCAACAAAACCAGCAAAGCCCATCAACACTTTGAATTCAAGATTACAGAAAACTCTTATAAATTGGCAAGTCTAAGGTATTTCTTTTAGAATTATTCCAAATATTATCTAACTAATAATAAAAAAAGACATCTACACAGCAGAATTTGCTAATCACATGAAATTACCTCTACTGTTAAAAGATACTATACATTGCTTATTCCATGCCAAGAAATAAGGTGTTTCAAGCAGCATAGGATGCTAAAAAGGCTTCAAATGCATTGCCAGAAAAGGAAAGCATGTTTTTTTCCACCATGAACAGTGAAAAGAGCAGAGAAATCAAGATACTACTTAATATATTTGAACACAACCCACAGAACCAAATAAACCGAAAGCTGTTTTGCAGAGATGGGCATGAAAATTACTGATGGGGAAGTTTAAAAAAGAAAAATTAAAAAAGAAGAAGGGTCCTTATAGTTGTGAAGATCTTGAAGATTTTTAACTTACACAATGAAATTCTGAGTCCAGAGGATGCTGTATTGGTGGAAATCCTCAGAGGGATCAAACCAGAGTCCATATCTTTCTTCTCTGCCAATGCTTGTGCTTCCATTTCCATAAATGTTTGTCTGGATTCTCCAGTCCTTTCCTCTTATGTTCCCCAAGAACTCAAAGTCTATTTCATCATGGTTCTTCTCATATATGTCGCCATTTGACATCTGTCATAATAATTTGTTTCAAGTATAAATCCATATCAGTACAATCCAATTCTGTCCAGAAATTACAGATAACATCCATATAAATTAAATATATATATATATATATATATATATATATATCAAAATAAGTTTTCATTGGGTGGTTATAATATTGAAAAAGTTATACAAAGAGAAATCAAGAACTACTGAATATTTTTAAATTCTCTGAAACAAACTTGGGCTGAAGAAACTGGAGAGCCCCTTATCCATGTCTTTTCAGAAAAAGGTAGTAAATTTTATCATGCAAAAACCAACCCTTCCATGCTCATTTACTTGAAAACTATTACAATTAGGTGTTTGTTTGAAACTCTCTAGACAATGGTAAACAGGTTTAAGAAATTCCTGTCTTTTGAAAAAATCAAGAACTATTAAGTCATCAATTTGTCACACTTACATAGAAGGCAACAACAACACCAGCAGTGTAATCTGCAGGGAGCTTAATAGAAGCACTAAAATACCCATGAAGGTAAAGGTCTTGTGACACAAATCCAGAACCTGCACACACACACACACAAACCATCCTTCAAAAATCCAATCTTTATGAGATAAAAACCACCAAAACCTCCAGAAATCATGCATAAAAACCACAACTTCAAAACTAACAAAAGAAGGAACTTTTCAAGAAACATATTATCCTGTAATGGAAAAATGACCTGTTCTTTCATCCAAAGAGATGTGAGCTGATTTGCCATCTCTAAGGACCATGAGATTGTCATCCCCAAAGAGATGCGAGTACCCTTCATCAAAAGACAGTATGGGAAGATTTCTTGAAAACCCACTAACCATCAACACAAGAAACGCAGAACAAAACACAAACGTGAAAACATTCATATTAGAATTCATAGTTCCTCCCATAAACAAATACAAACAAAATGGAGCTCTCCAAAAAAAATTTTGAGGAGCAAATGCTCTGTATAGAGCCTTCTTCTTCTGGGAGTTTCTTGATTTTGTGTATATGAAGAGAGACGTATTATAGAAGCCAAATGGGTACGTGCGCGTGTGTGTGTGTGAGAGAGAGAGGGTCTCAATCTCTACAGCAAGAGAGAGAGAGAGAGAGAGAGAGAGGCGATGAGAAGGAAGACAACGAGAGTGTGGTTTTATTGGGCAGTGAGGCTCAAGTTCAATGAAGCTGTCCTCTTACTACAACAACATACACAAATTTTCTTTTTTTATTATTATTATTATTATTATTATTATTATTATTATTATTATTATTAAATTACTAATTTATTTATTTTGAGGAATAACTTATTTATTTATTATTACTTTGGTTGTTATTCTTGTTCTATTATTATTTTATATTATTATTAATAAATAATATTATAACTTGTACTACTAGTACTTAAAATTTTGTTTATCTGATTATTATTATTATTATTGTTATTATAACTACTACGACTGTTGCTGCGAAATTTTTTTTATTTCCTCTTACGAAAGTACTCCTTATTTAATTTTAATTTATTTTTTGCTATTTTGTCATTTTTGTGATATTAGTACAAAAGTTTCGACTCGTGCTTATTATTTTATACTTTTTAATAAATAGAGGAATCGAAATATAACGATGACAATCATTTATGAAAAATAATCATTAATTACTTGGGACTTAATTAATATGTTAGAAACCATAGTACTTATTTGCAGAGGAGTGTTTGAGAATGTCTTTTAATATTTTAATAATAAAGAGTGAGAATTAAAATAACTTTCTTACCATATGGTTTTAAATGAAATAATAAAAAAAAAGTACCCACTTGCACTGGTTTATGAAAATTGTACCCTTTGAAGTCATAATCTCATTAAAGAGGGTGTTGACTAATTTTAGTTAAGACCTATACATAGCCAATTAATTTATTTTGCTCAATTTTACTAGAAATTTAATATTAATAAATTGTAAATAAAATGTCTTCCGAAATGAAATAAAACTCGACGATTTATATATTCTTCGTAGAAATTTAAATAATTGGGATTTTTTAGTTTTATCTTTAGGTAATCTATTTTCATCACAACATAATGTGACTTACTTTAGTGAAATTGATACTCATTTTTGTGATAATAAATTGAGAAAATTAAATTAACTTTATATACGTTATATTATACGGATTTTATTTATTTTTTACAAAATGGACAGTTTAGATCGAACGAGAGTTATTATAATTTGAAGTTAAAAGAATAATATTAATCACCTTTTGAATAATTAAGCTTAATAAGGAAGCAAGGGATTTATTATAATCTACTTTTAACATTGATTTTTTTACTTTATTTTTCCTAAAACCCTTTTTTTTATTACATTAAAAAAATAAAAATGAAGCATCAAATTTCAAAATCTTGAAAGAGGGATAAAGTGCAAGAATTATCACAAACGCAAAAGATACCTTCAAAAAGGGGCTTTCAGAGATAAATTTACTCAAATAATTATTTATTATTTTTTTTATTTTTTAACTTTTTATTGGGGGGAAAAAAAAAAGAGGTTGGGAATGATTAGGGGTAAGAGCAATGATAGAAGGCGACTTTGAGGGCCAAAAAGAACTTTTCCTTTTTCTATTTTTACCATAAATATAATAATCCATCCTTAGCAAGAAAAGCAATTATACCTAATATGACAACACGATTGATGTCCTGTTACATGAGGTATTATTAGTTTCGACTTCGTACGAGATTTATGATTTTATCCTGAAAAGATTTTTTTATTAGGAAAATGGGATTTTAAAAACTTATAAGTCATACAAACTCGTTACAGTGCGTAATGGTTACTTACGTACGTCTATACTGTGTAATCATTGACGATTTGGGATTAGGGGATTGGTTTAAAAATAATTACTTTTATCTATTTTATTTGTCCTCTTGATTCGGGGTATATTATATTTTTAAGTTTTTTGTGCAATATTTCTTATAACTGTCTTTTCAATGTCGTATACGTATGTATTCTCTTTTTTTTAATTTATATTTTTAATATGAAATACTTAACTAACAAAAATGATATAAAATTTTTATTTTAAAGAAATTAGACGCACATATTGAGTGTGGTATAGAAAATAATCTTACTCGATAATGTATTTGTAATGTTACCTTGAACTTTTCATTTATTAAATAATTCTAACCAATAATAAATAAAAAGTATGTTAATTTAAATAAACTCTTAAAAGTGAATAAAATCACAAAATGCAAAATAAGAATATTAAGTATTATCAACAAAATTATTATATTATATCTATTGAGTGAATTACAATGATCTCCCTTAAAGTTTGACATAATTACGGATATATCCTAATTTAAAAAAAATTACAAATACCCCCCTGAGGTATGTAATCGTCTAACAAATAGCCAATTTTTATTTTAATGGGTGAACTGGCTAAAATGCTCTTACGCAAACTGAATTATTTTTTTTATTAACTTTTAAATTTTTAAAAAAAATTGAATTAAAATGTGCAGGGAGAGGTCTCTTACATTTTCTACACAAAGTAGCAATAACGTAACTTGCCTCAAATATATTTATAATTTTTGAAAAATCGAAAAATATTCGTAATTTCGTCAAAATTTATTTAAAATTATTGTAATTCATCTTAGTATTTATCTATGTTTTTATATTATATTTTTGGGTTGAGAAAAAGGCATTGGAAGGGGCAGCGCTTGTCTGTATTCATGACCAATATAACCGCCCCAGGCGCCGCCCTTTTCTTCTCTCACTGCCCCAACTTTATTCCCAAAAGTAACCTTATCGGTAGGACTGAAATTACTGATCTGCCCCTCGGGATTCATTAAATGTACAGGAGCATTTAATGGAACAAAAGGGCAAAAGCAGGGGGGGGGCGCTATCGTCAACGAGCAACGCGTGGGCCTGGCGCACTTTAGCTGAGAGCGTTGCGCATCGGCGCGCCAGCGCCACGTGGATAATGCTGGTTTTAAACATTTATTATAAAAGGGGGTTTTTGCAGTTTGATGACGTGGCTAACGAAACCTGCCACGTAGGAGGACGGACTAGCCGTTGCCTTGAGGGACCCGCACGCCAGAGGCGGTCGGTCAGTTAGTCAGACAGACCCACCGAAGCGAAATCTAAGGGGCTTTTACGGCGGTGTTAACGGCGTTAACTTTGGGGTCAAATTCGGTGAAAAAGGTGATCACGCGTGTGTGTCCTTGTGCTGGAACCCATTTTCTTTGTTTTATTTTTAAATAAATAATAACGGACTTCTTTAAAATTTATTATAATTATAAATTTATATTATTTAAAAATATTATGAATATTTTTTTAAATTATTGATATCTAACATATACCCTCTTTTGATATTTATTATTTAAAAAAATTATGAATATTTTTTTAAATTACTGATATCTAACATATACTCTCTCGTGATGGTCACATTGTAGCGGTATTTGTTAGATGACTTTTAATTTCTAATTGAGTATTTGTAATTTCTCAAGTGATAATGAGGGTATTTATAATTATGTCAAGCCTCAAAGGAGTTCGTTCTAATTTACCCTTTATTTTTTAAATAAATTACAAATTATTAATTATTTTTCTAATACATATTTAATTACACCATTCATTATATCTAAATTCAAAAATTAATTCAATACATCAATAATTCAAATCAATAAGTTCAAATGATGGGGAAAAAAAAAACAAATTACAACAAACGCAGACATATATGTAATCACATTTGTACCACTATAAAAAATATGACATTTAACCGTGGCTAATTGTCATTGTTAATATTAAATAATCGTAGCGAATAGTTATTGACTATGGCCACGCAACGGTTGTCGGCCGTAGTTTTTGCAAGGGTAGCTAAAATATTTGTCATGGCTAATATTTTTACCACGGCTAAAAACCGTGGCAAATAAATTTTACATAACGGAAAAACTAGTTTTTGCATTGATTTTTATTTAATCGTAATTAATAATAATTATTTAGGATGATTTTTAACCATGGCCATTAAAATTAGCTAATATTAATATTTTTTCTAATGTGCGGAACTAGAGTTCACAATTTTTTATTATGAGACATTAATTAAACAATCAAACAAGGCCTTATCCTCACATAGTAATTAAATTATTACCCCTTTTTTATGGTTAAAATAAATTCGGTGCTTAAATATATAGAATATGATTTTTTTTCTTCATATTTATCTCTTTCTCTTTAAACGTCAGGGATTTTATTTTTTTTTTCTTTTCCTTGCTATATGCAATATTGATTTTAAATTATTAAGGATTAAATATAGTTACCACATCTGAGGTATCCACTCCACATCAATTCCCCCCTAAATTAAAATCTTAAAAAAAAAAAACTTTAACATTCTAATTTCTTTAATTTTTAACCATTTTTAATATATACTGAAAGAAAAAAAAAAAACTAAAATACTAAATCACCATTTGTCGAAGTTCAGTCTAATTCAAATTCAACTTGTTCATCGAGCTCTTTTTATTTTTGTAATAATCCTAAAGTCGGAGCTCATTTTATTTTAATTTCACTTATTTATCAAATTAAATTAAAAATAAATTTATACATGCATATAATTGCCACATTTATATAATTACCATACATATAAATATATATATACTTTTTAACTTTGTTTGACAAATACTTGAAACTAAAATAAAATGAGCTCAAAATACTTTAGGATTATAAAAATAAAAAGAGCTTCATGAACAAGTGAAACTAGAATTAGACAAAGCTTCAAGAAAGAGTGATTTTGGTATTTTATAAGTTCCTTTATTTTTTTTTAGAAATAAATTTTTAGCAAGGGTAAAATAGACTTTTCAAACTTCAAAATTAAAGAAGTTAAAAGGTCGGGGTATTTTTGTTTTAAGGTTTTAATACTTTAGAGGTAATATTGATGTGGGGTTGATACTTCAAGGGTGTTACTTTATTTAACCCAATTATTAAATTTCAGAGTAAATTACAATCATTTTTTACGAGGTTTGACATAATTATAAATACTTCATCGCTGTTTGAAAAATTACAAATACCCTATGACTTTAAAGTTCGTGTAACAACGAGCGCATTCCATTAGCATTTGTTGGGTTTCCATCCAGTTTTTCAAGTGAATTACCAAAAATACCCATTTAATATAAAATATAATTTTGTATTTTTTTAGAATTTTTTTAAATATTTTTATACACTAATATTCATTATGGATTGTTCATTTTACCCACCCTCATATCCTTTTTACATTTTTTTCAGATGCTTTTTTTTTTGAAAAAAAAAATTCAACAAGGGTAAAGTTATACTTTTTACCTCGTTGTTTAGGAGCTATATAATTATTTTTTATTCGAGCGGGATATTTGTAATTTTTCAAACAATTATGGGATTTTTGTATTATGACAATTCTCATATAAGGTAGATGTAATTTATCCTAAATTTTAACATATTATAAAATAGTATTTTACACAAAATATATTTGTCTTCTTTTAAAACAATAATAACTAATTAACTTAATTACCAACCATGTATTTTTCAAACGTCTATTTGTGTTATTTATTAAGAGGGAGACCTCTATAATCACTATCATGGCTGGCAAAATATAAAAATGCCTTGAACTATACTTTTTTCCTCCAAAAATAATCATATTTCGTATTAATTAATTTAATTAATAATTTTCTATTTTATACACTTTCAAAGTTAATTGATTTACATTATTAATTTTGATTGCTTATTAGTTTTACATCTTTCCTCTTTTTCATTTAATTAAAGAAACATAATAAAAATTGAACTTTCCAAATTTTATATAATTATCAACCCAACAGAGCCTGCTCGATTAGTAAGGTTAAGGCTTTACAGTCAAAAGACTATGAGTTAGTTCCAGAACCACAAATGTGGCGCACGCACGTCTTGTTTGAACATATTTAATTTGAATAATTGAAGAATTGAATCGGAATTTGAATATATTGAATGATATAATAAATCACATACTGTTAAAAAAATTATAATTTTGGAAAAAAAAATAAAAAATGCATGGAATTTTATATTTTATTTATTTTTGGAAAAAGATTGTTAGTTGTTAATTGTCGTGATTAGGAAAGCAAGAATCGAAATTAGGGAATTAAAAGTGGAAATCTTTTATAATGAAAGTAAAGAGAATCCGCAGAAGTTTAGGTGAAAAGGTTGTAAGAAAAGAGGTTCAAGTTGCATGGGGCGGAGAATCCTATGCCCCTTGGGCGGTGCACTTTACCTTGAACAAACCAGCATGGCGCTAACATGCGCCGGTGAAAAAGTTTGGACTGACGAGGCCGGTCAGCTCAGCTTTGTGAAAATCCACACGTGAACTTATGAAGATCCCCAGAATCACAACTCTACCAATCCCCAACCATTCCTAATCCCTATTTTCCCAGCTATGTTGGTAACGAGGTTTGGTGTAATTAGACGTAAATTATTTATAATGCAGAAAATTATACATAATATTTTGAGGTTTGTATCTATTAGTCAAATTCGTTGAATGTGGTGATATTAACAAAAAAATATTGAATGAAAATCGATATTTACCATCAATTGACTTAATACTGATTCATTGTACGTAGGTCGGACAAATCTTTTTACGATCAAATTATATTTATACATCTTCACGTATTAATGTATGTGAGAACGTGTGTCTTCACCGTTCTAAGGGTAGTTTAATTAGAAAAGATTTGTTTGACCTATAATGAGTCAGTAATAAGGCAATCGAGGGTAAATATCGTTTTTTATTTTTTTTCGTTAATATCAACAAATTCGATGAATTTTGACGATTGGAAGAATATATTTGTTGGACAGAAGCAAATCTCATGGGTACAAGAAGTAATTTTTCAGACTATAGGAGGGTTACGTGTAATTACACCAAACTTCAGGAGGAGAGGTGTAATCATCTTATAATATTGTTATTACATAATTTTAATAATTATTCATATTAGATATAGTAATTATTAATTTCATGCTTTGTAGGTTAGAATTTATTTGTTAATTTATGCATATATTTTGTAGTAATTTGCTTCGGTAGAAATTTTTTTATCTGTACACGATATTAATACTGATGTGACTTGCGACTCGATTAGTGTAACTAATATGGGACTATTAAATACACTGTAAAGAATTTTATAATATTGGAATATCTTCATTTAAAGAATTTATTTGTTAATTATGAAAAAAAGCTAAATTGAAGATTAAATCATCTAAAGGGAATGCTATAATTAAACAACCCTTATTATTAATTAGAAAGCCATTTTTTTTGATAAAGTAAAAGAAGTAGAGATTTTTCATGACGAATTATTTATAATACAATATTGAAAAATTATTGATATACATTTGGGTATATTACGTCAAACTCCTCTAAAATTTGATACAATTACAAATAGCCTTTTATTATTTGAGAAATTATTAATATTTTCCTAATATATCATTCAACGTTCATCCAACAAGTAAAACATTGCGTCAATTTTTGTTAGGATTTCATCTAATTTTTGGTAAATTGTTCAAAATGTCCTTTTAAACTTCAGATATAATTTTATACATTTTTTTAAAAAAAATTATATTTTTTAATAATAACGTCCCTCCAACATCATACTTTTACATTTTCCTTTATAATAATGTCCATTCAACGTCATTTTCTTTAATAAATTAAAATTTCAGCAAAGATAAAGTTGAGATTTCAACCTTTTTATTCAAAGGTTATATAATTATGTTATATATTACGAAAAATTAATAATTTTTCAAATAATAAAAAACTATTTATAATTGTATCAAAATTCGGATAAATTTAATGTAATTTATCCATAAAATATTAAAACAAAATCATAAGCTTCCAATTATGTCAAAAATGTTAGAAAATCTAGAGCCAGTGTGCAGCTGCAGGGAATTAATTATGAGAGGACCCCATGATGAAAATGAGACAATATGTGAAGAAATTCTTTATTTGTACCTTATGGAAAGTCAAAATTATGTCTGAGTTCTGACAAGCTTTGCTTTCTTTGGCTGAGTATACACAAACAAGTCTTGGATGGATAATTTTCTACCACATTAATGCTCCATTTGAATTCACCAATTTTGTTTTGAAAAAAGTTGAAAAAGATATAACCAATTTTGTCAATTATGATCTGTATAGCTGATATATTGCGATAAAAATTTAAAACTTCAATCAGCACATAAATTAAGACGTATGTTTAGTCTCGTCAAATACATCAATAATGATTTGGATTTCACATCATGGGTGTACATATGCTTACAAAGAAATGAACTATTCCCGACAATATAAGTTATTATAGCTTAGAATTCATGGTAAATCAATACTTTTTACCATGATCAAATTAAATCAATGCAAAAACAAGTATTGGATATGGTTAATCAACATTTGTCGCGATTTTTAGGTATGGTTAATGTTTTCATTTTGTCTGCAGAAACCATAGGTGATAGTCGATGCGTAGCCACGATGAATTTGCATTCACTATGATTTTTAATTTTTAATTTTGGTACTTAGCTATAACAAAAAGTCATAAAGTTATAATATATTTAGGCTAAATAGCATAAAAACCCAATGTGTTTTAGAAATAGGCTAAACACCCTAAGTTGCCAACATAACACCAGGAACAAGAAACGTACTCGTTCAGGGATCGTTCCGTAGCCGAGTCGGAAACCTCAAAAGAGGTTTCCAGCGAGGGCGACCAGAAATGCCACAAGCAGCCTGCCCCTTGGGACCAGGCATGTGGGGCATTTTCTTAACCGTAGCTCACTTGCCCCTCTCCATTAAATGTAATTAATGGCATTAATTTTTTGCCAAGTCACCGTTGTGCCACTATCTATTATATATTATTTCTTATTTCAATGATTTTTGGATCTTTTTAGAGTAAATAAAAGTTGTAACATCTAATCAATTCATTTCAACCGTTCGATTTTAAATTCACAAAAGAATATTAATGGCCTAAATTTAATCAATTTTAAATATATATTATATGCATAATTATAAAAAACAAAAATAATATTTTAAAAAAATTAATTAAATACAATTAACCCTTAGCCGTGCCCACCTTTCTCCACCCCCCTTCTCCCTCCCCCACCTCCAACCTTTCGCCACCGCCGACCCCAATCCTCAACACCACCTAGCGCAGAAGGGGGCGACGATGATGACGTTACCGTCGCCCCCAATCTGGGCGACAACGAGCGCGACCGCAGTCGCCTAGCTTTGCCTTGGTGATGCGCAGTCTCCTAGCTTTGCCTTGTAATGTTTATTTAAATTTAAATAGTATTTACAATAAACAATATAATTTATTTCAATATTTTTAAAATATGTAATAATTTAAATTATATAATGATTATAATTGATTAACAGTTATATTGATATAAATATTTAAATTTAAAAAATATTTTTTTCCGTATTTTATGTATTGTGATTTTATACATATTTTGATATTTAAGTAAATATATCTAAGAACAAAACTATTTTTTTTAGAAGAATGAAAATGCAAAAAAAAAAAAAAAAACCACTAAAAACAAGGCTAAAATAAATAAATTTGACCATGATAATTTTAAACACACTATAGGAACATTTTAATCAATTGAGAGTAGGGGTGACAGATGACTCGATCCAGCTTGCGAGCTCGGTGAGCTGGCTCGACTAAAGCTCAACTCGAGCTCGAGTCAAGCCGGCTCGAACTCGAGCTCCTTGATGAGCCGAGTTCAAGTCAACATACACGCGAGCCTCTTTCTAGTTTTTATTTTTATACATTTAACTACACAAGCAATAGTATATCAAGTTAATAAATAAAATATTTATAATATATTTTAATTTATAATATTTATAATATATATATATAATTAATAAGTATTTTAAAATAATTATTATTTTAAATTTTAAATTTAATTATTAATTAAAAAAATTGAACAAGCTCGAGCTCAAAATCTTAAGCTCGAACACAAACCTGAATTTTTTGGCGAGCTCGGCTCATTTACACCCCTAATTAAGGGCCAAAACAAGGTCAAAATACACAAAAGATCAAGCCCAAATGACACTAGAAAAAAAATTAATATTAGCTACATTTTTAATGACCATGACAAAAAATCATGGTAAATAACTATTATTACTACGGTTAAATAAAAATCGATGCAAAAACTAGTTTTTCCACCATAAAAAACTTATTTGCCACGGCTTATAGCCGTGGTAAAAACATTCGTCATGGCTTTTAGCCATGACAAATATTTTCGTCACTCTCGGCAAAAACCACGGTCAATAATCGTTGCGTGGTCGTGATCAATAACTATTCGCTACAATTATTTAGTATTAACCATTGGCAATTAGTCATGGCTAAATATCATATATTTTGTAGTGTGAGTTTCGTTGAATTTATTAAAATATGAAAAAAAATAATTTATTCTTAAAATACAAGAAAGTTAATATTATTTCGCAATAATACAGAAGGATAATATAAGGTTTAGCCGTATATTAATATGAAATGAGATAAATATTTATAAATTTGATGAAATTTACACATATAAATAGAATCTCCACATTAATTTTTTTTTTCCGACAAATGAACATTAATTATTTAATGGTGGCTTATTTGATTTTAGAAGTTGAGAGTGAAAAGGGCTCCACGAATCATTGTCAGTGACAGGTGTCGAAGGGGATATGGTATATTCATCATGTGATGGAGCGGTTGATTAGATATCGACGGCCACGTAAGGCTGAATTGGAGCGCCGAATTTTAGGTCTATCCACACCCAACCCAAACCCCACCACTAACACACACTTTGCTTTTCATGTGCCAAATCCCAACCCAATCCTTGCATGTGATCCCAATTAAATCATTTTTTTCTACTCTAAATAATAAAATAATAATTTTCAATTTGAATAAAGTATTGGAAATTTAATTTCGATTTTATAATAATTGAATAAAATGATTTTTCCAATTTTTGGAAAGGGAATAAAGGGATTTTCTCTCACTAGAATTTTTTTTACATTTAACCATGGTTAATTGCCATAGTCTAAAATAAATAATCGTAGTGAATAATCATTCACCATGATCATACAACGGGTATTGGCTGTGGTATTTACGAGTGTGGCTAAAGGCTAAAAACCACAACAAAAAGAGTTCTCATGGTGGACAATCTAGACTTTTACAACGGTTTTTGTTTAACCATGATTAATAATAGTTATTTATCATGATTTTAGTCCGTAGCTAATAGATTTGTGGTCAATAGTAAATTTTCTTCTAATGTTTTTCCAAATAATTAAAAAAAAAAAGACAAAGACAATAATGAGGTGCCACTTGGGGTCATCATGTCTAGGCTGTGAACATATGTTGAGCCAAGTAGGAATGATGTTGTTGGTCCTAAGAACCTTGATAATATGGTCCTACCCCCATTTATTTTTTGTTTGTAATAAATAGTTATAATTTCATTTGATTTCAATGGAATATTACATTTGATGCACACAAAATTATAAGTTTGTTTTTATTAAAACAACATAAAATGTTGAAACATTAGTATAAAAATGTTGATATCCAAAGTAAGATATGATATAAAGTAAAATATTAATTTGTTGCAACGTATTTCATCGACTTATTCAACCGTGATTAATGAAAAAATAACTATTTCGCTATGTTTGAAAATCATCAGAATTTTCTCCGAACAAAGCATTATTTTCGATAAAACAAAATTATCGAAACTACTTTCTAGTGCAGGAGATAAGAAATACAAGAGTCATTAATTTTTAAATGCGAAGAAAGAAAAAACAACGATAATAAATAGAACATAAAATCATAAAAATATAGTAATGGTAGACAACAGCTGGAGGTTGTGATGGTTGTAGGCGAAGGAGGGGGAGTTATAACTCAGATCGAGTACAGTCAAATTTGAATCAGTTATATAATAAATATAATATACAATTCAGACAGGATGACCAATCACATGGACAATATTATAGCAAGTGTCTAATTGATTGAGTTCGGCCAGACTTCCAATTTTGGTTAGATAATCTAAGGAGGCACCCTAACAACAAAGTTCCTGCAAAAACCAACAAAAAATATACAGATTAGACGCTATATTAGAACGACATGTAATATAAGAGCGAACAATAATACCTACATTTCTTAATAAATGAACATGTAAATCGTATATTTTCTTTTTGAACTATGGAAATTGTACTCAATTTGGACATAATGTTGCAACCGAATTGGTACCAACTTAGGTATAAACTATAGGGTGAATTACAATTACTTTCCCTGAGATTTGATATAATTACAGTTATCTTCTCGTTGTTTCAAAAATTACAAATATTCCCAAGGTTTGAAATTTTTAACCAAGGGTCAAAAATGGTCCATTTTGCCCTTTATTTTTTTTTTAAATTATAGAAAAATCATCCGAGGCAAATTACATTATTTGTCCTCTATCTAAAAAACGTAAGAAACTTCTCCCTGCGTATTTTTGTCCAAAAAATTTTAGAAAATTTTTAAAAACAATTCAATTTGCATAAGGGCAACATTGTTCACCCATAAAAATGGTTATTTTTTAGACGGTTACAAATTTCAGGGGAGTATTTGTAATTTCTAAAACAACGAGGGGGTATATATAATTATGTCAAATCTTAAGAAATATCATTGTAAATCGCCCTAAACTATATACAACCCGCGATTAATGTTTCTACTTCTTGTTAATGTTTTAATGCGAAATATATAGTTGAGAGAAATCCATCGATGGGGTGGTTGTGGAATTGATGAATTGACACTATAAAGTCTATGCAAAAAACCATGTTTTTTTTCGAAAGAAAGTTTTTTGTAACATGGTATTTTTGTGTTATAGTACTATGTAGTAATGAAACATGTAACAAACTTTTCAAGCTATTATTTGTTGCATAAGATAGGTATGCTTGATATTAGCATTATGTTGCATTTTTGTAGCCACATGGCTCTTACTTCCTACATTTCCAAATTCATGCATCTATGTCCATTGTCCAATCTTGTTGAAAAATAGGTTGCATTTAATTACATCATTATTTATGTACAAAAATTAACATTTGTTCATGTGATTGAACATGCATGTCCTATCTACTATAATGATGTGTTATAACCTAACATAATCCACCACAATTGTGAAATAATTATACAAAAAAAGAAAAAAACAAGAATTACTTAATTAACCACATATATTACTTTAGAGTAAATTATATTGACACCCTCTGAGGTTAGGCCCAATTACACAAACATCCCCTGTCTTTGCGAAATTACAGCTACACCCTTTGAGGGGTGTTACTGTAATATTTTTCAGGGGTATAATTGTAAACTTTGCCTTTGAATAGGGGGTGTAGTTGTGATCCAATTACAACCTCAGAAGGTGTAGCTGTAATTTTGCAAAAGATATGGGATGTTTGTATAATTGGACATTACCTCAATGGGTGTCACTGCAATTTACCCATTATTTTATGAACCTAAAATTATATTCGATCCTCCGCTTGAATTTCTTTTGCTCAACAGGTCTTGTTGAAGTGACAATATTGAAACCCCACAATTTAAAAGGTTGCGGATGACTAGATTCGAGTTTCATGAATGTGAGTGTATGTTTACTTTTGATATTATAAGTTTCTTGTTTGTTTGATTTGCCTTTCAATTAGTGACGTAACAATTAATTTTTTATATATGGTGCAGTGAATAATGTAATGAATCGTACTCATTAAAAGAAATTTGAACCTAAACCCTAATTATCGAGGTGGGATGGCTCGATCAACCCTAATTTTTTAAGTAAGATCTTCATCTAACCCATTATTTTTTTAAAAAAAAGAAACTACGGAACGTTATTTTGCATACTACGACCAAAATCTCACATTAAATATCGAATTGCTATAAAGAAATATTAAATATATAATAATTCAAATACTCATGTATCCATAAATAAAATAACATAAGTTTCTATTTATGAATATTTTCATAAAAAGAAAAAAAAAACCTCAAATTCCATTTTAAAATAATTAAATGAGAAGTAGGTAAAAGTCCAAAGAATTTGGGGGGGGGGGGGGGAGGAGGAGGGAGTGTGTGTGGTGTGTGTAAGAGAGAGAGAGAGAGAGAGAGAGAGTTGGGGACAGTTAAGAATGCGTTGGAGTTATTTATTGATGGCCGAAACTTTTGCTACAATTCATGAAAAAGATTGTGGATGGCTGTGTGTGACATTCTTCATCATATTCTTCCTCATTTCTCAACCTTACACTTACACACCTCTAAAAATACGTAATTATACTTTTTTCCAAAATAAAATTTAAAATTACACTTATACATCTTCCAAAAATTCTCTATTTACACATGATCCCCTTCCATTAAAATTTGAATGGAAAATATTTACGTCAACAAAAAAAATTATATAAATTTTCAATTGCCGCTCATTTAATATTATTATGAATATTTTTGTACTTATAAAGGAATAAATTTAATGTATATATAGAGGGTGAGTTAACATTATTATATTTTTCAACTTATCAAAAAAAAAATATTATTATATTTTTCTTCTTATAAGTACTAAATTATTACATGGGGATGTTAAATGAGCGGTAAAATTAAAAATTTATGTAATTTTGTTTGCCAACATCAGTATTTCTCGTCAAAATCCCAATGAAATGAGGTTAGATGTAAACAGTGAACTTTTGAAAGGGATATAAGTATAATTTTAAAATTTCTTTAGAAAAAGTGTAATTTTACATTTTTAAAAGGAGTTTAAGTATAATTAACCATATATATATATGTGTGTGTGTCCTGGGACCCTACAAAAAGATGTACTTTGCATTGGGTGTGGGGGTGGGGTGTTGAGGGGTAGGGAAATATATACCCAAATGTATAAGATTAGGGCCCCCCACACAAACGCATTAAAATAATTATGAGATTGGGTCCAAGGGTATTAAATTCATAATGTAAGTTATTAATGATTAATTTTAATCAAGTTTTGGACTCATTTATTCTTGACTCTTGATGATTATACAGCTAATTGGCTTGTGATTTTTCATTTATAATTTTACCTTTTAGTTTAAAGTCCTTCTTTCAATATATTTTGAAAAATTTATTTGTATTATCTGTTTATTAGGCACATATTGCTGCATTTTTGGCACAATACATAGTTTATTAGATCTTGCACCACGTTGATTCATTTAGAGCAGATTGTGTGAACGAGATTATGTGCCTGTCCTAAGCTTGTTTATGAGGTTGACGATGTTGACACGTAGGGGTGGCAATTTAATCTGGATCCGATAAAATTTGTCTCGGACCCGTCCTATTGCGGATCCAAAAAATTGAAGACGGACGGATAGCGGGCTAGACCCGTCCCGTATATATATATATATATATTATTTTATTATGATAGAATAAATACTAAAAAAATATTATATCATTCAATTTATTTACTGTTAGGTACTTGTTCAACAGTTGATAAATTGGAAAATTGTCCCACAATATTTAATATTGAGGAAGATGAAGAAGTTGTTACTAATGTATAATCGATAAAATTGATTAGGTTGTTTTATTATGAACAATTTCATTTGTATTTGAAAATTCTTTTTGATTTGAATTTGAGTCAGATCATGAACAATTTTATTTGTAATTGATATATTAAATTTTATTTCTTTTAAAAAAATTGTAGAACAAATGAAAAAAAAAAAAAAAAACTGGGTTAGACCCGCCCTGGCACAAGGCGAAGTTAAAAAATAATCGGGGCGGGACGGGTCCCAATTCTCGGAGTTGGCGGGGTGGGTCCCGGGTCCACCCAAACCCGACCCGTTTCCACCTCTACTGACACGCGTCCTACACACGTGAGAAGTTTGTGCAGCTTATAATCCCATGATTTCTTTCTCAGAGCGAGACGTATTTTCAAAATAAAATATTAAAACTCCCGATGTTAGGATGGACAATATATACCTTATGCCACAGAACATGGATCGCATCGCACGCCAAATCAATATATGAAAAACTTTTTAAACACGTAACTGATGTTAATTTTATACATATATCTATACTATTAGATTAAGGGAGAACACCTTTATGGTGTCTCTCTCAAATTTGGTCTGTCATTTTTTATATTTTTAATATTTTATTATTTTTTTCTCTTTTCTCAACTTTTTATTTTTCTCTCTCTTCTCAACTTCCCATTTTCTCTCTTATCAACTTCCACATCTCATTTTCTTCTCTCATTTTTTTTATATTTTAAATATTTTTTAATCTAATTCATTTATTTTTTAAAAAATAATTATTTTTTTAAAAAATTAACTTAATTGTGCACACACATTTGAGTGTATCACGTATACTAGTATATATAGTAGGGCAAATTACAATGAGTTTTCCTGAGATTTGTCATAATTATAAACACCCTCTCGTTACTTGAAAAATTACAAACACCCCTTTATAATTGACGACTGTCTAACAAATACCCGCTAACAACGGGCTGCCGCAAGAGTATATTTGTTAGATGACCATTAATTTCAAAAGGATATTTATAATTTTTCAAACAATAAAGAAGTATTTGTAAAGATAACAAATTTTCTCATAAATTTATTATATTTTATCCTATAAAAAATATTATCAACTCATAATAAAAAGGTATGAAGTGAAGTACTAAGTACAAGTATGTTTATGGGTAGGGTTAGGTCAACTAAGGCACAGTGGTATTTCCAAATTGGTCACCTTAATCAAAGGAGCCTGCCTTCCAAAAAATAGAGTGTGACAAAACATGGAAGAGACCCAACACACAAATTAGGGCAACCTCAAACCACTTTTATGGGTATAGCATATGTAGCTCAAGCCTATGTTGTTTGGGGGGGGGGGGGATGGGGTTGGAAAAGAAAAATAACATTTTTCGACCCGCAATTTAAAGTTTTTATTTTCAATAAATTTTTCCTTGTTTTCTTGTTCAAATTTAATGAGAAAGAAGATAGAACTTCTTTTTTTTTTTGGCCAATAAAATTCACTTTGATATTTCCGATTTATGCTAACTGAAATAAACATGTCATAATTTGATAATGTTTTAATTAGTTATTTGATTCAATGTTAAACGATCATCTCATCTAAAAGTTTTAGCTATTAGTCAGAGAGAAGAATCATTGCACTCAATCCCTGCACGTAAAATCTTCCTTTCTTTCATAAACGGTGGCGATGAGACACTAGAAAAAATTTACTGTTGCCTACGCTTTTAATGGCTATGGACCGAATGCCGTGGTAAATAACTATTATTAACCATAGTTATATAAATTTGATGCAAAAACTTAGTTCATCCACCATGAAAAATATTTTTTTTATTGTTATAAGTCATGGAAAATGTTTAGCCACACTCACAAAAATCACAGCCAACACCGTTCCACGGCCGTGTCCAATGACTGCTACGACTATTTATAAATCATGACAATTAATTATAGTTAAATATTATAATTCTTTTAACGAGAACCGAACCCAGGACTTTTTTTTTTGTGCCTAGCTTTGATACTATGATTATAAACGATTATCTCATCTAATAATTTAAACTGTCAGATAGAATAAAATCATTTAATATTAATATCTTTTAACACTGAGAAAAAGGTTAATATATTAGAAATAGAATGAGAAAAAATTATGAATGATGTCTTGATGGGATTGGACGTTGCAAAGTGGAGAGCATGTGGGATACAAGGTCTCGTGCTTGCTTCTCCATAAATTTAAGGTTGGGACAATACAAGAATAATTACTATTTCCATAATTAATAAATAATTAATCAAACTTAATAATTAATTGTTATATAGCTCTATAATTATATATACAATAATTGTAGAGTGAGTTCCACTTCTTCTGCTTTTTCAATTGAATGAGAACCAAATCAATGCCTTCATAATGATATTATTTCACTAATTAAAAAAATAAGTAAATTAATGACAAAAAATTAAATATTGTATTAGTCATAAAAATTAGGGTAATAATATGAAAGTTATTTTTAATTATATATATTTACTGGTAATAACTTTATAATTTTATTATGATTGATGATAAGCAAATTATGCATAAAATTATAACGACAGATAAATCAGTAATAGATGTACATATGTTTACTAATCGTCCTATAGCAATAATGTATACATAATTTTTGTCACTGTTAAATATTTAAAATTCACATTAAGATAAAAAATAATTTTTTTGCAGTTGAAATATTTGTTGTAAGGGATAATTTCGATTATTTTTATCGTTGTGAAAATATTTTATCGTTAGAGACACATTTATATTGGTTATTGTGGGTATATTTTAGCTAATCATACTAGAAAAAAATTATTATTATCTATACTTTAATGGCTAAGAACTAAAAGTCTGTGAGAAATAATTATTATTAATCATGATTAAATAAAATTAATACAAAGTTAATTTATCATAATAAAATTATTTATCATGGCAAATATTTTAGTCATACAAAAAGTCACAACCAACAACTGTTCCGTGGTCGTGGTCATTGACTATTTACTAAAAATTATTTATTTTTAACCATGGCAATTAGTCGTAGTTAAAAGTTATATTTCTTGTAATGAGAAAGGTTTCAAAAACCGTCTGTTAATCAAATTTTGGTCTCGCTATCAACACGTTCGAATCCGTATAAGAACAGACTCGTACGAGCTCGAATGCATTGATAGTGAGACTCAAATTCAATTAACGGATGACTTTCATTACAAGAAAATGACCTAATAGCAACGAAAAAAAATTAACATCGAATTAATTAGTAAGTAATTTTTTGTTGCTAATTTATATTATTTAATACAAGAAATTTACTTGCTGATACGTTTAGCAATGAAAATTTTACTTACTAAAAAATTTAACAACGAAGTGTTTAAAGTATATGCTAAATAGTGTAGATTAACAATAAAATTTTTATTTATTAATTAGCTCCACGCTGATTTTAGTATTAAAATTTTTTGGAACTGAAATACTCAAGTGTACTCATTGGGTGTATGTATTTTAATTTATTAAGTGGATTTGGATGATCTGCATACTCAATTATAGCTATAATTACAATCCCAATATCATGAGAAAAATATGATGGGATTTCAATATGATCTCATCATTACTACATTTATTTAAATTATTGTATAATATAATTAAATAAAAGAAAGTGACGAATTACCACCATACATAGTGGTTTTCAGCTGGGCAATGGGCATATATACTTCTTCATGCTCCTTTTTGTATTAGTGGATTTTAATATAATTAAGCTGATCAGCTGACTCAATTAATATAATGTTGTTTGAATTTTTTTGTCATGGATTGGGGATTATGTTGAATTTAACACGAATCGAGCTTGAGTAATCATATATTTATGTAAAATATTTTATTTGTTTTTGATTAATTGAGAGTCGATCTTAAAATTTTATTTTATATGAATGTATTCAAGTTGGATTTGTTACGTCTAAAAATGTGCTTAAATAATTTTTTGGGTGAATTATAATGATCTGTCCTGAAGTTTGACATGATTGTCGACACCTACTCGTTGTTTCAAAAATTACAAATACCCCTAATCTGTTTTGCTCTTGATTTTTTTTTAAATTGTAGAAAAATCGATCGAGGCAAATTACATTGTTGCTCCTCTGTGTAAAAACGTAAAAAACCTCTCTCTGCGCATATTTGTTGAAAATTTTTTTGGAACATTTTAAAAAATAATTCAATTTGTATAAGAATATTTCGGTCAGTTCACCCATAAAAATGGATGAAAATGGGTTATTTGTAGACGGTTACAAACCTTAGGGGGTTAAACAATGAGGAGATTTCCATAATTATGCCAAATTTTAGGGAGGTCATTGTAATTCACCCTAATTTTTTTGACAAATGCTGTGGGGAATTTGATAAAAAATAAAAGGGATAATTACATTGTTCTCCCCTAAAGTTTGGTGTAGTTATACATATACCTCATGTAGTTTGAGAAATTACAACTAATATTCTTGATATTTGTTTCTTTCCAACAAATAGATCCACATGTTATTAATATTCATGAATTTTTTCGACACCAACAAAAAATTGAATGCAAACTCAAATTTACCATCAATGGACATATATGCTTGTTGTAGGTCAAACAAATTTTTTTGAGCAAACTACCCTTATAAAGGTGAAAATATTAGCGTATGAAGATGTATAAGGATAGTTGAGTCAGAAAAAACTTGGTTGAACAAGTCAATTATAAGTTAATTAAGGCTAAATATAGTTTATCGTTCAATCTTTTTGCTAGTATCAATAAATTCCTTGAATTTCGACTAACAGATGAGTTTATTTGCTGGAAGGAACCAAATGTCCGAGATACTAAATATAATTTTTCAAAGCACGAGGTGTTTATCAGAATAAAATGTTAGGAGATTCTAAATTTATTAGAAAAAGGTAAGGAAAATAAGATATTATCAACAAGAATTTTCAATTTTGTTTATAGTAATTCAAAGAAATTTAATATTGAAATTTTATAAGTTTCTTTATTTTTTTTTAAATACTTCATAAGCTTATTTTTGAACTTATTATTTAATTTTCAAGATTAGGGAATGCAACTAGGGTCTGGCCTGGGGGACGATAATATGGGCTATTTGAAGGCCCAGAGAGAATTAGCGGGCCATGACCAGAAGAAAAATGGGCCCAATATAAAGAGTCGGGTAAGGCCCAAGCCCATTACATTATTGGGCCGGGTCAAAAATTGTTCAATTTCAAACCACAAACTGCAGAATCAATAATCAATTTTCTCAAAAAAGAGGAGAGAAGAAAAGGAGGAAGAAAAATGCAGCAGGCAGCTGCACCACCGGCGAATCAGGAATCGGCGGCGGCGGGAGATGCGCCGCCAAAGCAGGTGGCGCAAGCGTTGGAGCAGCTAGGGCAGGCGGGGCGGCTGATTGCTGATGTGCGGCTCGGCGCGGATCGGCTGCTGGAAGCCTTGTTCTACGTGGCGGAGGAGCCTCATCACCAGCACTCTGCTAAGTGTTTGAATTTGATCCTCAAAGAAGAATCCTTAATGCGGCAACACCTCCAGAACCTTAGTGCTATTGGTAGGTATATCTTCGGACGCATATTTTTGTGATTCTCAGTCAATTGATTTACTTGCGAGTTCTGTTGGTTGATGAATAGTAAGAAGTAGATAATCGAGGAGATTCGAAGAAAACATTAGGTAAGCGTATAAGTTTCCGCTTGTTAATTAACTCATCTTGGTGCAAGAGAAGTAAGAATTGCAAATCGTTTACAAGGAAAAAAGGCGATATGATATAATCTGTAAGTCCCTTGTGCTATCTTCTGATATAGGTGTGTTTCACTTTCAATTCAAAGTATGTGTGAGTAAGGAGTGGTTTATTTTCAAGGCAAAGTATGAGATCTCACACATGTATGTTGTAATACACACTTCTTAGATATCTGGGTCCGAATGAATTATGTTGTGAGTACATGATATTGTCAATATAGAAAACAAGAGTAGCCTCAAATTATCATTACAGTGTGTTTGGATCCATTGAACTTTGTTAGTAATTTCTAGTCGGCTATTTGATCTATTTTGGATAATGTAAAAATGAATGAAATCGAAAATTTTATGGGTGCATTAGACTGCTTTGGGCATTGAACTTGGTTTTTATCTAGCTTCTTTGGTCCACAGTTTTCTCTTCTGTGAGAGAGACCATTCGTGCAATTGAAACACCAGAAATACTAAAATAATGTATCTCCTCATAATAATGGCCTACATTTGTTGCATTTGTTATGGGAACTGCAAATGTAATTGATCGTTCTGGTCCGTTCGAACTTATTAGCTGTTCTAATATGGTACTTGTCAGATTTCTTGAATTTCTTTTTCTCTTCGGGTATTGACTTTTATCTTTAGAAGCGTGCACAATTTTTTTTATTTTTTATCTAGTGATGAAAGGGTGATATCAGAAGAGGGCTATGGGGGCATCACCTTAATATGCTTTCCATTTTGTTAGGAAGGCAGCTGGAGGAATCTGGTGTTCTAAATGAGTCACTCCGTTCACGAAGTAATTCTTGGGGCCTCCATATGCCTCTGGTTTGTCCAGATGGTGCTGTTGTTGCATATGCATGGAAGCGCCAACTTGCTGGCCAAGCAGGTGCATCTGCTGTTGACAGGACCAGGTAAATTCTACTATTTTTCGCTAGTATAGTCAAGATTAAGATTCCAAAGAATAGGATAATATTTGACATACCTAAATAGTTCGTGCACTCAATAACTGTGTTTGTGCAGATTAATGGTTTGAAACATTAAAATAGTAAATGGGGATAGTATCTGAAACGGCTGCTCTAATGCATCACATACTATTATGTTTCCGTGAAGCGGTCTGATAATTTCTTGGGTTGGCAGCTAATGGAGTGGGGTACGTTAAAAGGAAACTATTTTCTGGTCTTTTTTCGATCTAGACTGAATATATTGGGTATAGCAACATCTGGCGCCTGCAAAAGCAACTGAAATTACTGTGCTGCATGCCTGACCCTGTTGAGACCATTACATGATTCCAAATTTCAGTTTACATTTATCATTAACCTAACAAAATTTTTATATTATAACCTAATAATTTAATACTAATGAAGACTATGCACGATCTACAGATTTAGGACTCAGAGGAACAAGACAAGCCTTTTAAGAAGACGGCACTTATTATTACCTCTGAATTTGCCTGCTGTTCCTGCTGCATATCATTAGCTTTTGGTGGCAGTGCTATGTAATATCTGGTTTATATCCACTCAATTTAATTTCTAGCCAATATAGCAGCACAGCCAAAATTGTTTGGCTCAGATTGAATTTTAGGAAAAAGTTTGAGAACAACATGCCCCCACGGTTTGAAAGTAAGAGTGACAAAAATGTAGTGTCAGAATGTTATTATTAGATGGATTATTATTTCACAGTGCCAAGGTTAGGGTTCATGACAAACTGAAACTTATGTAAATGATTCCACTGAGCATTTAAACATTCACATAGGTATAGATATAGGCAGTTGCTGCCTTATTGAACAGCTTTATAATAGGTCTCTCTTGCTTTGGAAATGAACTGTTTGGTAAAGTGTGTCTGTAAGGTTGGTTTTTCAATTTGCAGATTGGCTCTTAAGGCATTTACAGATCAAAAAAGGCGATTTTTTCCCCACCTCGCTGAGGATTCTGTTGTAGAATCAGCTATGAAAAAACATTGCAGTCCCCTGCCAATATCTCAAGAGGAACTTGGTGATCAGAAAACATTGGCTGATATCTTGTCGCATCTAGAGAAAGAAGTTCCAAATCTGCAGGCATTTACTTACCAGCGTTTGGATTGGTTAAAGCGGGCATCATCTTTGCCCTCTGCTGCAAATGAAAGCTCCACAGAATCATCAAAAGAGCATAGCTTTCCAAGCACAAGCAAATGGGTACAAGGCTCAGTAAGCACGCATGCTGCAGATAAAGCTGCTATGATTGAGTTACTTCTACCTTCTGTCTTTAGAGCAGTAGTATCACTGCATACAGCAGGATCCATGGATCCTGATGCAGTAGCATTCTTTTCCCCTGATGAGGTGATATACTTATTTCTTCTGTCTGCTTCTTGGTTTGTTGCTTTTAATCCTTTATAATATTATTGAAAACTATTTTCCACTTGCTGAGGTGCCGTCGGTACCCTTTCATTTTTCGTGCCCATCATTCAGTCTCCTCATCTAGCGCACAAAGGGAAAGAGATAAAAATTTGTGTGTGAAGATTTTGAATAGTTTGAAAAATTATTACCTAACTGGTAACTAATACTGAGCTAGAAAGCAATCTTCTCTAGCAATAAACCTTTGGTATAACGGAAAGCTCCTTACTTTGGCTCGTGTTCATTTTAGAACCTGTTCTCTCGACTTCTCAACTGTTTAACTAGATTCTTCTGCGTCTTCTGTCTTCCGCAATTTTATTGATTTAAGTTGCTCTATCCATCCATGATCAAGTTTTAACCTGCAGCTGATGTATCACTGTTTAATTCCTTATGAAGGGTGGCAGCTATTTGCATGCACGGGGTTTTTCATCGCATCATGTATTTAGGCATGTTTCGGTAAGAGTGCTCACCAACTTTAGTGCCCCCACCCAACCCCCATGCCCGGTGTTGATACATGGAGGATACTGAATGTCTAATATTTATCTGCTGCTCAAATGGAACTGCAGGAACATGCCTCTGTGGCCCTGCAGTACTTTACTTGTGCCAATCCTGAAACAGCCTTGCACTCGCTGCTGGTATTCTCCGAATACTCCTGACCTTGATTGAAACTAATGAAAATTTCAGTGTCTAATTATATCCTTTGTTTTGCTGCAGCACTGGGTTTGCAGTTATCAAACATTGTTCATGAAAGAGTGCAGGTGATTTTTGTTTGTTTATCTTTTGAAATTTCATCTTTTGCTTTAGCCTTTCTTGTTACACTTTAGCCTCTTCTGGTACCGCCTGAATCTCAATCAAGATTGTAACTCTGCAGCAAGTGTTGCAAGCTTCTGTCAATGGACAAACAATCAGGCCTGATTTTACCCCCCGTAAAACGTCCTTTCCGCTACTACACTGCTGGTAGAAAATCGGCAAAAAGCTCCTCAGCAGAGAACTGCAGCATGGATCTGATTAAAGCCTTTCACATAAGCTGCTTTTCAGAGGAAGCATAGGTGACAATACATGTTTTCCCAGTGGAATGTAGCCAAACATTGTAGCTAGTGTGCATCTCGAACAATAGCCAGTCCTCCCGAATGTGTTTGTGTGTCGACGGGAGGGTGTAGATTGTAGAAATAGGTGTCTAGGATGATAACGTTCTTCGTTTTGGAGACTTATTAGGCATGTTTGCTTTTTTTAACGGGACCAAAGGCGAAACGATTAGCAATACGGCCTTCTGAAATACAACAGGCTAAATAACCTGAATTATTATACAGTCTTCTCATATCATGGGTTTCATTAAGCTGTCCATTTTTGCAGCATCAGGCACTGCAATGGAGGGAGCCAAAGTTGTAGAAAGAAGACTGAGCTTTACCAATTTATGAGGGGAGGATGAAAGGCTAAGTTGCTTTAACTTATTCACTGCTTCCTCCTCCCTATTTTTGGAAAATACCAAAGACTTTCTTTCCAGTTTCTTTTCCAAATTTTAATCTGAGAAGAAGAATATGACAGTGAGAAAAAGCATAAGCATCAGCATCGCTTTCAGTGGGAGCAATATGATGTTATTCTTGGCTGGCTAACTTCTCTTTTTTCTTGAATCAAAGTTCCTACCCACAATTTGTTGATAGCCAATCAACAATAAAGAACATAGTCAAAGATTTTGTTTGAAATAGATGTGTTTTGGGCACTTGAATTATCTGAAATATAAGGTCCCGTTTACTTTGAGGACGGAATTAAACGAGTGATAGGATTATCTTGAACTAAATGAATGATAAAAAAATCCTGTATAAATTGTAAGGTGTTTACTTACATGTATCATTAAATTTTGATAAAATTTGTGAACTATTTATTTTGTTGTATTTACTTGTGTTGGATGATAAAATTACCCATTCGCCCATCAATAACACCTACTCTATCATTTGAGGGTAAGATGGACTTTTGCCCCTTGTATTTATTATTGTACAATTACATGATAACTTATACCACCACCTTTGGTGGTATAAGTTATGCAAATGTGACAGTAATTAATACGAGGCACCGTAATTGTACAGAGTCCCCATATATGAAACCCCATGTATGAAAGTAAACAATATATTATTTTATACTAATTTTCTTATTCAGGATAATACATCAAAGTAAATGGGAGCTAAGGGTGTAATATCATCTTTTGTCACGTACACCAATGCACGACATGTGTATGATGAATTGGCTGTGTTACTGCAAATAAATTGAATATTCTCTCTCCATTGTATTATTACTGTTTTCCAAAGATGCTGCTACAAAATATTTCAGAAATAGCAATCTCTCAAAACTGCACATTTGTTTCATGGTGATTCATTCCAGTTGTGAGTTTGACTTCCTTAATGTTTTGCTATTATAGGATTAATTGCATTGTACCCTTTTGTAATAATACTAATAGGGCAACATTCAAGGGATTTTTTTTGCGCCTGCGTGACACATTTGAACTACACATCAATCACGTGATAAGGTATTGTTTTTGTCGTGTAACTGATTCATGTCTTGCCAGATCCGGTTGGACCATAATTTCCCTATGTATATAAGAAAAGTTCTTACTCAAATAAGGCCTGATCGGACCCAACCAATCACCCAACAAGTGTGATAAATTGTCACCCTATCTGAACTGTACATCAATCACATAATAAACGTATCACGCTTGACGTGCAATCCATTCAAATCTGACCGAACCCAACTTGAGTTACAATTTTCCATATGCATTATTTGTTGTTTGTTATCCTAAACATCTATTTTTAGCAAGAAACAAATGCCATTTTTGCATGGAAAAGGAAAAAAAGAGTTCCATTGATCAGATAAGAAAACAACTTTAATTTCTTAGTACACACACACAATCACTTTTCTATATTCCTTGCTAAAGCATAAAGTCTCCCCTGTGACAAATATCCCAAACCAGCAAAACAAGCAACCTGTTTAAAGTCATTTCATCCCACAAATTAAGTACTATCAACTTCTCCTATATAGCTTTAAGCTTCAGAGAAATTGCTCATAACTCTGTAGTTAGCACAAACTCAATATCGCCACCATTTGATCTGCATGATCATATAGCATCAAGAACAACAGGTTAATTCCATTACTCGGCCTCAAAAGAATCGATCATGGATCCCATCGAGGCTCACAGACTCAGAAACCGTAAGCCCGCCTCACGTATGACGCTGCTGGCGCACTTGTTTGGTATAGTTGCAACCGTGCTTCTAATCGTGTGGCTGCTGCACTATCGAGAAGGCATCGACCTTGACTCAGATAGTGCCAATCGCGTTTTCAACGTATGTATACTGTTCTGCATGCAGTTCCATCATGCAGATAAAAGTGCTTGAGTTGCGTACATTACACATGTAATTTGAGTTGTGTTTTGTGGTGTTCTTGTTTCTGCAGGTTCACCCCTTTCTCATGTTCTTTGGGTTTATTTTTATGGCTGGTGAAGGTACGTACGAAAACGATCAAAACCTCTGATTCTTTCTGCACAAGTGTATGTGTTTGTGCTGTGTTTCATTGAAGTATTGAGGACTAATTCATACATTTTCTCAGCGATGATGGCGTACAAGACGATTGCAGCAGACAGGGAAGTGCAGAAATTTGTTCACATGTTCGTTCATTTAATAGCCATCGTGTTGGGGATCGTTGGACTGCATGCCGCCTTCAAGTTCCATGAGAGACGCGGCCTAACAAACTTGTATAGCTTGCATTCTTGGATTGGAATAGGCACCTTCTCCTTGTACTGCTTGCAGGTATTCTTGCTACACTTTTTGATCTTATGTTCCTCTTTCGTCTTCCGTTTTTTACACCTAAAGATTGGCACACGACTTATTTAGAACGCTCTGATCAAACCCTTTTCATTTCTCCCTCTCTTACCTTGAGGGGAAGATTCATTCAATCGGGATTCAGATGCTGAAATTTCACCTCTACCATCGATAGGTTTAACCAAGACGTTCATAGTACTGCCCATATAAGGGAGTATTTGCTTCAATGAGTCAAGATATAGAAGTTGAAATTTTACCTCTATCATTGATATGTCTAGCCAAGAGCGTTTGCAATAACTTATACTTTCCGAGTTTTTCTAAAAAGTGATATATTTAGACCTTACGTCTCACTCACCGGTGCTTTTCCATGCAGTGGGTGATTGGGTTGAGTGTGTTTCTACTACCAGGAGCCTCACTTGATACGCGGGCACAAGTTGCATCATGGCACGTAAACTTCGGTAGAGTTCTCCTGTTTATGGCCATATGCGCGGCCCTGACAGGGCTGACGGCAAAAGCCACTGTCATGGGGCTGCAGCATCAGAGCGAGGCTCGTACGATCAACTTTCTTGGATTGTCAATTCTGCTTTTCGGCATTTTAGTTGATCTTTCTGTGTCTCTGAGACGCTACTTATGATTCTTTTTCTTCCCAGATTCTGGAAAAATTGTGTTCTTGGACAAGGGTCGTTTGGCAGTGTGATGATTTGTTGTAGGAACTTGTTTTTGTGTGTGAGTTTATACTTGAACATCGTATTCTACGAATAAATTGTACTAATAAGAAGTCTATCTATGTTGCACATTTTGAGTGAATGAACAAAAGAAATCATTTCCTTACAACCTGTGAACAAAGAATTACACATTTTCAGTACAATTTCACTGAAGCAGACCAACAGAATGAGCTTCTTCCTGGGAAAAATCTCAGCTGTCAGAATTTCCATGAAAATAAGCATGTCTGTCAATCACTGAAGAACAAGCAAACGAGGCTTCTCTCTCACCATTTCTTTCTCATCACACAACCGAAATGGCGAGGCCGTTACAGAAAGTACCGTACAACGGTTAAACAAAGCATTCATGGCTTTAAGACGGGAAAACATCGCAACCTATGTTACCATAGTCAAACAACACTACTGATATAGCCGAGTCAAACAGAACTACGGTTGGTATTAGGTAAAAGCAAGAATTAAACTAACTGTTGCTTTGTTGCTTCCATTCTCTTGAGCAATCCCGAAATCTCAGACTGCATTCTTATCTTCATTTTGTAGTAGTCGCAGTGTGAGTTCTCCAATGCCTTGAGCTCGTCCAGTTTTTTCCTTCGTCTTTCCTCAGTCTCCTGTAAACACAATTTTGCTAGCTTCGCGGCGTACTCTTCTTCTAATTTCTCAGTTTTCATCCTCACCATCCGTCTGTAGCTCTCGATTTCTCTCCGTGCCTCATCAGCTCGGCTCTGGAACATCCTGGCTTCTGCTTCCTTAATTCGTACGAGACTTTCCAGGCTGTCAAAACCATCTTTTTTCACAGGCTTAACTGACCATTCGTCCTCGATTATCTTGTCACCCATGATAGGAACTTTGATGTCATTGTGATGAAGATCAAAGGGCGTCGACTCTTGTCGTCCACTTGAAGAGTTCATGTTGTAGAACGACAGTTTTGGAGTGAGAGAGTTGGATAATGGAAGAGCAGAAACATCTTTCCCAAAGCTTGGTTGATCAATTGAATCTTTAGAAAGCATGCTTGAAGAACCCATGTGCACGAAGTTCTCCGTAGCTATGAATCAGAAAGCAAATATAGAAATAAAAGATCGTTATTTGGTTTTCTGCACGTATAACATATAAAACGAGCAAACTCTGGTCGCAATATATACAGGAAGCTATGAACAGTTCATAAATCCATTGGCATGAACAACTTGTCTGATCATATCAACACAAAAGTAACACTGGTAGAAAGTCAATCTTGTTCCAAATCTTCAAGTTCAAAGTTAAACACAATGAAGCCCTTAAAGAAACGAAAGATATGCCCAGATAGAAAAATGTGAGAATAAGTCCCAACGGCCATTCACCAATATGCAGCTTGTGAAAAATGTGCATAGAACTTCTACAGCTATTCACTGATGTGCAGCTGGAAGCTTGGTGTGGCAACAATCACAAAAGACGCACCCAAGACATATTCAAGACAATACATCACCTGCCAAAGTAGTGAACAAATAGAGCATTATTGCAAACTATTGAAACTGTGTCGACAGTATTTTTCTGCTAACTTGGTACTTGAGATACAACCAATATCATGCTTATTTTCTTTGGATTAGCTCTCACTGGTGAAGAATGTGGTTCCGCCAATTTTTTCGACCATGTTTTCAAAAACTATGTCGGAGAGAATCAGTACTCATAACGAAAACCCACTCGATGCAGAAAAGAATCTTATATTTTCAACCTGCACTGCGATTTTTGTTTCAAATTCATTGGATATACACTTCCCATCTTGAATGCAACAAATTCAGTATAGGAGGCAACTTGCTCAAGGAACGCAATGCAACCGACAAACCAGTTACAATCCTGATTGCCTTGTACATAATATCCATTCTGTCAAGTCATTGACTGTCTCAAAGTAAGCAGTTCTTTAGGGAAGATGTTATTTTGAGAACTCATAACCATAACTCTATACTATTTTTTGATGCAAAAATGTTTTAATAAAACAACTCATCTTTTAGAAAATTTTGATGACAATGTCACATAATCACTTTGGCAATCACAGCTACTTACTGGGATAAGCAAGAAAGATTGTTTTGAACACTCACAGTTGAAAAATTGGAACATAGAATTGCAGACTTCTGGAGGAGTTATCATCTTGTTCTGAAGCTTGGAAAGCATCTCATCAGCCTTCATATTCAAATGCTTTCCTATGCGATCTTCACTTCCTCTAAAGATTTTCCGGACGCAGTCGAGCTCTTTTATAAGGTTTTCTAGACCCCAATCCTTCGCACAAGATATGAAGACATCCTTAACGAACCCAAACATCTCAGAAGCATGGCCGCAACCAAGGCAGTGAAATTGCATCTCGGTTGCCCCAGACGACCCTTTCAAGCAAGGACCAGGTTTTATGAGATTTCTCTCGAGCCCACAGGCAGCATGACACCAGTGTGAACAAGTGTCACAGCCAACCCAACTGCAAGTGTTGTTGGCACAATCAAAGTTCAAACATACAGGGCACATGCACTCACTGCAAAATCCCTTCTTTGTCGAGCAAATCTTGCAGTCGCAATCATCAACCGGTAGTAGCCTCCTGCAGTTTATGTTTCGGCACCTTTCGAGTACGAAAATATCCACTAATTCTGCTGCTGGGAGTTTGTTTTTGCCATGTATAAAGCTTACTAGCCCCATTTTTATTGCAACTAATATTTCAAGTTGGCTCTTTTGGCACTTTGAGAGTGTCTCGTTGGTGAGATCAGATCTCCGCTCAAGTCTCTTCTGGAGACCAACCAACTCATCTCTCCTTTCTGGATTATCAATAATGTTCTTCAAGTACTCTTTAGTAGATTCAATTGTTTCATCCGTAAGCTCCTGAATGATCTGAGCCATGGCTGGGACAGACTCGGATACAATTTCTCTAAGTATCCTCTCAGGTCTAGAAGGCTTACGCGCTTTCACCACATGATCTTCTGAATCTCTCAAATTCTCCAAATTTCTCATCCTTGAATCTCCGGACTGAGCATCCATTCTTGGCCTTGCCGGCAACTCAGATGGGAAAAACGAAACATTGTCCGAGCTTGTAGTCCTGTAAAAACTATTATTACATGAATCCTTACTAAACCCACTGCGATTACCCATCCCAAAACCTCCACCGCCCCCATGATTGGACAATGCAACAGTCCCATCTCCAATCGGCCTAAATCGACTATGAACAGAACCATTAGTCCCCTCTCCACAATTCCAGATCTGATCACATTCCCTCCTATGACTTCCCACCGAGTAGTCATAGTTCTCAGTCGAATTCCGAGTGAGCGAGCAACTGGGGTTGTGCGAGAATGGGTGGGAATATGAGTAGGAAAGCGAGGCTGCCGTGAAATCATTCGAATACGTCGTCTGCGTATTGTTACAAGACGGCCCCAACGACTGCACACTCCTACTCGGCCTCAGCCGGGACGGGAGATCCACATTCTGGACACGGTTCGACCCAGCCAAGGAGAGGGAAACATCAGGAAGAGCCAAAGAAAGGTTCAAAGACTCAACCTTGGGCTTCTTTTCCTTATTCTCCCCCTCAATTTCCACATTTTCAGCTTCCCTTTTACATGAATTCCCTCTGTTCTCATTCAACTGAAGAAAATCTCTTTCCACCCACACCTTATTATTATTCTCTTCATTTTGATCCTCAGAAACAACTATTTCTTTCCCCTTATACCTTCCACTCAGTTTATCCAAAGAATTCAGCAGGTTTTGGCCTGAAACATCCTTCTCAGCAAACCCTAATTTAGAATTATCACAAAGATAGCTAAGAGTAAGCTCCTGGGAGCCAAAATTCCCAGCCCTTTTCGGCTGTAAAGCAGCCCTCTCATCAAAACCACCAATCACTTCAATTTTATCCGGCGACTTTTCTCCAAGAAAATCAATACCCCTTTCTTGAAACTCCATTTTCTCATCCGGGCTCTCCCTGTTCTTCTCCCCGGATAACTCATCTGAATCCTCTCTCTCTCTCACCATCATCACCAAAAATCAAAATAAATAACAGAGAGAAAGAGAAAGAGCTGAAAACTTACAGAGACAGAGCTCAAAGACACGGGCAATTGCAAGATTTCAAGAAGAATCTTGTTAGGGTGTGATTGAAAGTTTCAAGCTTTGACCCCTCATCACCCTCTCTCTCTCTCTCTCTCTCTCTCTCTCTGCGCTGTCCGAATACTCAGCAAGTTGCAACGGCTGAATTCTTTTTTTTCTCGAGTTTTCGCACTTTCAAGTCTTCGACGCGGATTATAGGTTTGCTGGCGAAGCGAAATTACCATAACACCCCTTGAATACGTCAAATTAACGCTTCAAGTTGCCCAAAAGTCCAATTCTTTGCATGACTTTTCAGACTTTTTCGTCATATGTACCAAATATACCCTCCAAGTTTCACATCAACAAATTTGCAATTAAATTTGGATAGATAGATTTAAACGTGAATTACAACGGGTTTTTTTAAAATTTGTCATAATTATAAATATATTTTATAATTATTTAAATATTTATTAAATATTAATGACTGCTTAACAAATACTTACTCGTGACAGTCCATTGTACGGGTATTTATTAGACATTTCACGTTTGTTAATCTCAGGAGAATATTTGTAAGTTTTCAAATAACTATGAAATATTTATAATTATGATAAATTTTGGAGAATTCGTTGTAATTTACCCCAAGTGTACTAATATCTTTAATTCTTTCGGGAATAATTTCAGAGTATAAGAAATTTTAAAATTTTTAATTCTCGTTTTGAATTGTATTTTATAAAATATTTAATAAATTTTGAATCACTTAGCCATAATTTTTTTTTTAAATTCTCCCCTCAAATTTAAATTTTTAATAGTAATATTTTTCCTGCTAAAAGTAAATTCCCCAAAAACTCCTTTAGTTCTCTTTGAGTCCTAAGAAGACTTTTATGATATTCCTCGTTATTTAAATTGATTCCTTCTAGAAGTGTAGAAATAAATAATTGGAATTTATTTACTCGTACTTATTCGCATAATATCCAACATTAAAATAATTGACTTAAGTATTTTGATGGATACTAAAATTGTTATAAAAAAAAACTAAACAATATAATTTTATAAATTCCTCCATTTTTCACATATATTGACCTATTCAAAATAGTATTCTACAATTTTCAAGACTTAATAAATTCAAGTAAGGGTTGAATTTATTTTTGGTGAGACTTTCTCCTTTTACCAAAATATTTTTCTAAAACTCTAATTATTTTATATATGTGTGTTTGTGTGTGTGTTTCAATTATTATATTAATATTATATATTTAAATATTATTTTACTGTTTTTTAATTATATTAATAAATGGGATAATTGCATAAAACCCCCTGTGAAATTATTTATCTGCAAAAAGCCCCCTGATGTTATTAAAATAACCAAAAGAAACCCTCTGTTATTCTAAATTAAGCTCACCTTCCCACTTGTGGTTGTGAAAATTAACGGCGTTAGTGTTTTCTCTAATTTTTCGTTATGCCCTTTTTCAATATGTCTTGAACTTTTCAGTTTATTATTCATTTTTCAAGAGTGAGTACTAGGGTTTTAACATTTTTTAGAGCAAAAATTTGCTTAGTGTCTTTGACACCTTGGGTTTATTACGTGCCATGGATTTTGAGTGGTGGTGGGAGGATGGAGGTGTGATGGCGGCCATCCCGACCACACCCTTTTTTAGGGCGGTCACTGTGATTTGGGCGGCGGTGGGCAATGGGGGAGGCCGTTGCGGCCATACCCTTTTCGAGGGAGGCGGGAAGGAAAGGGAGAAGGCATGGGCTGATGGTGGGGGGCCGAGTTTAAGGGCGTCGGTGGAGGAGCGGGGGAGGGGGATACAGCGGCGAATGGTGGAGGAGTTTCAGGGAAGGGGGCGAGTTTCAAAGGATGGCCGGAGGAGGAAGGTGGAAGCGAGATGGCGGCGAAGACAAGTGCCGGCGGGCGACGAGCGGCGGCTGAACAGGCGGGTTGGGGATTTGGGCAGATTTGGGGTTGAGGAAGATGAAATTTTTTTTTTTTTTTTTTAAATTATTAATAACAGTAAAGTAATATATATTTACTGTAACTTATATAAATAATGTAATTTCAAAATATAATCAATAAAAATGTATAAAATTCAAATTGACTACTAATGTTTAGAAATAAAATGTATTTTAATTTTAAAGGCTTATGAATAATATTAAGATAATTCTAAAAATTTGTTATTTTCAAACGTAAAATATGCATAATAATTTAATTTTATGTAATAATATTTTACATATAAATATTGATAAATTTGAATATTTTACATATAAATATTAAAAAATATTTTTTTTAGTATTTATCATTTTGTTTCAAAACATGAAAAAGGTAAATAATTAACCAAAATAAAAAGAAAATGAATAATTATATAAGACAGTGGCAATTCTGTACATTGTAGGAGGTCAAACACTGAAAATGTTATCCTATTCGCATTTTTGGCGCGTGTGGGACACTCTCCGTTTTTTGTTTTTTTTTTCACGGAGAGGGTTTTTTTGCAGGGTTTCAGATTATAGGGGGGCTTTTCAGGCTATTTCCAAAACACAGGTAGGTTTTTAGCAATTTTCCTATTTCATAGGGGTGTCATATGCAATTATCCCTTAATAAAGGGTAAATTATGAAAGATTCCCCAGATTTATCATAACTACAAATACTCCGATTGTTTGAAAAAATTATAAATACTTTCTTGAAATTAACGATTATCTAACAATTAACCCAATATTATGAGTTGTCATGAAGGGTATTTGTTAGACAACCATTAAATTTAGAAGGATATTTTTAATTTTTCAAATAATGAGAAATATTTGTAATTATAACAAATCTTAGAAAAGTCCATAGTAATTTATCCTTAATATAAAGATTTGATGTAACATCACTAACTATATAAAATTATATACATATTATATAATATATTGACTCTTGTAGAATAGAATATGTCATTTTCAAAAGGAAATATGATAATGGTAAATGAGTACATAAACAACTAGTACATAAAATAATCAAGAAATAAAAATGAAAGTGGTGCATGAATCATACTTGTTTGTCTCATTTTTCAAAAACCATGATGATGCATAATATATATATATATATACCACTTGTTTTTTTAAATGAAAACGATAAATAATATTAATTGAACTAAATCGATTATACGATTACAATCAGCCCTGTCGATTATCCATCTCTAATAGAGACAATTAGAGCAATCATACATTGATCAATAATACAATATAACATATAAATTAAATCTAAACAACTATTTACTTTACAGTATACAAACAATCCTATTATACAGTAAACTATCATCTCATACATTAATTGGGTACGTTTAAGGTCATGGGACCCATGTACCACTTGCTCTTATAACTAATAAACTTTTTCAATAACTCTTGGTTTTGAATCTGCAGCCAAAATGTCAACAATAATCTATTTATTTTATTATAGAAGTATGAATAGGTTAAAATATTTCTTTTATTTTTTGATTTAATAAAATATCTGACTTAATTTTGATAATATCTTGAATTAATAAATATATTAATTAAAAATATTAAACTTAGATAATCTTGTAACAAAGTTATTAAAAAAGTTCATTGAATTGTTTAAATTCAATTCCAAAACTACTAAATTCATGTACATGATTAATTTTCTAAGAACATCTCTTGATTATATCTAATCTGAATCTAAATATGTTTTTATCTATATTTTATATATAAACACATGTTTATGCACTATTGTAAAAGTATGAACATCACATATTTATATACAAGAAGTCATTAAAATATTTAACCGTATACCAATATAGATTTTATTTTGTAGAGATTCTATTTTACATGCAATGAGAATAAAAATAAAACATATAAAAGAACAAGACTAAAAATGTGCAATTGAGTTCACGTGGAACTAATAACTATTCTATTTCTCTAACTTTTTAATAAATTTTGAGCGAAATAAATATGTTGATAATTAAAAGAAATGATCTAATAATTTAACTAAAATTAATCTAACTAAAATAGCACTGTAAAAGATAACTACGACTCTTCCATGTATAATTTATTGAATACAACGGTAATTATGTTGAATATAATTTCATACTAAATTAATAACTTATATGTTATTCCCATGATACATTATTAATATATAATGAAAAATTAGGTTTATAAATTCAAATTTTTGAATAGTTTATTTATATGTTATACACATCTATAGAGTTTGTTCATATACTATAATGCATTTATAGTACTTAATCTTTGAAATTAAAATTTTAAACATTGTAAAAGATATTACTTAAAAAAAAAAAAAAACACAGTAAACTGTTACAAAAAATTAAATTGAAATATCAAAATGGAAAAAAAATGTTAAAATCCACTAAATAAATAGTTAAAAGAAAATTCTCAAAAAGTGATTAATCAATATGGGTGTACACTCTTGACACTCCAAAAAAAGGGAACAGAAAAAGAATAAATCTTGAACAAAAATTAACTTAAGTTACAAACTTTATTTTACTTGTATTAACGAAAATCGAAAAGCATAACAAATTTCTACAATTTAATGGAGGAACAAACAATTCCTTTATTATTCTCACTTGTTTTATTATTTTAATCATTCCTTAAAACTCTTATATACAAAACTTTTTATGTTATATATTGTTGAAAAAGAATGAGATTGAGAAGAATGAAAATACAAAAAAGATTAATTCAAATTCTATTTAATTAAACATATATCTTTTGTACAGATAATATTTCAAAATTTTTGAACAAGCAATATGGTAGAAAACGCATTCTATATCTTGCTAAAATTATAATTAAGGTGTGATACATGTAAGTTAATATTGTATGATTTATTATTCTAGAGAATAATTATTTTCATACTCGAATTGAATTCAAAACAAGGTTGATTGAGCAATGAATTATTACATGCAAGTTAAAATAGAAAGGAGTTAGACTAATACTTATTGCATCATTATTATTATGTTGATTTGTAGGACAAAGTCGAAAAACTTCTTTACGTATTCTAATCCTTAATAATATTATCTTTTTTTTATGAAAATTATGTTAAATATCAATGTAAATTTTCTAAAACAAAGCGAGTTTAATAAATTAAGATAAAATATGCATATACAAATTTTGATAAGATTTGATCTTATAATTTTACTATCATGAATAATTAATTTTATACCCGATTCAATTAAAAATGAATGTCATCTCCTTCTCTTACACGATGTACATTATGCATATGGCACAACATGCGTTTATTTCACGAGTACATTGAAATCTTTTATTTATTTAGACATTATTTTAGGATAGAGAAAGAAAAAACTTCAATATTAAAAAAATAAATATTATGCATTAGGTACAACATGCGTTTATTTCACCAGTACATATATATATATATATACACATTACATACCAATTGATGTAAGACAACTAACTAAAATTATAATAAAATTATTTTTCTATGCTAAAGACTATGAATTTGCTATAAGAGAATTTTATTATAATGAGTTTAGTTCATGTATTTATAAGCGTGCAATGAATTCTAATAGAATTTAACTAGAAAAATAAAATCCCACTGAATCTAAACTTAGTAAATAAGTAGTGAATAAATAAAACTGTATTACCTATTTATGCATACCATTGTCAGTAGCACCATACAAATCAAAGAATTTTTTGGGTATCTTAAGATTGAGTAAAGTATTTAAAAAAATAAGATAGAAATATTAAGTAAAAGCGTAAGATCTAGCAAGCTTGATAGTAAAATGTGGAGAAATAGTGTAAAAGATGATAATATTATCCAAAGGTATAAAAAATGTGTTGAAAATTGGGCGTGAGAAGGAGAGTGAGCGAAAAAAGAGGGGGAAAATCATTGGAGTAAGACGAGAAAAATGGTGAGGTGGTTGAGAGTGGTAAGATATCCCCAAATTCTCTGAGATTTCAATAGAACCCAGTTATTTGCCATGTCATATGGACCCCGCACCAGTAGGAACATGATCTGTCATATCAGCAGGAGAAAGTATATGAAAAAACCAAGGAACTGACTACCTATCATATTAATCCAACGGGCTACAACTGATACGTTCATCCTTACTGGCGTGTTTTAGCGGTGATTGTGATCCGATGTGTAAAGACTGACGTGTATGTTGAATTGGATAGAACCTCAACTAGTTGTAATTGGCCCCAACGGTGATTGTGATCCGATGTGTAAAGACTGACGTGAATGTTGAATTGGATAGAACCTCAACTAGCTGTAATTAGCCCCAATTGTTTGTTGTCTTACCATCAGGTCGATGACAACTGAGTCGACAACTGAGTTTAGCCGATGCTTGGCAAATTGGGTCTGACTCTTTATCCAATCCGCCCCACCAGATGCTCTAATGCCATGCACATATTAAACAGTGAGTAGTCCATATAGAGAAAAATACATTAATCTTTGGTAATTCAGTGAAATTAAAGTAGCACATTAATTAATCTATGATCCCATCTATCAAAAACAACATAATCCCTTCATCCATCAATTTGCATGCTGTAAATGCTTCAGAATCAACCCTCACATTCATCTCTAATTAACCACTCAAATCTCTGTACAATATACATAACAAATTAATTCCAAGAGTTCAAAAGAAAATGGCACTAGCCAAAAACTTGTCATCAAAGTTTTAGGTTTAGATCAGGAAGGGATGATTCTTTCCGGGCCGGTGGAGCCGTTGCGACTAAATCTATGTCGGGACGATGGCCGGGATGGAGCCCTGGATTGCCCTGAAGCCCCTCGATTTGTCGGAAACTTCCGGGCCATGACAGCTCCGCTTCGTCGTACTGATCCATGTACACTGGCAACCCGAAATAACCTTGTTCGACAAACCTGGCTCCACCTCTTATCCCGTGCAACGGCCTACCGGGACTTTGAATGATTTGTTGGTGCATTGAAGAATGAGCCTCGATGCCGAGGGATCGGAATGCGGACCCGTGCAGCGGGAGCGACGCCAAACTAGCGTATCGGTCGGAGAACATTCCCATTCTCATGGCCCTCTTAGCTAGTGTCCTCTCCCTCTTGTGTGCATTCTGGTGTCCACCCAATGCTTGAGAGCTGTAAAACTTTCGTCGGCAGTAATTGCAAGAGAAAACTCGGGAAGCAGGTGGAGGATGCTCTGTGACTGTACCGGCGGTCTCAGACGAGCCTTTCGGCTCGGCATCGCAACCGTTGATGCCAAGCGTGAGGTCAAGCATGACTGGCACGGTGTCGTTGTGATGCCTTGGAGAATCTTCGAGGCAGGAAGAGTGGTTGTTGCTTTCCTTGGAGTGGACAGGAGAGATTTCTTGATACGAAGCTACTTGGCTGCTCACTTCAGATTCATCTTCGGATTCAACGTTGAAATTAGGAGGCATCATAGCTGGATGAGAAACGAAAATTTGATGCTTTTCCAGGAAATGTGCTAAATAGCTGCTGATTTAATCCACACCAGCCGTTTCTCAAGTATACGTTGCTATCTGCAGACAGAAAGAAAGTGTGGTGTTTTGAGTGTCCGTAAATGCAAGCATGCACGTAATCTTTCATGCATGTATCGTTTTTGTGTGTGTGAGTGAGAGAGAGAGAGAGAGAGAGAGAGAGACCTCAAGTTTGAAGTTCAATTATCGATCATTTGCAATCTCCTTAAGTTAAAAAATGGCACTTGAGTGTCAGGATTAATTAAACAAGACAACAATGTACACCGCTAATAGCACACAGTCGGTATCTAATATACAGACAAGCAGCTTAGATTGTGAAAGAATAGATAATAACCATCGACACCTAAAATCCGACAGACTTAGTGTCATCTCACAAAGTGATACTCTAGGGGAAAATGAATTGGTACAAGGTAGTCTGAACTCCCGGCAGGAACATATTCCTCATACGAGCACTTCAATGATATGCATGCTGCTACATAAACTGAGATTAAGAATGTTACTTTTATGCTTTTCCATTTATATAGTTTCCCATTTAGAGGTGATTTCGATGCCTACAAAGAGACTTTCAATAAATGCTGATAGCAAATTATCGTTCTATGAGATCAACAGCCGTTTCTAAGACATCATTCCATGTTTTCTGTCAAGACAAGATTGATCAATTATACAAGACAAACATCATGTTATGTCTATAATGTTTTCATTCTCTTCATTTCTTAACACAATTATGCAGACCACAATGTTAAGGCAACTACAGAGTAAATGTTGCTTATTTATTGTTCTCCGAGATTCTTACAACATACACAGTCAAATGAATCACGGTAACTTGATGTCGACAATTCCTAGTACTTCACCTTGAGTTACCAAGTTTATACACAGCACAACAACAATCTGCATCAGTCAGTTCAAATTCTTTGAGACGGGACACGCTTCAAGGAGCGACGTACAATAAGTACAAACAACGAACAACGTTGCTCTTAGTAAACATCATCAATCAGTCAGAGGAACCCCAAAACATCGGACAAGAACACGACATTTACGAACAATGAAAAAGGAACTCCCCAATACAAATTTCCCCTTTCTTGATGAAATACAGGAGACAAGTAGCTACTCTTACATAATCGAATTCTTCAACAACATATATAACTGAATAATCCACATTTGACAGCAACAACAAACATTTTCCTACCAATTTGAGATTTCATGTAATGAAAATGAATCTGCTAATGTAACAATCAAGAACTTGTTCATAGAAAACACTCCTAAAACACCAGTGAGACACAATAGTCCCTTGTTAGTAGTTTACCTCAAGATTCACAGTGAAAACAGACAGCATATGAAGTTAAAAAATAACAACATAGAAAAGAAATCCAGAAATGAGCTGAATACAACAGAGGAAAAATGAAGCTGGATTGCCCAGATCATCAAATTCTATTACAAAATCAAGAATTTCACTGAAACAAGACAAGCCCATTTAAGGTAGAGCAAAAAGAGAACAACCCATCAGCAAGAAACATCAGATTTAAACAGAATCAAGAATCTCCACACACAAAAAAAAACATCCACCTTTATGCAGTAGCAAGAACAAACAGTAAAGAAGCAAGAAAGCAAGAAGAAAAGAGCAATGAAGGCTGCTGCAAAGCTAAGCTACAAAGTGAGAAAGAAAAAGGGCTTTAAACACCCTCATAAGTACCTTTGAAGAGGGCGCAGGGGAGCTTCAGTCCTCCGTGTGTGAAAAGACAGATTTTTGCAGAGGGGATTCTTAGTTTTTACCAAATATGGGTGAGGAGAAAAGAGTGAGAAACACAAGAAGTAGATGGAGATAAGATCATTGGAGAGAGAGAGAGAGAGAGAGAGAGAAGGTGGTGGGACGTCAGATAAGTCAGATGGAAAAGCAGACTATACAGGTACAGGGGTGGGGTGGGGACGGGGTGGGGGGGGAGGTAGGGGACACAAGACACTGTTTTTGTTGGGGTCTTTGAACTACAATGAAATGAAATGTGATGTGAAAATGAAAAGCATTATGAATCATTAGTTATAGGACAGAGCAAGATAAAGGTAGAGAGAGAGAGACAGAGAGAGAGAGAGAGACAGAGAGAGAGAGAGCATGAAAACTAGTGTTAGTGTGTGGTGGTGTTGAAGGATCCTCCAATGGCAATGCCTTCCACAGTTCCACTCCACCAAGAAAGAATAAAGCATGTTCAAGAATCTGTTCAAGGGACTTTGTTTGTATTCAATTCATTGAATTGCACCATTGGAAACAAGAATCTATCTCAACAAGTTAGATCATAAATCTCTCCCTAACTCGATTTTGTTTTCGTGTTTACGGTGGTAACACAAGTGGCAGTATAAAGTTTAAAGACGTTAAACTTTTAATAATATCGTAGGGGGAAAAATTCCGTGGGAGGTCATTTTATTTTTATGCGACAGTATATGGAGAAATGAATGCGTCGAATATGTAAATTTCTTAATTTTATATTTATCTTCACTGTCGAATAAAAAAAACAGTCTTTCGAAAAAAATGTTCATTCTCTTTTCCTTTTCTCTCTTCCCTACTAAAAAGAATATATGATCCTGGTTCGAGATCGCAATGACCCCGAGAGTACTTCAATTCTGATAAGTTCTTGGGACTTGAGAAAACAAGCGAAGGTTAAGCTTGTTGGAAGGTCTCCAACTAAAATCCTACGATGCTTAAGTTAATCGAGTGCAAGATCAAAGAGAAAAGATGAAGACTATTCTCTAAATGAATGACATACTTTTGGCTCCAAATGATTTGTGAGTACTCATAGAGCTTGTTCAAATTCACATGGTATGAACTTTTTCTTTCAAGTGTTCAGTGATCGATGATTGTGATTCTGGGTCATCGGTTTGTATCGAATTTGTAACTCAACCCTAATAGTAAATACACAGATTTCAATCCTGTTTAGGTATTTTAAATTTTAAGAAGTATTTTTTGTCTTTTAAATACTTTTCTTATTAGACCCTGCTATATATTTTGAAAAAAAAAATATTATTATAATAAGATTGTGCAGTGAATCTCATGTCCTTATAATTATGTGCAAGAATAGGAATACAATTCAATTAATTATTCTAAAATGCATTGTGTTTTCGGGGCCAACTAAAAGAATGTGGACGAAAAAAAAAAAAAACAAAAACAAAAAGAAAGAAGCAACTTGCAAAAGTAAAAAAGAAAAAGGTAAATTACATTTATTTTCCCTAAGATTTGGCATAATTATAAAATACCCTTCATTATTTGAAAAATTACAAATACCCCTCCGAGGTTTGTAATTTTTTACCAAAAGCCTGAAATTGATCATTTTGCCCTTTTTTTTTTATTAAAATTGTAGAAAAATCACTCGAGGCAACTTGCATATTCCTCCTCTGTGTAAAAAACTTAAAAAACCTCTCCCTACGCATTATAGTCCAAAAAATTTTAAGAATTAAATCAAAAATAATTTAGTACATAAGGGCACATTGGTCAGTTTATCCATAAAAATGAATGGAAATGGGTTATTTGTTAGACGGTTATAAACCTCAGAGGATATTTGTAATTTTTCAAACAACGAGGGGATATTTATAATTATATCAAACCTGAAGTAGATATAATTTATCCAAAGAAAAAAGAAAACAAACAAACACGCCCTTACTACAGTTTTACTTTTTGGTCCTTTCCATTTATCCCCTCGGGTTCATGAGATTCACGACTTTCACTACTTCCACCAGATGTCGTTTAGAGTCCAAACACAAAGTACGCTATTATCACTCCAGATATTTTATAAAGTCGTGGTTTAATAGAACAAAGGACAACACCCACCCCCTATCATCTACTCTCTCTCCTTCATTTATAGGTTTCCATTATTTATTTACGGTTTATTTGGTTGAGACGAAAAATGGGTGTATAAAAAAAAATAAAAGTAAACTCAATGTATAAGAATTTTTTTTTTTTGGTATTTTGTTAGGGATAATAGTTGGAGGGAAGTAAAATTGAATGTATATGAAACTCCTCCGAAAGTCAATTTCATTTTGTTTTGAAATTGGGTGGAAAAGTGAAAGTATAAGGTCAAAAAGATAAAAAAGTACATATTTTGTTTTTATTTTCTCATTGTATACTCTAATTCTTTTTTTTTTTCCAGTTAATAATACCGGTACATAAATTTTAGGAAAAATAACCAAATCACCGAAAAAACTACTACGTCATCGATAATTGGTAGTAATTTTTAGTTTATTTAAAGAATAAAGGCACGACACTCACTTTGATGAATACTTGTATTACAAAAATATTTTTGTTCTTGTTTTACGAGTAATTTTACTAATAAGATTTTGAACTTTTTATATACTAAAATTATTTTAGTATAATATTAAATTATTTGTTTTTTAATATAAAATAAAGAGAAATTGTTAGTCAGTAAAATTATAAATATTAATCTTTTCTTTTTAATTTATTTTTTTATACCAAATAAGAAAAAATATTTAATATTTATCCCCTTCCAATCATACCAAAAACTTGAAGTAAAATTATTATTTTTTCCCTTCATTTTCAATTTTTCTTTTTGCTCACTTGAACCAAACGAATCGTAGTATTTTTGAACATGTCTGTACATGAAATTATAATATAATGATGATGATATTCGATGTAATATATAAAATATATTAAATAAAAAATTAATAATTATATTTGATATATATTATATGTATATGTTTTCTTAGTGCAGTGAAATGTGTTTGATGTGTATTTTAAAATAATTCCCACGAACAATAGCACATATGAACGAAATATACATTTCATGGTAAAAAAAAATATTTCACAAGCAAGCACAGTCCTAATGTTTTAAGAGTAAGAAGCTTTGTTTCGGCCAATGACTCCAATGCTCAGTTGAGGAACCATGACTTTAAGATTATGTGTTCAAATCCTGCTAGTGTGAAATGTTATTTTACTTAATAGTAGGTGTAAGTATACTTTATACTAATTAATTAGCATCGCTTGTTTATAATTCTTTGCTTCACTTCAAAAAAGAAGCTTCCCTTTGTTGTGTTTTAAGATTTTTTAATCGAGCATTAATAATTAGGGTAAATTACAGTGACACCCCTTGAGATTATACCAAAATGCACAAACACCCCCTTTTTTGTTAAAATTACAGCTACACTTCTGAGGATGTAATTGTATTACAACTACACTTCATATTCAAAGGCAAGACTTATACTAATACCCCCTGAAAAACATTACACTAACACTCCTAAGGGGTGTAGCTGTAATTTTACAAAGACAGAAAATATTTGTGTAATTAAACCTAATCTAAGAGATATCAACATAATTTATCCTAATAATTAATATTAGGCCAAACTTTAGACATAAAATTACAAGTATATAAAAAGAATTATGTTTAATTGAGTAACAAATAATGGATTGAAAAAAAAAATTGTTGGAAATGACAAGTGGTGATGATTGATGAGAAAGAAGATGGAGAAAATGAAAACTATTGGCTCTAAAGTCACAAGTCACACAATGAGCTTCACTAATAATTATTTGGTTATTATCACTTGTTGCACTATTTTCAAGGCCCATGTCAAATAAAAAAAATGATCATTTTAAATTGTGGATGTTATTTTAAATCATTCCAAAATATAATTTGAGATGTCAAAACTATTTATTTAAAAAATTATATGATACAATAATTATTTTTACTTTTGTTTTATTTAAATGCACTATTTATGTCGATTTCTATTAAGTATTTTGAGATTTTGATGTTCTCTCTCCCCCTCTCACAGAGGTTAAATTTTAGTGAACTCTATGTAAAAATTGAAATAGGCATAAAACTCTTCCAAAATACTAAAAAGATATTATTAAAAATGGCACCTTAATATTTTCTTTTAGAGAAAGAGAAGTATTCAACCCCTTCTTCGCTTTGTTGTATTCTTTAATAGCGCATTTATAAGTAATTTTCACATGTTTTGGCCTATACATTATCTATTTTGCCCGTATTTATTAACTATAAAAGCTCAAATATTTAACTGTTATTTTTATTTTCTCTCCATTCCCAACACGCCAAAGACTAAGGTACGTTGAGGTTGGAGAAAAACTAAAACTAAGTACTTAGTGATAGTTAGTAATGCGCACATTATAGACAATATCCAGACAAAAATATGAAAATCAATCGAAAGTTGCACAAATGAAGAACACAACAAAGTAGATGGGGAGGTTAGATGCTTCTTTTTTCAAAATATTGAAGTGCCTTTCTCATATTTCTGGTAATCTTGATGTGAAAACTATTGGCTAAATGATTTAGAGAATAATTCTTGATGATTTCATTCAATTAATTATACTTTTAATATAGTAATGCAATGAATAAAATCATAAATTCCAAACAACAACTAACAACATATATTGATATTTCTGCAGTTGAAACAAACTCAATGTATGATTAAACATAAATAAAAATTCATTTTCAAAATCAACTCACGTACCACTCGACCAACAATCTGATTGCTGATATTTTTAACCAATTATTCAATTTATACATATTATACTCGCATTTCACATGCTCGTATTGCTATAGATTTTCTACAAATACCATCTATCTACTATACCTTGGACCAAAAAATAAATTATTAATAATAATAATTAGTAATAATATATATATAATAAAGTATTTTTGTCAAGTAGTATTTGTTTGAGAAAATGGCCACCCATAACCTCCCCCATACCCACACCACACCACATGTTTCTTCATGCCCCCTATTCTTTTTTTTATTCCTTTTTCACCCACACAAGAGATGTGGACCAATCCCACTTATAAAGCTTGTGATTCTCTTCCAATTATAATATATATGATCCAAGACTTTGAGTTATTCCTCAAAAAACCCCCATATAAACAATATTTGTTTACATGCAGTGTTTTTTAAATATATCTGTTGCAGTGATAATTTTACTTTATTTTTTTATAACTGCAAACACACCCAGTTGGAATACAAGACCTTTTGTTGAAAATCTTGAGTCCGCACCGTTGGGTTGTCCCGCCATATGATCGATGGTAATATTATTTTAATACTTTTTATTGAGCAATACTCGTTCGCATTTTGATATTTTAAATTGAACAGTTAGTGATGATGAAATTATTCTACCAGCATATCGAACAGCAGGTGTCTAAGTGCATGTTTCATTCTGCGTTCGGAGGGAGACGAATTTCTAACTATAATTTAAGGAAATAAGTATTAGGATAAGATTGAGTCCACATTTTTTTAGTAATTAAGTTTACTTCATAGGCTAGCAATTGACTCTATTTGAAGCCTTATAAATTATGGTGTACACAATGAAAAAATGGGAAAATGCATTGTATTTTTCTAAAAAATTGCTAAAAGACCCCCTTATTAAGGAATTTATAAAAAAATGCCCCATAATTTCTTTTTCTTTCTTTCGAGGGAGGAGACGAGACATCGTTTTAAATCTAAATCTTTTATTATTAAATAATTTATGTTTCTTATTGTGTCGTTATTTAGGCTGCTTTTTCACCTTAAATTTTCGCTTCGTATTGTGGAATTCTTAGATCCCTTTTAGCAATTTCCACATCTTAAGGGACTTGAAGCTAATTTTATCATTTTTATGTCTTCTTGAGAATTTCTCATCTTGAAGTCCTCTAGCCTTTTTGACATTCTTAGGACGTTGGTTTCCACGTCAGCCACTTTGGGCATATTTTCATTTTGACCCTGCATTAATCGAATAATGGCATATTCACCCCATGATAAAAAGAATGTCCTTTTTAAATTTAATACATGCATTTGCATAATATAATAAAATTGACACAAAATGCATGAACCGACAGTTACTGGTAATCTCTTTAGATATATCATACCTAATAAATAATAAATAAAACAAATACTTTGATAATCACCTTTAATAATTGATAATATAAATAAATTACTAAAGTTTCAAAGTAATTATTTAAGTAATTTATGTGGTTGGTTGTGGCGTCCCACGAGTATATAAGTGGGGCCCACACGTAAGACTTCGACGGGGTTGAATTAATTATTATTTTTTATTTTGTCGTCTTCCTCTTATAATTAGTGTGAATATAATAGCTACTCGAGTTAATCTATGACTATTTAAATATATGTTTGATCGAATCTTATATGTTGATGGTATTTTCTTAGTCGACTTTGATATAATTTACGTAATTCAGGATCACTTAATATATATTTGTCCGAACTTTTCATATCGATTATATATTATGCTCCGATGTTATTTTAATAATCTAAAAGCAATCCAGTATATTTTCATCTAAAATTTATAAATAAAAATCTTCTTATAGTTTTTTTCTTTTAGAAGACACGAAAAATTAATGGGTAGACGTGAAAATGAAAACAGAATATAACGAAGTCTTATTTCTCGTAATATATATTATTATTGATTATAAATTGCATATATAAATTCTTAATTAATATGTAAAAAATTAATGCATTTGAACTACTGAAACGTTAGATTTTTCATGTCAGATTACATTCCGCATAATTACATTTGATTTTCAAATAAATTAGATTTAGATCAAGTAGTTTTGTTTAACTAACTTTTATTGCTTAATCCAACAACAAAATGATTAAAGCAATCGTTAATCATTTTCTTAAACTTAATAAAAAATTATATAATCTAAATCAAATGAGAAGTGATGCTTCACGCGTTTAACATCCAGTGCATACGAGGAACTTGAATGGTTAAAAAGTTCCAGCGTCTCATTTACTAAGTGAAATATCTTTTCACAGACAAATCTGTCAGGCTCATAAAGTTAGAATTATAATAGCTTATGCAACAAGATACTGATCACGTCGCACACTACATCCTTTGGAATCATCTGTGGGAATACGACGATGTGTTCGTTCCAAGCCTTGTCCGGTAGCTGGGGGAGGGGGTGATGGTATTTGCTACCCATCCTACATCGATTGCTGACGAAGAATTTGAGTGGCTTATAAACCCCAAAACATCCAGTTCCCATGAGGTTCCAAAGACAGCCTGTTATGCTCATGAGACCAAACCGGATAAAACCTCATAAAATGGAAAATATATCACGCCCCGCACTGCATCAGTTGATGATACTGCCACGCATCCCCATTCACAATGAAGAAGCTTGAGTGGCCTATAAGATCATCAAGACCTCCTTCAGATCGATCACGTCCCATCAGTTGATTATACTGCCGCACATCCCAAATTGGTTGCATACAAAAAGTTTGAGTAACCTATAAACTCTTTAAGGCCTCCTTTCCATCGATCACGTTGCACTATTCAATGATACTGCCACACATACCACATTAGTTGCATATGAAAAGTTTAATTGATTTATAATATCCCGAACGCTTCCTTTCCCTAGCAAAATGTCTTTTCCAAGATCTCCAAAGCCTCCTTTCGCTAGCAAAATGTCTTTTTAATAATAAATCCGTCGGGCTTATCAAATCGAAATGGACAACACCTCACGCAACGGGACATCCTACGCACGTCTCATTATTTTGTTAACCATGCTTTGTATTTTGCATTTTATTTAACAATACATATTAATATTATACATATCCCTTATACATTTAAAAAACAATATATATGTAACCACAAAATAAATAAAATATAATATTATTTACAATAAAAAAAAATTCAATTTTGTTCTCCACGTCACCTTGGACTTTGGGTATACTTTTTCAATACAAGTTGGAGCACTAACCCAAAAGTAAAACTCCACTAATTGCGTCATTAAAATAACATTATCCTAACCAAATCAAGATTTGGAGAAGATCACCTCCATAATAATCTTTTTATTTCTTTAATCATAATTATTAATTCCAATACCTTCATTAATTACTAAGATATCTCGTAATCATATATTATTAGCTAGTGGAAGGAATGTTGATTCCCATCGAGCCCCTAACCTTTATTTTTTTTTAAAAATTAAATTGTACCTTATTTGTCCCTTTATATTTAAATTTTAATTAATAATAAATTTCGTACGATGTTTGTTAACTAGATTCTTTACAACATCGTTATACGGTATTTCCTACGTATATTATATCTTATACTATATTTCAACCAACGTGAGGAAGCTACGTGTCTCTATCTGTGTGGAATGATTAAATTAAGTTTATATTAATTTATTTATAGTTTAATTTAATGTTTTCTTAATTTTTTCGTATAGTTGGTGAAGAGCATTTTTACCATTTATTAGCAATTATTCTTAGGATAAATTATAAAGTGTCCCGTGACGTTTGTTATAATTAAAAATACTTTTGGAATTAACGATCGTTTAATAAATAGCCCTACAATGAGTTGTCGCTATAGGATATTTGTAATTTTTTAAAGAGTAATGAGATATTTGTTATAAGGGTAATTTAAAGCCACCTCTCTTGAGGTTTGATATAATTACAAATACCCCCTTGTTATTTGAAAAATTACAAATACCTGAGGTTTGTAAATTTTAACCAAATGCCTGAAATTGACCATTTTGGCCTTTGAATTTTTTATTAAAATTATAAAAAAATCATCTGAGACAAATTGCATTATTGTTCCTCTGTGTAAAAAAATAAAATAAAAAGACATCTCCTTGTACATTGTAGTTCAAAAAAATTTTAAGAATTAAATAAAAAATAATTCAGTGCATAAGGGGAATTTGGTCAGTTCACTCATAAAAACGAATGAAAATGGGTTATTGGTTGGATAGTTACAAACCTCAAGAGGGTATTTGTAATTTTTTCAAACAACGAGAATGTATTGATAATTATGTCAAACTTCAGGAATAGCTGTAATTACCTTTATTATTATGATAAACCTCAAGATAGTGCGTTGTAATCTACGCTTATTTTTAACATAAAAAATACGGAATGTGGAAGAATAAAACAAGTCTGGTTTATTAAATGTACATAAAAGTTATTTATTTTATATGAAATTAAAATTTCAAACAACTTTCAATTAATTGTCAACGGAGTGAGAAATATTATTCTTTTTCTTGTATAAATATATCGAGATATATATATATATTTCAAAAATATTTAATAAGATTCTCCTTAAAAGGGACCGGGAAAAAAAAAGAGCATAAAAAATTTAATGCTATTGTATATTCTTTTATGGAATTCGATTCGTATTAAGTATTGAAATGGGAAATTTTTTAAATAAGAGATGAAGAGATGTGATTTTCTTATAACTTTTCTTTTTTTATTTTATTTTATCCTCGTATTGTTTTATTTTAAAAAAATAAATCGTTATCAGTCATTTTCTTTAATTCTTATTTTTTTTTCTTGTCATATTATTACATATCATCATCATCAACTACTTCAAAACTAATATATATATATATATATATATATATATATACTATCTATACTATTATATAAAAGAAACTCTTTTTTTATTCACAAGTGGCGGTGAATGACACCACCACATCACTTTTTTTGTAATGTCAAAAATAATTTTGAAGTGATATGGTAACTAGTTTATTCAACTTTTCAATTTTTATATTAATTGATAAATTAGTTTTCTCTTTCTTTTTTTTTAATATAAATGTGATATGTTAATTTATATATTTTACTCTTATTTATAATATATTTTAAAGTATAAAAATTATTTATTATATGCATGGAGGAACGACGTAACAGGACGTTAGTTTTAAAATATTAAAAGAACAATGAAATTATGGGCCAAGACCCAATTCAACTATGTTGATAATTATAGAAATACCCGAGGGTAATTTGGAAATTTCCAACCTCTTAACTTTTAACTAATCACCATTTACGTAAAAATGTTGATATAAGAGTCATTTGAAGCTCTTTCTCTAAATTCATCTCTTAAATTTAAATCCATCAAAATTCAAATGTGAAATAAGATTTTGATCGGATTTAAAAATTTCGAAACGATTTAGTGGGGTTTGGTTAATTTTAAGGTTTTTTTTTTAAAGTGAAAGCGATGAAATATTATAAAATATTGAAACAAATCTGTTACAATCCTTCCTATCAAATATCAATATTTGAATAAAGACAATTACAACAATTATATCTTGATCAACAGTCTAAACAATTACATCAACATCCAAACAACACCTACTGATTACAGTAGAAAGACCTTCACCTACTATACAGTAGAAAAACATCCCACGCATTCGATGGGGTTCGAACCCATGACCTCGAGGTCATGAGGCCTCAACATTATTAATCAACATTATTTTTAGCTAATTTGTATATTATTGTAGTGGGTTTTATATCCACCTGATACTAAATTAAAGTTTTTTTACAAGTATAAATCTCTTTACGATTATAATATAGGTTAAACTACAGCTATCTTTATTGAGGTTTGACATAATTATAAATACTTCATTGTTATTTAAAAAACTATAAATAACCTCCCTGAAGTTTGTAACCGTCTAACAAATAACTCTTTTACATCCATTTTTATGGGTGAACTAACCAAAATGTCCTTATGCAAACTGGATTATTCTTAAAAAATTTGAATTTTTTCAGACTATAATGCGCAGAGAGAGGTTTATTAAGTTTTTCACACAGAGGAGCAATAATGCAATTTGTCTTGGTTGATTTTTCTACAACTCTAACTAAAAATTCAAGGGCAAAATGGTCAATTTCATGCTTTTGATTAAAAATTACAAACTTTAGGGGGTATTTATAATTTTTTAAATAACAAGGGGATATTTATAATGATGCTAAATTTCAAGAGAGCTCGCTTACCCTAAAATTTAAAAAGAATCCATTTCTTTAAAAGAAATACTTTATTTTGGGGAGGATGATTCCAAACACGGCCTTAAGTTTGCTAGAAGGGTAAGCAAAATACATGGCCCAGCTTGTATGTGGGTTTGACCCGTCACTGTAAGTGGGCCTTGAATTTGCCTTCACATTCACAACAATCAAAACCTATACACACTATTTTAATTATTAAGACTCATATTTCAATGATTAGTTAACATTAATAAACACTTAAATAAATAGTAATTTATTTAAAGAAAATTAAATAATGAATTAAAAATTACTTTAATATTTGGCATTAAGTTCAAATGCATATAAAAATAATAATAATTTACTATTTTTATGATGATTTAATTTTATGTATATATGACGGGTAAAATTGAAATACGTTCAAAACGACAATAATATCATCAAGCAAAGCTAAAGGTGCCCAAATTGTGACGAGAGACCCACGTCTCTTTAGTATGGGTTGCTACCGACTCGGATCCAACCTAAAAAGACAATGGTGGATCGTAAGAGCATGATGCAACCCGATTCGTATATATTTTCTGACATATACGCCCTGCTGGGAATATTCTTCCCAATCTCTTCATCCTGCTCTTAAATATGGGTTGCTATCGACTCAGATCAAATATGAAATGGCAATCTTAGATCATTAGAGCATGATGTAGCCGAGTGCGTATCATATGTAGTTGTATATTTTCTGACATATAAGTCCGATTGAAAAAAATATTCACAATCTTATAGTTTCTATCGACTCAGATCCAACCTGAGATGACAATCGTAGATCATTAAAGCATGATATGATATAAGTCATATTATACGTATTTTGTATATATATATATATATATATTATATTTATTAGATTTGTAAATACTTTTTCCGATCACTAAAATCTAACTGCTCAATCCTATTATTTTTTCAAACTAATATGACGCAAATGTTCAAGGTTATAGTTGGAAGTGATCTTGCAGACAATGATTGATATTAAACTTTTAAAATAAATTATCAAGTAAAAGTTCAAATAAATATAAATAATTAGGTTCTTAATTAAAGTTTATAATAAATTTGGATTTGACATATTTTCAAGACAATAATTTCGTAATAGATCCGTACTAAATTTAGGCCTTATGCATTTTTATAAATTGATCCAAAATGAAATATAAAATCATTCTTTTATTTTGGATTGGCTAATCGGACAAATGCATGTTCAAGTACAACCCATCGAAAGATAAATCTACGTCAAATCACATGATGTTCAAGCCCAATAGAACTGAGTCCAAACCATCTTAATTCATACTCATGCCTATAAAAAGGAGCCTTTAGGACTTCATACTATACGTACATACATACTAGAAGTCCACAACGACTTACGTTTGAAGTTAAAACTCTCTGCCACGATGAAGCTCTACAACTGCATGGTTTCACGTCATTCTTGGCATCAAATTCGTGAAAACCTGGCCATATTTAAAGGTGACCCATAGTTTACTTCACAAAATCAGAGGAGATTACACATCCACGTACAAGAACAAACTTTCAGTCATTGGGTCACAAATTTGAAAAAAAGAATCATGGAATCTAGCAAATTCATTTGTTCATATTTTGCTAGTCCGATAAATTATTTTTGCAAATTCGAAATTTTTGCAAACAATAATAATCTCATGTTTCAAAATTACTTCCGGATTAACATGCAATTAACATAAACTACCCCTCTTAACTAATGTACTATATGGACCAAATCCATACAAAAATTACAATTATTTGCCTTGAGGTTTGTAACCGTCTAACAAATAACAGATTTTTATTCATTTTTATGGGTGAACTGACCAAAATACCGTTATGCAAATTGAATTACTTTTTAAAATTTTCTAATATTTTTGGACAAAATATGGGTGGGAAGAGATTTTTTACGTTTTTTATATACAGGAGCAATAATATTGTAATTTGCCTCGCTGTTTTTTCTATAATTTAAAAAAAAAAATCATGGGCAAAATGAACCATTTTAGACCCTTGGTTAAAAATTACAAACCTCAATAGGGTATTTGTAATTTTTTAAATAAAGAAAGAATATTTGTAATTATGCCGATCCTCAGGAAAAATTATTGTAATTCACCCATTTTCGTTTCATTAAATTGACCTCAAATTCTAAATAAATTATCTTAAATCCTAACATTTTAGTCCTTACTCCCTAAGATGTCTTATTATATATTTAGAAAGGGGTGAGGTCATAACGAATTAATTCGAACATAGACTTAATATTTTGAGGGAGACATAAGTAGATTAGTGGTTGACCAACGTGACAAGATTCCACATTTGATACGATTAAGATTTTGTTGCTAGAAATTTCCCATAAATATTCTCTATATATCTTTGGTTGTGGATTTTTTACTTTGAAAATCACCTCATGGGACATGGAATTTTTCATGTCTATATATGTGCGTTCAAATCAGAAATTCTAGTCTAGACCTAATTTTTTTTTAACTTAAATCAATCATATAGTAAGTGTAATATACGTGCTATGTAATTGATTTACAATTCAGAAAAAGTGACCAATCATATAGTAAGTGTATCGTAATTGCTATATGATTGGTTTGGTTCGACCAAACTTGTGCAATATATATGGACTTATTTTATCAACATCTATGAGGTGAAATTAGTGTGTCCTCAATTAATAATCAAGAACCAAATTAAATTGCTAATTATTTTCGCCTAAGTATGTTTGTTGTCGTATCAACGAGGTTCTATTGTTATAAGGTTGTCGATTCAAATATTATGTTGAGGGTTTGTTTTTATATATAAAAAACAAAAGTCGAGGTCTTATGATTTTGATGTTGTGGATTCAAATCTCATTATAAGTGTTTTTATGTTTTACGAAAAAAAAACATTAAATGTATCACTTTATGTATAATATCGATCATTGTGATATGCGGTACTTGCATGCATATAATCAGATAAGTACGACATAGATTATAAAAATATAAATCAATATATGATTAAAAACAGAGGAAATAATGAACTATGAGTGAACATGTAGAATAAACATGCTAATATATTGATGGTTAAAAGATGACTTGGACCGATGATCCATTGCCCAAGTAATGAGGTTGAGGTCCCATAACCAAGAGGTCGTGGGTTCGAATACTACGAATGTAAGGTGTTGTTTAGTTTATAAAATATTTGTATTATTTCTTTGATTGCTTTAATATTGATATTGATAGATTAATATTACACTAGATAAATAATTATTATTAAAATAAATTTTTATTTATAAATAAATAAAATTTACATTTTCATAAATTTTAGTAATTATTAAATTTTAATTTCGCCAATTAAATTAGGAATCTGGTTCGGCTGTCGTCCCAGTTTGAATTGTCCCATTTTGAAGGGACAAGGGGTCTTTTAAATGATTGTGGAGAACGTGAGTTTTGGGCATCTTTTCTCGTTTCTCAACACACGAAACTTCGAAGTTTCACATTTATTAATTCATTGTCAGTGTGAATTATCTTTTGACTAGAAAATTCTTGCTATGATTCCAGCAGGCAATGTGGTCTTAAAATAATTTTAGGTACGAAAATATTATTATTCACACAAAATTTTGTGTTTTAAAGAAAAATATGAATAAATGAATTTATTTAATTTAAATAAAAAGCGTTATAATTTTTACGGTGCAGATAATTTCGTGATTCTTCTCTCTGTATGTTAATCAAAGGGTTTGAAACTTGTTTTTGTACGTGGATGTGTAATCTTCTGAATTTCTAGAGTAAATTACGTGTCACTTTGAAATTTGGTATCATGGCTTGAAGGATTTTATGTCAACGAAAACGTGCAACCTTCGGAGTTACAGCGTTTTTTGTCGTGACATATTACTTTTGGACTTGAGCACTTTTGATTTGTCGTATGTGTGTTGTGTTGTAGGTGTGAGTAAACTCCGACTTGCAGCTTGAGCTCATTTCTATTGGGCTTGAACATTGTGGGATTTGATATAAATAAGTCAACTAACGCACTGTGCTTAGACATATTTTGATCCAATTAGCCAATCCAAAATAAAAGAAAACTTATATTTATCTTAAATCGGTCCATGAAAATGGCATAAGCCTCAAATTTGGTATGGGCTTACTGAGATTTGTCGTTTTGAATATATGTAAAACTCAAATTTATTATATAATTCAATTTGAAACCAAATTGTTAGGCAATTTACTTTAAGCTTTTAATTGATAATTTAATTCAAAATTTTGAAGTTACCAATCATCTATACTAATATATATATATATATAAACCATCTACATACTAATATATATATATATAAATCATCTACTCACAAACGGTGATTAATTACACTGCCTCACCAAATTTTTGTGACAGAACTGTCCTTCAACTCATAGACAATTACCTTATTCAACTTCCAAATTATTATATTTATGTATAATATATTTATACTAATATAAAAAAAGAAAGGCCCTCCACACTCATAAACAACGGTTAATAACACAACTGCACTAATTTTTTGTGACAAAATTGTCCTTCAACTGATAGATAATTACCTTATTCAACCTTTCAAATTATTATATTTATTTATAATATATTTTAAATCGTGAAAGATTATTTATACTAATATAAAAAGAAAACTTTATTTTTACTCACAAAGAGTTGTTACTTACATAATGACACCATTTTTTGTGTACGCCAATAATATCCTAAGTTGGTTTCTTTTCTTTATTTCTTTCTTTCTCGAAATACTAGCCGTCTTGACACATTTATGCATGCATATCTAAATATTCTTTCATGCATTAAAATATATTATAAATAAAAATAAATTATATAAATCATCTACAGTAATATAAAAAGAAAATTCCATTTTTACTTAAAAAGAGCGGTTACTTACACCGCCACACCATTTTTTTTTATGTCAATAATACCCCTAAATTGATTCATTCTTTTTTTCTTCATTTTTTTTAAATACTAGCCGTCGTGACACGTTCCTGCGTGCATATCATAAATAATCTTTTATACATTAAAATATATTGTAAATAAGAGTAAATATATAAACCAAAATATCATATTAAAAAAAAAGGAAAAAAAAGAAAACTAATTTAACAGTTAATGAAAAAATTGAAAAGTGGAATAAAATAATTATGTTATCAGTTGAAGAACATTTTTGGTATCACAAAAAATTAGTGTGACGGGGTCATTGGCTGCTACTTATGAGCAAAAATGGGATTTTCTTTTCATGTTAGTATAGATAATGTGTTAGTTTATACATATACTAGTCGACGTGGCACGCCGTCCCTGCGTGCATATAATAAATAACATTTCATACTTTAAAATATATTAAAACACACTTCAAAAAAAATAGAAGAGAGAAAGAAATAAAGAAAGAAAAGAAACTAACTTAGGGGTATTATTGGCATAACAAATAATTGGTGTCGCGATGTAAGTAACCACCTTTTATGAGTGAAAACGATGTTTTCTTTATATATTAGTATATATATATATATATATATATATACTAGCCGTCGTAGCACGCCGTCCCTGCGTGCATATAAAATAATTTACCACACTTTAAAGTTATTGAATATAAGATATATATATATATATATAAATCAACACATTACATCTATACTATTATATAAAGCAAACTCTGTTTTCACTAATAAATGGCGGTTACTTACACCCCAACACCAATTTTTTGGTTATACCGATAATACCCCTAAGTTAGTTTTTATTTCTTATCTTTCTTTCTTTCTTTTTTTTAAATGCAATGTGTTGATTAATATCTATACTATTATATAAAGCAAACTTTATTTTCACTAATAAATGGCGGTTACTTACACGGCAACATCAATTTTTTGGTTATACCGATAATACCCCTAAGTTAGTTTTTATTTCTTATCTTTCTTTCTTTTCTTTTTTTAAATGCAATATGTTGATTAATATGTATATTTTTTTTATTTATAATCTATACTATTATATAAAGCACACCCTATTTTCACTAATAAATGACGGTTACTTACACCGTAACACTAATTTTTTAGTTATACCGATAATACCCCTAAGTTAGTTTTTATTTCTTTTCTTTTTTTTTAAAAAATGCAATGTGTTGATTAATATGTATATTTTTTTTTATTTATAATAACTTTAAAGCGTGCAATATTATTTTATATGCACGTAGAGGCAGCGTGCCACGATGGCTAGTTTAAAAAAAAAAGAAAAGAAAAGAAAAAAACAAAAACACTAACTATAGGGGTATTCTCGGTAAGACGAAAAAAATGGTATCGCGGTGTCATAAACCGCCATTTGTGAGTGAGAAAGGCCTTTCCTTTATATATTAGTATAGATATATATTTAAAAAGGTGAAATACTTTTATTATATGACGCAGGAACGACGTGCCATATCGATTAGGATTTATAAAAATAATTCCAACTCCATTGCTTTTATTTAGAACAGTTTAAGAAAATAGAGTCAAACAAAAACACATTTTGCAGTGAGAATTCCAAAATCCACACCCTCACTTTCCAGCAAAATGCTTCTTTGGTCCCGTAATATTGAGGGCATTATTTGTTTTGGTACCACTATTTAGGTAGATGGCTGTTTTTAGTATTATAAAATATGTTTTTCAATTTTTTTGGTCCCAAAATGTCATGCGCCTTGCACATGGGATATGACATTTTGGGACCAAAACAACTTAAAAACGTGATATTTTGGAACCAAAAAAATTGAAAAATGTGTTTTATAGAACTAAAACAACCACCTACCTAAGTTATGGTACCAAAATAAATAATGTTATAATCTTACGAGACCAAAAAAGTATTTTACCCCTCACTTTCAGTCTTATTCTCAAAGTTTACATCCTATCTAGTATGTAAGCAAATCGAGTCCAGTCGATTACATTATTTTTTAAACTTATTTGAATTATTGATTGAATCGAGTTCAGATAAGTTTTAATTGAATGGAATAAATTTGAGCTCAAATAATTTGATACTTACAAACATATTTTATTATTTTTTTCATTGATCAAATCAACTTCAAACGAAGCTTGAAAGCCTATGGAAACGAAATTTTTTGCTGAAGTTTGATTTGCTAAATTTAAAAAACTGGAGCCCACATGAATTTTATAGATCGATCTCAATCGATCATCCTGTAGTTTGACCTATTTTTCAGTCTGATAGTGTTAGGAAATCAAAGTTACCAAAATACCCTCAAGTTGTAAAGGAATTCACAAAAATGCTATCAATGGAAGTTGACGGCGGTTATTAGAGGTAGTTATAGAAGTAGTGGGGGGATGCCAAATTACCGAGGCACCCCTAGCAGTTAGATTGAAGGCGGTTGAGGGATGATATTGTACTTTCACCCCATGTAATTTACTATAAATAGGAGGTGAAGTTCTTTTGTAAGGATATGTGAAATTCATTTATAGAAATCTATTTCTCTAATTTCTACTTTTGCATTGCGTCGTGACGTTTCGAGTTACCGTGTTTAGACTAATTATCTCCCCTAATCACACTCCATTAGCTTGGCGCCGTCTGTGGGAAGATAGTCTAGGCATTGAAGATGAATACTCGTTCGAGAGCGAGGAGTGCGAACGTGGGGCAAGAGGAGCCCGAGAGAGGAAGGAGAGAGCAGGAGCAAGGCCACGCCTTGGAAAATCCACCAGCGCACAACCAAGAGGAGCCGAGGAAGGAAGAGGTCGAGGCTCCACCTTCCACTCCCCAATTATTCAGATAACTCCCGAGGCTCTTCATCAATTGGTGGAGGATGCATCCGCCCAAGCCGCAGAGAAAGTCGTGGCCCAGTATATTGCGGACGCGCATTGCCCCACGACCCCTCGCAATACTCGTAGAGGTCAAGACGCTCCCTTGGGTGAGTAGAGGCCCGGGGACGCCATCGAAGGCATGGACTACGAGGAGGAGGTCAACAACAGGGCCACACAGCCATAGGATAACTTTTACCCCTCGCCTCCTCGCAGGGGCGCGGGTAAAGAAGATTACTTCCCACATCCACCGCGTGGGGGACATGAAGACAACTACTTTCCACCTCTTCAGGTGGAGGTGCCGCCGGTGCAAGGGGAGGGTTACCACGAGATGGGAGTCCCTTCCCCGCGTGTATTCCCCAATTCGTTGGGGCCTCCAAGATACCCAGCGCGACCTTTGGCAGTGGCACCTCCGCGGCGGAGTCCTTTCGCCCCCCACATATTAGCAGAAGCAATCCACCCAGGGGTCAAAATCCCGAGTTTGAATTAGTACAGTGGAGTAGGAGATCCTCAGGATCATTTTGACCGCTTCATGGCTAGGGTGGATTTGCTGGACATCAGTGACGCAGCGTATTGTAAACAATTTCGTACTACCCTCTCAGGAAAGGCAATGGCGTGGTTCAACCAGCTACCTCCAGGGACTATTGAGTCGTTCGAACAACTCTCTCAGTGCTTCCTGCACCATTTTTCGATAAACAGGCGGTATTCCAAGACCGTTTCGTACTTGTTCACAATAGTCCAGCGGGAGAATGAGAGTTTGAGGGAATATGTGCAGCGCTTCTCAGAAGTAGTGTTAGAAGTCCCGCACGTGAATCCTAAGCTTCTGGCAAGCATCATGCAACAGAATTTGAGAAGAGGACGGTTTAAGGAGTCGATTGCGGGAAAGCCACCCTCGACTCAGGAAGAGTTGTTGCTGAGAGTAGATAAATACATCAGGATAGAAGAGACAGTGGGAGTGCGACCATCAAATCCCCTCAAGCGAAAGGTTGATGAGGAAGATAAGAGGTTTTCCCCCAGGATAGAGGGGGTCAAGCGGGAACACAAGCCACCGTTGCCCGGAGATTTGGTACGGTATACTCCGTTGAATGCTCCGCGAGCTCAAGTTCTTGCCGTAGCCGAACAACAAGGGTTAGTGAGATGGCCCCATCCGATGAAGGACAATCCTCAGAGAATGAAATCTGACAAGTACTGCCACTTCCACAAAGATCGAGGCCACAACACCGAGGAGTGCCACCATTTGAGAAATGAAATTGAGAAGCTCATCAGGAGAGGTTACCTGAAGGAATTTGTGGGAAAGATGAAGAAAGGGCCCGGGGAGGTCACCCGTTAGAGTAAGCAGATGACACGTCGTCTCGACGTGGGGGTTAAAGTGGAAGCAGACCAGGAGAGAAAAGATAACCTTCCGACCGCTGGAGTGATTGGAGTCATTTCAGGAGGACCAGCGCGCAAAGACTCGGGGCGGCTAGGAAAGCTGCCGTGAGAGCAGCGGGGTACAACCAGGTTGCCTACAGTGAGGTCACGGGGATACCCCGAACACACCCACAGGACATATAGTTTTTAATGACGGAGACCTGGAAGGAAGCCTTCCCTCCTGCAATGACGTGATAGTTGTGGCGGCCTCAGTATCCAATTTCTGGGTGAGGAAGATCTTAATAGATAGTAGGAGTTCCGCGGATATCCTTTTTCACAAAGCCTTTTCTCAAATGAGGATTGATAATGTACAACTCACGCCCGTCAATACCCCATTGACCAGCTTTAGCGGGGATGTAGTTGCGCCATTGGGGGAGATCACGTTGCCAATATCAATAGGGACGTACCCCAGGCGAGTGACAAAATTTGTCAAGTTTCTGGTGGTAGATGCACCTTCTGCTTACAACGCAATCCTTGGGAGGCCGAGTTTGAATCTCTTCCAGGCTGTGATATCTACCTACCACATGAAGGTAAAATTCCCAACGCCTGAAGGAGTAGGAGAAGTGGTAGGGGACAGAAAGTAAACAAGAGAATGTTATACAAGTATATTGAAGAAGCCAATAGAGGTCCCCGAGGGGAAAGTTGAGGGAGTGGAAGTTTGGTTACAACGAAGCAGTCCCCCTCCCTTGGCAAGCTGGATAAAGGAAGTTCCCAAGAAAGGCAAGGAGAGGAGGCCCGAAGGGCAGCTAAAAAGAGAAAAGTTGAGGAAGAGAAAATGGAGGCCTTCGAGGAGATTAAAATGGTGGAGCTCCTGGGGGATCCGGGAAAGACGTTGAAGGTTGGAATGTTGTTGAGCGCAGCTGAAGCGTGTCGTCGTCGATTTTTTGCAAGAATCTATTGAGGCACGCATGGGAGATGGCAGATATGAAGGGGATAGACCCTGAGGTGATGGTCCATAAACTTAATATAGACCCGAAGGCAAAACCGATAAGGCAGAAAAGAAGGGCGTTGGGGGTAGAGAGAAACAAGATACTCAGTGAAGAAGTCGAGAAGTTGCTTCAAGTCCTCTATATTCGACCAGGACACTATCCCGAGTGGTTGACCAATGTGGTCCTAGTTCCGAAGAGCAATGGAAAGTAGAGGATGTGTATTGATTTCACCGACCTAAACCGAGCCTGCCCCAAAGATTTATATCCTTTGCCCAGGATTGACGCGCTTATTGACTTAACTTCGGGGTGTGAGCTACTGAGCTTTCTAAATGCTTTTCAAGGGTACAACCAGATTCGGTTAGCACATGAAGATCAGGAAAAGACAAATTTCGTTACCGAGCAAGGAACATATTGCTATAAAGTTATGACGTTCGGTTTGAAGAACGCAGGTGCCACGTATCAGAGATTGGTAAATGGCATGTTTCGGGAGCAGATAGGAAGGAATATGGAAGTGTATATAGATGATATGCTGGTCAAGAGTTGCGGGAGGGAAGACCATGTGAAAGACCTCACGAAATGTTTTTGCACTTTGAAGAAGTTTGGGATGAAGCTGAATCCCGCGAAATGCACCTTCGGAGTTCAGGGATGGAAGTTCTTAGGATTCATGGTCTCTCACAGAGGGATAGAGGCTAATCATGAAAAAATTGAAGCTATCATGAAAATGCAACCTCCCAAGACGGTAAAGGAGATCCAGAAATTGACGGGACGGATGGCATCCCTTAATCGTTTCATCTCGAAGTCTTCAAAACGAGGTCTACTATTCTTCAAGGTGTCGAGAAAGGTAGAAGGATTCTCTTGAATGGAGCAGTGTCAGGCCGCTTTTGATGACCTGAAGAGGTATCTTACTTCACCACCTCTGTTGACGAAGCCGGAGCTCGGGGAGACCTTGTTCGTGTATTTATCCGTGTCAGAAGGAGCAGTAAGTTCGGTTCTCGTGAGAGAGGATGGGCGCGAACACCGGTCAATATACTATGCGAGCAAAGGCCTTGTAGGGGCCGGAAGAAAGATACGCTCAGATAGAGAAGGTGGCCTTGGCTTTGATAACAGTGGCTAGGAAGTTGAGACCCTATTTTCAGTCGCATCTCGTGGTAGTACTGATGAACCAAACCCCGAAGAGGGTGCTACCAGATTCCAACACATCTGGAAGGATGGTAAAGTGGTCAGTCGAGCTAAGTGAACATGGGATCGAATATCAACCCACGCCTGCAATCAAGGCGCAAGTTTTGGCGGACTTTATTTTCGAGTTAACGGAAGAGGAGGGCACACAAGGAAGGAAATGGTGGAGGATGTTCGTGGACGGTTCATCCATATCTCGAGGCAGCGAAGCGGGAATAGTGATTGAGAGCCCGCAAGGGGACATGCTGCGTTACGCCATCCTATTTGGTTTCGCTACCTCTAACAATGAAGCGGAGTATGAAGCCCTTATCGGGGGAGGGAAGTTGGCCTTCGCGGCCGGAGCAAGGCACATAAAGGTGTATAGTGATTCTCAGCTTGTGGCTAGGCAGGTGAATGAGGACTTTGAAGCCAAAGGAGAGTAGATGGCTAAGTACCTGGTAAGTATTCAGACAGTAAAAAAGATGTTTGACGCGTTCACTTTGGAACAAGTCCCGCAGGCAGAGAATGGGGACGTAGATCAACTTGCTAAGCTAGCCATTTCATTGGCCCCTCTGAAGAGCAGGAGGATAACCTTGTTGAGCCAGGAGAGACCTGACGTGAATTTAGACGGTGACGAAGTCTTGTTAGCGAAGGGAACCTCGTCGGGATGGAAAGAGGAGTTAGATGTGTATTTGAAGTCCGGAGTGGTGCCCCAAGACCCTAAATAAGTAAGGGTGATTCGCACAAGGGCAGCCAGGTTCACTTTAATAGATGGAGAATTATACAAGAGAGGGTTTTCACAACTATATCTTAAGTACATAGACAAGGATAAGGCGGAATATGTCTTGAGAGAAATTCACGAAGGGAGTTGTGGCAACCACTCCGGAGGAAGGGCATTGGCACGCAAGGCCTTACGACAAGGGTACTTTTGGCCAACCATGCAGGCAGACGCCGAAGACTTAGTGAAGAAATGTCGGAAGTGCCAAGAACACGCCAATGTCACCCGCATCCCAGCAGCGGATATGCAGCCATTGCACATCCCTTGGCCATTTGATCAGCGGGGGATGGACATAGTGGGGAAACTCCCCCGAGCAACAGACCAACGAGAGTACTTGCTCGTAGCCGTGGACTATTTCTCGAAGTGGATAAAGGCAGAGGCGTTAAGTAGAATCACGGAGAAAGAGGTCATAAAATTCGTGTGGAAGGACATCATATTTCGATTCGGCATTCCCAGAGCTTTTGTGATGGACAATGGTACGCAGTTCCAGGGAGCCAAATTTCGCCAGTGGTGTCAGGAGCTGAAGATAAGGCAGTATTATGTCTCGGTAGCAACCCTCCAGTCTAATGGACAGGCAGAGGTAACCAACAGGATAATTCCTCAGAATTTGAAAACGAGGTTGGAAGAAGCCAAAGATAATTGGGTGGAAGAGCTTCCAGGAGTCCTATGGGCATATCGGAGCACCTCGCGATGAGGTACGGGAGAAATCCCATTTAGTCTGGTTTACGGGACTGAGGCAGTCATCCCGATGGAAATTGGAGAGAAGACATTCAGGGTGAAACACTATGAGCCGACTAGCAATGATAGTGAAAGGCGAGTTAACCTGGATTTTCTAGAAGAACTGAGGAGCAACGCAAACGTCAAGACAGAGGCTTATAAGACGTTGATGGCAAGAGCTTACAATGATAGAGTCCGGCATCGGGGTTTTCAAGTAGGCAACCTCATGTTAAGAAGTGCTGATGCCACGGGAAATTTCGAAAAGCTTGACGCAAAATGGATTGGACCATACCAAGTGATTGAGATAGTGGGGAAAGGAACTTACCGCCTGCAAAAGTTGGATGCAAAAGAAGTACCGCACACATGGAATGTGGTCAACTTAAAGAAGTACTTCGCTTAAAATTTTCGTTTGAAGTGTTGTAAACATTTTTAGTTTAAGAGCTTTTGTAACCTTCAGTTATAATAATAAAATGTTGTTTCCTGATGATGAGTTTGTCATTTCCGTATTTTATTTTTGGAAGAGGGGGATGGCCCCTCACGTTTATGTTTCATTATCAAGAGGGGGAGTGCCCCTCACATCACTCTCTTGTCAAGAGAGGGATTGCCCCTCATAGGGAGATTGCCCCTCATATGTAGAACATCGCTTGAAAAAGGGGGATTGCCCCTTGCATATATAACTTTACCGAAAAGAGGGGGATTACCCCTCCCATTTATGACTTTGCTGGTAAGAAGGGGGATTGCCCCTCACTTGTGGAATGTTGTTGGGAAAAAGGGGACGCATTGAATGTTGAGTGGGAAAAAGGGGGTACTGCCCCATGCATTGAGAATTTTTTGATATTAATGTGTAGCCTAAATTTTAAAACATGAAGAATGATGAAGAAATAAAATTTTTATTAAAAGACTAATGTTCAAAAGGGAGAAAAACATCCTAAGAATTCAAATTCAAGGAATAAGCTAAGCAATCCTTAGACATTTTTAAACCTACAAAAAGGAAATTCAAGTAGTAAAATAAATAACCTTAAAACTAAACTCTAGTTCTTCTCGGTGACGGAGGCGGGGACCCCGTTGGCATGAGTATCCTCATGAAGGTCGTCAGCCACTTCGCCCTCCCCATCTTCATCTCCATCCTCATCAGGAACCTTGGGATCAAGGACATAAAGTCTTCTTTGCCATAACGTCCACTGTTCCTCAGGGTGGCTCGGCACTGCCTAATCACTTGGTCGTAGATCTTGCTCGCCTTGCCAAGGACAGCTTGGTCGAATTCTTCAGAGCCCACGAACTTTTCCTTGAAGTCATCCCATACACACTCTAAGTAGACCTTGCCCGAGTCGGATTTCAGGAAAGTCTTCCCCGAGGCAACCTCCCGGTTGAAGTTGTCCTTCCACTTAATTTGCTCGGCTGAAGCAATCTTCAGCTCTTCTTGGCAACGTCCCAAATCTTTCCTCGCATCCTTAAAAGCATCCTTCAATCGCTGAATCTCCTTCTTATATTTGCCTAGCCACATTTCAGTGGATTCAGCTAAGTTGATCACCTAAGAACACAAAGAACCCCTCAGTGAGACATTTATTAAGGAGACAAGACAGAGCACAAGGTATAAGGGAGGATATACCCTAGCAGCTTCAACCTGAAGGAGCCTAGTAAGAGTACCACTAGGAAGAGCGCCGAGGCGCGTTACGTCGTAAGGTCTCACTAGATCCCTCGATTTTTTGTGGGCAAGGTCGAAGTCAGCAGCATCCCAGAAGGAAGAGATATCCCCTTGCCTTTTCATCCCATAAGTAAATAGGCCTTTTCCTGCTCCATAGCGCGGGGGGTCAACTTCACCTTTCTGCGGGCGTTTGGAAGTGCTACCCTCACGGGGAAGGGAGGAGTGCCCTTCTTGGCGATTTGAGCTGCAACGGGGGTCCCTAGCCCGAGCAGGGGGAGAACGCCAACGACTGCTTTCCCCCCTCCTTGAGGGGGCGGAGGAAGGTTGCAAGGCCTTGAAGCATTTTTCCTCTCGCGGAAGCGGTGGACGTCATGAAGAGAAATTTTCTTAACTGCAAGAAACCAACAAGGGAGGAGTGAGATCACGGGAAAAATTTTTTTCAAAACAAGTTAAGGGACAAAAAAGACAGAATCAGGTACCAGCAGGCCCTAAAGTTTTGACATCAAAGAGTTAATCGAATAGCCCAACCCCAATGAAAGACATACGAAGATCGGGGACGGGGTCGGGCACAAGGGGCGACTCCCCCAAAGGAGTCGCCAACCCCCAAGCTAGGTCTTTTACATATAAGAATTTCTCTTTCCAGGGACTTTTCGAAGAAACACCACCCTCAAGAAATTTACAACCCCCGAGGGTAGAAGTAGAAATAGGAGTCGTTAGGAACCTTCCTAACTGTGAATAAGGAGTAGAAGGCCTCAAGGGAGGGGGACAAGTAAAGTTCCTCAAAACGCTGGAGGAACCCCCTAAAGCATATAAAGGAGTCGGGGGTGAATTGGCTGATACTCAAAGTAGTGCAGGTAATGACCTTAAGTAATAGAGGATGCGGAGAAATTGTAAGACCAGAAGCGAAAAAAGATAGGTAAGCCGTGAAGAATCCTAATGGTGGATGTTTGATCCTATCGTCAACATTAGGAAGTAGAAGGGTGAACTCAGAAGAGGCGTTGATTTTAGTCTCAAGAAGACGGAACTCTTCAGGACTCACGCAACTATGGCAGTTCTCAACGTCCATAATGCGGCAACGGGACTTGGAGTAGGGGGCTGAAGAGGACTCGGTTCCGTCTAGACCGAAATCAACTAAGTCAGCTGCAAGGGGAGATAGAAGTGGGGGAGTATCTTTTAAGCTCGACTCGAAGGAAGGACATGGTGAAAGCGAAGGACACGTGGGGAGATTCCGGATCACTTCAATCACCTCATGATCAAAATCCACGACATCCGAACAGACGAGAGGATCGGGAGAATACAAGAGAGACGCCCCTCGGTCGGGGTCCAGCTGAGGCTCTGCGCCTCGGCCAGAATCTGGTCGAGCCGAGGTGCCTCGACCCGGCATCCATGTGCTCCCCCACGTGCTTTTTCCGGCGTCCCGCTGAATGTTCGACATATCCTAAAGACTTCTTTTGGAATAATGTGAATATTTTGTGTTGGTATTTTGACGAAGGACGATTTTTTCGAAGACAAAAAGAAAAGAAATTATTGCAGGAGAAAAGACGAAGAGCTAAATACCTGAGCCAACGTGTTTCGACATTTTCCTAAAAGATGATTGAGATGGAAAGGGTAGATAGAACCAGATGAAGAATTTAAAGTGTCTCAACAAGTTTATATAGAAAGCAAAGAAGTCCTGGCAAAGGTAAGAGTAGAACAAGAAGGAAAAAGAGCCCTAGTAGAAGAAGGATTCGTGCCAAAAGGAGTCCCAGAAGAGAAAGACTCTACATCAAAAAATGAGCATTATCAAGAAAGGGAAGCTGAATCAGAATCAAATTAGAATTTCCAAATATTCCAGGAACATTTGGAAGTTGGGGGCTACTGATAGTGCTAAGAAATCAAAGTTACCAAAATACCCTCAAGTTGTAAAGGGATTCACAAAAATGTCATCAATGGAAGTTGACGGCGGTTATTAGAGGTAGTTATAGAAGTAGTGGGGGGATGTCAAATTACCAAAGCACCCATAGCAGTTAGATCTAGATCGTTAGATTGAAGGCGATTGAAAGACGATATTGTACTTTCACCCCATGTAATTTATTATAAATAGGAGGTGAAGTTCTTTTGTAAGAATATGTGAAGTTCATTTATAGAAATCTATTCTCTACTTTCTACTTTTGCATTGTCTCGCAATGTTTCGAGTTATCGTGTTTAGAATTACCTCCCCGAATCACACTCCATCACAGTCATATAATCCTATCATTAAAAATCATGTTTTAAGCTCAAGAATCGAGAAAACAAAAAGTAAAATATATATATATATATATATTTTATTCGTACATGTATACATATAAAAAAAAATGTAACGCGTGACGGATTTTTAAATGAGGTGGGTAAAAAATAATCAATTAGGGATAAATAATCGTTAACATCTGTTTTCATATCATATTATAGTGGATGAAATATCATTAACACACTAATTATAATTAATTTACACTATTTTTTCAGTTTAATCGTGAATATATTTATATCATTATATGTATTTTGCATGTTTTTTTTGAAAAAATACAAGCAATAATTTATTTATATTTCAATATTATCAAAATACAAATTAATAACAATGAAGCACAATAAGATAAATCTCAATATATATATTTAGAGTGAAAAAGCAAGCAACTCCATGTGATATTACAAATGAGCAAATTAATCTCCTATGAAAAATAAAATAGTAATTTACCTCCCTATGTTTTTTAAAAATGAATTAAATTTACCTCCCCGTATTTTTTTTAAAATGGAGCAATTTACCTCCTTAGACAGGGAGGTAAATTGCTCAATTTTAAAATACACATGGAGGTAAATTGTTACTTTTTTTAATTAGGGAATAATTTACATATTTTCAATATCAAAGAGATGTAAATTGCATTAAACCCTATATATTTAGTGGGTGTTGGGTTTTTACACCCTCCAGTGACACACACTAGAACCACTGAACCTACCTTACTATTACAAACGGGATTAAGGATATTAAACAAATTACATACAAATAATAAAAAAGGGGAGAATAGCAAACAGTTATGAAACAAAAAGAGAACAAACTGAAACCAAAGGAAGGCTCAGGTTTCCTGATCCGAGGGTGGAGATGCCCCGGCCACCCAAACGTCGGGGGCCCTCCGGTTGCACAAAGCCCAGAAGCCACTCAGGCTTCCACCGTCCACTTAGGACTAACGGACCTCGACCACAAAGCACGAGAGGAACACACTCCTTAACGGAACCAAGGCGGACTGAGGGAGAGACGAGGAGACTCGACTTTGACGGCAGAGGGAGAGAGAGATCAAAGAGGAGGTGGCTGTTTTGTTTTGGAGAAGGCAAGCTAAAACTGAACAGATTTTTGGGAAGAGAACAACTTGTAGAAACCCTAAGTGCTCATGGGTCGGGTCGGGTCGGGGCTGAGTGGCATTTGGGCCTGGCCTTCCAAGGTGGGCCAAACAGGTGGCATGGGGCTTGGGCCTTTAAAAGGGGACATGGGCCAACAACCAATAGTGGGACTTAAACTCATGCTATATAAAAAGTCTATTTGCAGTGAAATGTTGTGATAAAACGAAAAATATTCATCCTAATTTGAGATGGAATTTGCGACAACTTTGAAAAGGATCAAAAGCCGGCGTAGAAAAATGTCGTAACCTTCATCGTAAATTCATCGCAGAAAAAAGTCATAAAATTTATAACAAATTTGTACTTGTCACAAAATAGTCATCGCAAATTCATTCTAAAATTTGTTACTCTTGTTGTGACGAACTTGTCACAAACTCGTCCCAAACATTTGTGACGAACTTTCCATGATACGTGCACGTCACAAGATTCATCACACAATTGACTTCAAATTTTGATAATTACTCATAGCAAAATGAATCTTTTATTTCGTCGCCCAAATGGATTTTGTGATAGATTTTGGGACGGACCTCTGAGGTTGCAAAATTTGCGACGAGTGCACTTTTTCGTCTCTTGCGATTGGGATTATTGGTATGAGTTTATGATCGTAACAAAAATCCATCACAATTATTTTGTTGGGGACGGATTAATCTTGTCCCAAACACACTTATTTTTTGTGGTGTCATAATTTTGTAATTACGAAACTTCAATTTTAATCATTAGATGAAAACCTAATGGAGTGATTAGTACAAAGTTTTTGCAACAATATATACGTGCGAGTGTCGCATCAAGAAATGTGATACAAGATTTGGACATGCAAGAAATACGAAAATGACTACATAAAATAAGAAATTAAAAATAAAATCAAGGTAGAAATAGGGACCACAAGAAAGACAAAAGCATGAACATGTGCAAGAAAGGCAGAGATCCTGGGAGGTCACCTTGTCTTGGAATAAATAATATACTATATCTATATCTTGTTTTTTTTATTATTTAATTTTGATAATATATATAAGACCAATGTTAATTTCCTCCATATATATGTTGTATTTCTCAACAATATTATAATAGATTTTAATCATATTAAATTACAACAATTAAATGCTCAACCTTGTGCAAATTACATCAATCACCACACCACAAAAATGAATATTCCCTATGCTATGAATCAGTGCACTTAAAAATCATGATAAAACAATAGCATTTATGACAGTCGAATAAAATCTATGCGAAAATTTAAGTTTTGATTACGGTTAATTAACATTTGTCATGATTTTTAGCTTACAGTCGTAATTAATTCATATTTTCTACGATCTTTTACTTTTAATTATGGTAACTAACTATAATGAAAAGTCCTATTATAATGTACTCTATAGCATGTAAATACACTAGAAGAAATATGATCTTGCATTATAATGAATTATTATGGTTATAAGTAAAAAAAATATTGCGTTACCAATTAACACAGTTGTGCAACCGTCATTAATCATTGTTCCTGCAAGCGACAACAAGACATTTGCTACAACTAAAAATCGTTGCAAATATCTTGGCCGTAGGTAGAAGTATAGCGAATGTCGGGCTTAATTGCATTTACTGCCCCGTATATTAGGAGCAGTGGCAAAATAAGGATCTTAAATATAGGGGTGGCAAATACTGACCTGGAATTAACTTTTTTTTTTTTGCAATTGCAGGACCCCGGCCACCGGATTTTTAAAAGTGACCAAAATTTGCTGACGTGGACAAATTTAGGATTTTTAAATTGGCAAAAAAAGCTGACTGGGCATATTTTAAAAATATCCTGCCACATAAGCGCTGACATGGAAAAAATATATAACATAAATTTTAAATTTACATAATGTATATACTTATAAATTATAAAAATAAAATTATTATATAATATAAATTAAAAATTATATTTAAATATAATTTTAAAAAATTATATAATAGAAAAATAAAATTATTATATAATATAAATTTTAAATTTAGATGTATATATTATATTATTATTTAATATAAATTAAAAATTTTTAAATTATTTAAAAAGTATTAATTTATATTATATAATAATGTATATTTAATATAAAATTAAAAAAGTTTAAATTATTTAAAAAAATTAATTTATATTATATAATAATGTAATATATAATTACATACAAAATTAATTTATAATATATAATGTATATATAATTATACACATAATATAAATTTAAAATTATTTTATATTTTTTTTCATGTCAGCACTTATGTGGCAGGATATTGTTAAATATGGCCAGTCAGCTTTTTTCCTAATCTAAAAAAACCTTATATTTGTCCACGTTAGCAAATTCCGGCGACTTTCAAAAATTCGATGGCCGGAGTCCTACAATTGCCAAAAAAAGTTAATTCCAGGACAGTATTTGCCACCCCTATATTTAATATCCTTATTTTGTCACCCCCTAATATACGGGACAGTAAATGCAATTAAGCTGCGAATGTCGATTAACCATATTGAATACTTAAGTTTTCGCATTGATTTTGTCTAACCATGATAGATAGTATTGATTTACAATGGTTTTTAAGTCTGTGGTGATTTATAGGATAGAGAATATCAATTTTTACGATAGTGATAATTAAACCAAACCTATTTTTTTGATTCTTAATTAACTACAATTACTTTATCTATATTAAAACAAATCCTATGTATATATGCTATTCAAGATACTAAAATAAGTATTTGATAAAATAAATTATATATTTACAATGCTTATAAGAAATTTGCAGCTTAATTTGGTTAGTCTCTAAACATAGCCACTTAAGTAGTTTTGGTCCTCGGACACTTTTAAGTTGTAATATTGGTCCTCAAACTATTATAATTTTGGCATTTTTTGTCCTTTCGTTAACTTAACCATTAAAGTTAATGAAAATTTGGTTTTAGTGCAAAAGATTGTCATTTTACTCCCATTTTGTGTTATTTTTAAGTTTTAGTCCAGTACTCTTATTTTTTTTCCATTTTTTTCCAAACTCGAGAGAGAAAAACAGGAAAAAAAATAAATTTAAACAACAAATTTTCTATATAATCCTAATGTTTTAGGCCTCAAGAATATTTTAGGTATTGCATTATACACAAAAAAAGGTTATTGATAATTTTGTGTTATTTAGTCCCAAGAATGTTTTAAGTATTATATTTATACACAAAAAATTCAGATCTATCGACTTAGACCTATCCAATAAATTTTATAATGGAACAGAGCAAGACTGCAGAAAACCCAAAACAGGGTAGAGCAAGTTCGTTTTCCAGGTCCGTCCCAAAGGTGATGAGACGAATCCTATGTTCACCTCAACCCGCCTGCCATGTTGTCACCAACCGTGGCTTAACAGAAACTAATATGGGACTAAGTAGTAGTACGATGTGGAGAAAGCAACATCCACATGTGAACACCCCAAAATTCTGGTCCAAATCCAATTTCATCATCAATTCATTTCAATTATTTTGTCGTGTAATGATATCATCCTCCCTTTTTATTTTTTTTATTTTTTATAAGGATAAATTACATCTATTTCTCTTGAGGTTTAACATAATTATAAATACCCTCTCGTTGTTTTAAAAATTACAAATATCTCCATGAGGTTTATAACAGTCTAACAAATAACCAATTTCCATCCATTTTTATAAGTGAATTGACCAAAATGCCCTTATACATTTTATTTAATTTTAAAGTTCTTTTTAATTTTTTTTGGATTACAATGCGCAGTGAAAGGTTCTTAAAGTTTTTTACATAGAGAGTTAATAATGCAATTTACCTCGGCTGGATTTTTCTGCAAATTTACTAAAAATCAAGGGCAAAATGGTCAATTTCAGGTCTTTGTTGAAAATTACAAACCTCAAGGGTATTGTAATTTTTAAAAACAACGAGGGAGTATTGTAATTATGCCAAACCTCAGAAGAAGTAGATGTAATTTACCCTTTTATAATTATATGATAAGTCAATATTGTAATAAGTTAAATAATTGAACACTATATTAATTCGATCAATATAATTAAACACTACGAAACAAATTACAATAAACTCATATAAAATAAAATAAACGCTCGTCGAATCCATGACCTCAAATTTATTTAAAAAAGCCTCAATCTTAACTATTAGATTAAAACATCATTATTGGTAATGATATCATCCCTCCTTAATAGTATATTTGTCTACTTCCCTCTCCCCCACAAACTAAACTTCAGTCTACCACTTGACATATAAGCCAACTAATCCATCCATCCATTCATCCATTCACGCCAGAAGAAAATTCATTATTGGCGATAAATTAATTGTTTACGAATTAAAATTATGGTAAATAATTATTATTAATTATGATTAAATAAAAATCGTTGTAAAAATTTAGATTATTCACCATGAAAACTCTTTTTGTCATGGTTATGAGACATAGCAAATGATTTTGTCATGACTTTTAGCTATAAAAAATAGTTTAGCCATACTCGCAAATACCAATAACCGTTGTATGACCGTGGTGAATGACTATTTATTTTTAACCATGGCAATAGGCCATGCCTAAATGTTAAATTATTCGAGCGTCACTACAAAAATTTTTATATTACTACAATTTTATCGCTATAGACTAAAGCGGTAATAAATAACTATTATTAACCACGGCTAAATAAAATCGACGTAAATACTTAACTTATCCACTATGAAAATAATTTTTGCCGTGGTTATGAGCTATGATAAATATTTTTGTCATGAATTTTAGTCATGATAAATGCATTAGTCACTCTCGTAAAAACCACAAAAAAAAATCATTGTGTGACCGTGATTATCAACTTATTACTACAGCTATTTAATTTTAACCACGAAATTAACCATGATTAAATATAATATTTCTTCCGATTATTCCTCATGCTATCATATCTTTCCATGTGATCATGCAGTACATATACATACACCTATTCATATATATATATACACATATACGTATAACACAAACCCACATGTGTGTTGTATATAACGCCAGTGCGTGGTGTAGGAACAGTAAAGGAAAAGATGGCCGACAGCAGAGACATACATGATGCACTATGAGTGGAGAAATGGGATTCTCCCCCCCCCGCCCCACCACCCCTATATATATACATGTACTAGCGTATGTCCCGTGCTATGCACGGGTTTAATTTAATTATGGTTAAAAATTGTCTTACAAAAAAATTTATGTAAAAGTTAGTTTTTTTTTTTTAATTTGAATGAGATCAATAATATAAAACTATTTTTTTCTCCAAATCACAATTAATCAATATCAATAAAATTACAAAAGTTTACAATTATCAAAATAATAATGAAGAGATATACATCCAATAAACTGAAATTTTCATTAATTATTTAGTTTTATTGACTCTTCTGATATAATTGTTGGATGGAACATAAATTATTTTAATAAAAAAATAGTTTTTATACTAATATCTATGTAATAAAATCGCATATCAATATTACATCATCTTATTATATAATGTTACTATATAACATAATTTTCTATTATAAAACTAATAGTATGGTATCATTACTTCTACAGAATTGTTACCAAAGGCGAAAAATATGTGATATTACAGAACTTCAAGTAACTAATCAATATTGAAGGAGTACAAATAAAAAAAATAGGATATTAGATATAAATATATAAACTAAGAATAAATAGTTTTAGCAAAAGATAAGATTATAAAATATCAAACATAATGAGTTAAATTTTGCTTAAACGATATTATGATTATCCTATTTTCATAATTTTTGAGGTCGTGGAAAACCCACTAAATCATAAGGAATAACAATTGATCACACATACAAAATTAATGTAATTCTTCAAATTAATAACTGGAAAAGTCTAACTGACAAATTTACAAAGTTATCACTATAAAAAATGAATCAAATATATATCTTACTTGTGCATGCAAGTAATTATTAAACTATTATGTAAATATATATATATAATATCGATTTATTTTATTCATTTTGTTGAGATTTTTCAATATTAATTGTGCTTTTTATGTTCGACTATTTAATATAATATTTGTATTTTTTTTCTAATGTCAACATTATATAGTAAAATCTCTATCGTTGTTTACTCTTTACTACTTTTGGTCCAAATCTTCATTGCCTCTTATGCTATTATTTCACCCATAGACTAAAATATTAGCTCGTAATCTCAAACTCAAAAAACTTTTTTGAAACTTGTGAACTCATAAAATAAAATAAATGGATTTATCGTAAGTTTCTTGGAATAACATACTAAAAACTTAAGCATGAAATGTAGAAAATACATTAAGCAACAAATAAAAATTCCAATAGAAGTTAAATTAATTGAGAAAACTAAAAAATAAATTAGAATTAGAAGTAAGCTATGACAAAAACTTGAACAAAATTAAAAAAAAAATAAATTCCCACTACATATAGTTAAATGAGATGAGAAAATGTGGACATCATCTAATCTGAAACTCAAAAGACTTTATTGAAACTTGCAAACACACGTAAAATAAAAGTAAAAGGGTTTGTCATAAGTTGTTTGGAATACCATGCTCGAAACTTAAGCCTGAAAAGTAGAGAAAACATTAACCAATAAATAAAAATTCAAAAAGAAGTTAAATTCTTCAAGAAACTAAAAATTAAATTAGAATTAGAAGTAGGCTATGACAAAACCTTGAACAAATTAAAAAACGTCCCACTATATATAGTTAAATGAGATGAGAAAATGTGAACATCCTATAATCTGAAATTCAAAAGACTTCTTTAAAATTTGGAACGCATAAAATAAAAGTAAAAGGATTTGTCGTATGTTGTTTGGGATAGCATGCTCGAAACTTAAGCCTGAAAAATAGAAAAAATATTAAATAATAAATAAAAATTCAAAAGAAGTTAAATTCATCAAGAAAATTAAATAAAGTTAGTTAACTATATTTTTTAATTATATTAATGACGCTAAATTCTCCATGCATTTAAAAAAAGAAAAAATGCATTGGGGGATATATACAATGCATACTACAAATATATACGTGGGGTAGAGGATATATATATATATATTATATATATGTGTGTGTGTGTGTGTGCTAGAATCAATATTCTCAAAATCAAAAAATGTAACAACAAATTAATAAGGGATGCAATTTAAAGAAGCCAAATACATGGAAAATTATAATATATGCCATTAATGTCTACCTACCAAATATAATATTTTTACAATTAAAAAAACTCAAAATTCTAGAAAATTAGAATTTTGGTCAAAATTGAACTATTGAAGTCAAAGACTTCCTTCAAATATATATATTAATAGATACATATATATTGATATTGATTTTAATTTTAATTTTAACTATCACTGTCACGAATTAAAACATACCCTTAAAATTATATCTAATTCAGTTTCGAGTTTGAGAATTTTGACGACTAGTACCACCACAAATCAGGGCATACCCCTAAAACACCGCTACGGATCAAAATATACTATTAGAAGTTAGAACAATACGTAGCTAATTTGATTTTTGATTAACGCCACCTCGTATCAAGGCATGTCTCTAAAAATCGTATGTTGTTGGTTTTTGATTTGATGTCACCACCACGATTAGGACATATCCCTGAAATTGTATGCCAGTTATAGGGATATTTACAAATTATTCGCTAATCCAATTTTAATCTTGATAGAGTGAATCGAACTCATTAAAATTTAGGGATAATTATATTTACACCCCCTGATCTATGGTCTGTTTACATAAATCATCCATACTTTTTAAATAATTACACATACACCCATTAGAAATGTAAGCATCATTTACACAAACCACCCATATTTTTAAAAAATTATACTTGCACCCCTCAAAAGTATTGACATTATTATATAAATTACCCCTATTTTTTTAACTATCAAGGGTAATTTCTGTAATTATATAAAAAATATGAATGATTTATATAAATAAACTATAATTCAGGAAGTGTAAATGTAATTATCGCTAAAATTTATTTAAAAGTAATCTAATTCTCGACATTGATATATGTATATTGGCCAAGACAAGAGGACAAACACAAATGAGCCCTCACCTTTCCCCTCACCCTATCAACAAAGACATACATATATATAGATATAGATACATACATAGGGAAATGACATATATACCCCTTCCCTTTTTTGGAGAAACAATCATTATGGTCATGCTATAATTGTGACTGCCAATACCTTGTTATTGGGATGACTAGTCAAGGGTTATTTTGGTCAAAATCCACCAGTAGTTTATCAGGTTGGGTTGAATCATGAAACTTTGTGTTTCTTTGAATTAGCGGTGGGGGTAAAACAGACTTTTCACACTTTAAAATATGTCGGACTTTTCTTGTATACTTTGAAGAATAATGCTCCATCTTTCTAGATATTATTTATCTGTATATCATCGAATTGCAGTTTATGGGTTTAATACAATTTACATCCTTATGATATTATAAATGAGCAAATTACTCTTTTATAAAAAAAATAATAATTTACCCCCCTAAACGGGGAGGTAAATTGCTCTATTTTAAAAAATATGGGGAGGTAAAAATTGATTCATTTTAAAAAACATAGGGAGATAAATTGCTATTTTATTGTACATAGGGGTAATTTGCTCATTACAATATCATAGGGGGGTTGCTTGTATTTTTCCCGACAGTGCATTGTTTATAGTGCATTTTTTATTTCACTTCATATATACATATTACGTGTATAAAATAGTTCCTTCGATAAAATTAATGATATAATCTTTATGCACATGTCACATATATGTGAATTGGAATAAAAGATGCAATAAGAATTGTAATAGGAAATCCAACCCAATTGTTATTGACCAGTAAAGTAGATTTTAAATACATATTGCAAGTACTCCCAACTATTAAAAATATATTTAGGTAATAATTGCAAAATGAGGAATTTGCATGTCATTAAGTATCAACTGCTCGTCTATATAGCGAGATATTTTTCAGCAGAGAACCATGAAATGAGAAAATCAGAATAGACAATATATCGTATCCTGGGGTACCAATTTGCACTATATGTTGCATCATTTTGTACCATTTGAGGGGACAGGGCCACATGCCTGTCTCGAATCCTTCGTTTGGAGGGATATAATGCCGGCACATATGTCATATTAGTTGCAAATAAGAAGCTTGTATGCCATACAATTTTAATGTTTTTTCTTTTTTGTGTGGCAGTTTTTCAAAACAAAATCTTGATACTAAAAAGTTAAAATAATAGTATCTCATGCTACGACACGCTAATCGTACCGTATGCCGTATCAACACTTCGAGATCAGATGGAATGGTCACACAAGACATTAGACCGCATGAATTCAAATATAGTGATCATGGAATTAAAGGTTGAAAAGAATAGGAAATTTTAGTGTGGTTGGTTTACAATATAAGAATAAAAATGGATTATATTTATCTATAATATTTATTAAGTTTGAGGGGCTTAGAAAAACTAATTTGGTGTTCATTAAGTTGATTTACAAAAATACCCTTAAAGTTCTTGATTGATATATTCTCGTACGCTTATAAGTGTAATTTCATTTGAAGAAAATAATAATTATCAGTATTTAACTTCTATTATTTTTTATTTTTTTTCTTTAAATACTTTCTATTATTATAAATTTATTCTGTGACGCTATTATCATAAAAAAATAAAATTCACTTAATAATTTGTCTTTTCACAAATAAAATTCAAATTTATTTTTTTTTTCATACGTATTGAGTGTGCACGACTAACAGTAATTCAGAAGTGATAAGAAGTATGCTTTTAAGCGTTACTCGAATAGCTTTGCATTTTTTTATTTCTTTTATTTTTTTGTAATTTTTGTGTCAACATAGTAATTGAGGATTTTTTTCCCCCTCAAATTTGGGAAAAAGAAGGGGAAAAAACAAGAAATTAAAAAGACACTTGAACGACAAAGAATCAACATTTTAGGGAAAAATTGATGAAGTGACATAAAGACGATTTTAACCACTGAAAGAAAGATATAAATGACGATTTTGACGTTTTAATAATTTATAAAGCTTGCCTACTTTTCTTTCTAACTCATTAATTAACATTAATGTCGTGTTTTTCACAATGTAGACAATTCTTACTCCCTTGGATGTTGTGTTTCCCTAAGTTATACATGTAACTATACAACTACTCCTCGAAGATTAATACTTATAATTAAATTTTAAATTGCAGACAATTTTGAATTTGTGTTATTTACCACGGTTTGTTTTGTTTGGTGTTGGTCCTATCAAAGTCCTAATATGTAAGGACTTATCTGGACCAATTGGTCAGTTTCGAATATGTGGCTCATACGAAATTGTACTAATAGAAAAATCTATAAATACCGTTATTTATACCCCATGTACAACTTTTACTACCTTTGCATTTTTTACAACTTTATGTCTTTCTTCTTTATGATCTAGCTAATTTAGGCATCATAGGACTATAATAGGAGTCTTCCCGGTGGGATTTTGATTATTTTCTGCTTTTTAGATCTTTCTGTATGAGAAACTTATGCATACTTGAGCCGTTTGGAAAGCATATAAATAGAATCCAAACCTAAATATAGCAATGATGGGGGATTATAATATAAGCGTGCAGAATAACAAAAATATTCGTAAAAAGGGGTATTAATCACCATTTCAAAACCAGGATCCGCGCCCTTGAGGTCAGGTCGACCGACCCGATCCTCCAGATGACCCGCTCCAGACGACCCGTCACAAGGAGCTGTTTATCTTCTGACAGCACCCATATCAGGATTATGACACGTGGACCAGACAAGTAGACATATTTGCCCCTATAAATACAATCTTCACGATTCATTTATGATAAGACATTTATTGCACTTAAAACAATATTAAATATAGCAAGCTCGCAAATTTCTAGTTCGATCTTAAGCTGACTTAAGCATCATAGGGTCTTAACTAAGGACATCCCGACAAACCTAATGATCTGCTCTTTTCTCAGGTCCCAAAGCTGTCCACAATACTTCAAAGGTGATTCTCGGCCTCCTATCCCAGATCAAGTAACAACAAGAATCAATATTGTGCGATACGTTCAATACATGTATATAAATTTTAAAAATGAAAAATTATAAAATAGATAATCAATATTACAAAATAATTAACAAAGATAGTATAGATTCACGATTTATTTTATTTTATTTTTATGAATATATCTATATATATATATCCATTTGACTTTTTCATTTGCCACAAGAGGCCCACTTGTTTAATTTTCCATGGTAGAGACCCACTTATCTAATGCGCAGGCTATTTATATTTTTGGACTATTATTTCATTTTTAATATTGCCTAAATAGTATTACCTTATTGTTTTCAATAATCATGAAATTCCCTATATATTATGCTCTTTTATAATTAAAAAATTGAAATGTTTTGAACCTTAGACTAACAAGTAAACTTTTTTTTCTAATTCTATGGAAATTTTAATATGTATAAAAGATATATAATAAATAAATAAACAAAAATTTATATTATACGGATATATGAGTGTGCAGCATTATCTATACAGAGAATGACCAATTCCCCCTTTCCTTTATATGAATTATCTAAACAATAATTATAAAAAAAAGGGTAAATTACAGTGACACGCTTTGAAATTAGATCAAAATATACAAACATTCTATATTTTTTTGTAAAATTATAGCTACACCCCCGAAGTTATAATTATATTACAACCATACCCCCTATTCACACTCTCTATTCAAAGGCAAAATTTACACTGATACCCCTGAAAAATATCACACTAATACCCCTCAAGGGGTGTAACTGTAATTATACAAAAAATAGGAGGTATTTGTATTACACTAACCTAACTTTAAGGGGTGTGTCAATGTAATTTACCTTAAAAAAAAAAAGAATCCTCTAAAGAATGAAATTCCACCACAAATTATACTAAATATAGTATTTTTAAAACAAATTTAGAACAATTTAAAAAAAATTGCTTTCAATTTCTGAAAATAGCGGGTATAATTTCTGACATATCACAACCTATATTGTTGTACACTGGCTAATTGAATTTTTTATTTTAAATTTTATTACATAATATTTTTCATTTAACATATAAATTACGTGTATAAAAATTTGCTTGAATAAAGCATGTAACTTAATTTTTGTACCTGTAACGTGTATAGATTAGATAAAATATGAGATGTAATAGAATTTAAAATAAATATTCAAATCCAATACACTAAATTAAAAAAATCCTTTTTGTATATGGTGTTCAGGCTGAAAATTACTTTTTTTTTTTTTTGGAGTTCGAAATTGCAAATATTTTGAGGGTAAAAAAATGGAATTTACAATTATTATAGTTATATAAGAAAAAAAACTATAAAGACATGTAAACTTATGAAAAAAGAAATAGTGTTTAGTATTTGGAGAAAATGGTGAGAATTAGAAAAAAAAATCTTAATAAAATCCAAGAATGAAATAATTTTGAAAGCAAAATGGAAAAAAGAGTAGAAGGAGGGTATTTCGGTAATTTATGGGAAGAGATCTGCTTCTTGTCGCCAAGTCATTATCGCCAAGATATGTGAAAGCGACTTTTAATATTTTATTCAACGGACAATTATTTTTACAGACATAAATCATAGACTAAGATCAAAACCAAACCCCTTCTTGCTCTCTTTTCAGAGAGAGAGAGAGAGAGAGAGAGAGAAGGGTTTAGAGGGAGGGAGAGAGCCATTCTTGGTGGGGAGAGAGAGAGAAGGGTTAAGAGAGAGGGAGAGAGCCATTCTTGGTGGGGAGAGAGAGAGAGAGAGAGAGAGAGAGAAGAGAGAGAGAGAGAGAGAGAGAAGAGGTAATTCTTGGGGGGAAGAGAGAGAGAGAGAGAGAGAGAGAGAGAGAGAGAGAGGGAGAGGAGAGAGAAGGGTAGTTGTTTCTACTATTTTTTTTGGTAAAGAAGGGGACAAGAGCGTATCTGGGAAAATCCTCAAATTCGATTCAGTTTGCTTTAAAAAGTAAGCTAAGCACAGATACATCTCTCACTCGCCATACTCTTACAACTTTTAATATTATCACCATCCCCGACAAACACCCCCCATTAAACAATGTGAACTCAAAGAGATGCAACTGCAGCTCAACAGTTCACTGTATCCAGAAATGGGTTGCTTTCTTTCTTGATAAATACTATTATATTACCACGTATGTGTGTGTGTGTGTGTGTGCGCGCGTTCTAGGCTAGGCTGGTCAAATATGAAATCTTGGGTGGTTTGAGTTTTTTTTCTGAGGTGTGAGAATATTAACTATTATTTTAAGGGAGAGAACGTGCTGTATCTGTCTGCTGCTCTTCAACTAAAACTTCACGCTTTGTAGAGAAAATCTATGCATGATTAGAGGGCTTGTTCTTTTTCTTGTCATTTTTTCGATCCTTTCGTTGTTGTTCACATCTCTATCTCAGAAACCCCTTTTGGGTTAGCAAACAAGAAGCTTGGGAGGAGAGAGAGAGAGAGAGAGAGAGAGAGAGAGAGAGAGAGAGAGAGAGAGTGGAGTTCTTTTTCCTTGGGAATTTGGACAAGGTTTCGTCTTTTGAGGTTCTGCAACAAGGGCATGCTTTGTTCCTCCCATCATTGAATTGTGAAAAAAAATATTACTCTTTTTTCTTGCGCAGTATGAGAGAAGCAATTCTTTTTTGGTTCTGGGCTTTGTTTGTCTCTCCTCTTTGTGTGAAATGCTGATGATTCTTGACTCGCACAAGACAATTTTGTAATGATAGACTTCTTCGAGTTTGAAGAGGACCCTTTCTTTATATTGCAGACAGTCGCAGGGAAAAAAGTAAGTCTTGAAAAGTTGTAGCACAAGCTCATGAGTCTGTGTACTGTATATCTTTTCTGGGAGTCCTAGATTCCTTTGTTCTTGAGGGATTCAAAAGGTGTGGGGGAGTTTAGTTGAAGTGAAAGTCAGAGAGGGATTTGTATTGTATGATGGGTGAGAAAAGGCAAGGATACCACATGGTGGCTGTGAGAGTGAATGAACAATTGGGCTCAAAGAGGAAGTATTCAGTCATACACAAAGCTTCGAATCGGAGAATTCTGGGATTCTGGATCATGCTGATGATGTTCTTCAGTAAGCAAATTTATGATTATATGGATGATGAGCAGAAGGAAAGGAGGAAAGAAGTTCTTGTGAGCATGTGTGATCAGAGGGCAAGAATGTTGCAGGATCAATTCAGTGTTAGTGTTAATCATGTTCACGCCCTTGCCATTCTTGTCTCCACTTTCCACTATTACAAGAATCCTTCAGCAATTGATCAGGTTTGTTGCATTCTGGTGTTCTTTACTTTCAAGGAGCTGGAATTTGTGTGATTTTGTGAAAGCTGTGATCAGGGTTTTCTTGATTCTGGTATAATGAATTTGTGGTTTTTGTGTTAGAAACACATTTCTAATCTGTGTTTCCTCTATAATCAGTGTTGTTTGTCCTTTCTTGTTGCTGAAATCTCTGTAATTTTGTGAAAATGATCAGGGGTCTTCCTGTTTCTGCAATGACGAAACTAAGTTTCCATGATAATCTGTTCTTGGTTTCCTTTTTTCTTTCTGATGTTTGGCGATATGGAATTTGTGGTGCTATTGGTTGCACATTGTACGAAAGGTTTACTGTTGGGATCAACGCAGGAAACTTTTGCTGGATACACAGCAAGAACTGCTTTTGAGAGGCCATTGTTGAATGGGGTGGCGTATGCGCAGAGGATTCTGAATTCTGAGAGGGAAGAATTTGAAAGACAACATGGGTGGACCATTAGAACAATGGAGAAAGAGCCTTCGCCGATTAGGGATGAGTACGCTCCGGTGATATTCTCCCAAGAAACTGTATCCTACATTGAATCACTTGATATGATGTCAGGGGAGGTAACTCAATTTTTTGTTTGATGGTATTTATTTTATATGCCTGCGGCTTGTGAAATGTGTTTTCGTGTTCTTAGACGTTGGTTTCTGATTACTGTTTTTGATACAGGAGGACCGTGAGAATATATTAAGGGCTCGGGCTACTGGTAAAGCGGTTCTTACTAGCCCATTTAGGTTGCTAAATTCAAATCATCTTGGGGTTGTTTTGACTTTTCCGGTTTACAATTCCAAGCTTCCTCCCAACCCGACTGTGGAAGAGCGCATTGAAGCAACAGCAGGGTAAGCATGCGGTGTCTGTCTTCGTGACTTAATAGTAGTTTGTGTGCAGCTCCTTAGGGAGCATTTTATGTGTTCTCTCCAAATCCATTTAAAGGATTTCTTCGGCAGAATAAACAGTTTATTTAAAATTAGACTATTCAGGACAACTGAGGCTGCCACTTGCAATTGCAAAATTTCCTGCCAATGAGATTAAAGTACATAGACCGTTCTTTGTTCTTGATGAATTTTAACAATGGCATGTGTGATTGAGTTTGAGAGCGCTATATTAGGCAACTTAGGCTTGAGGTAGGGGAAAAGCAACCTAGCCCATTAGGCCTCCCACAATTATGGATACTGCATTTAAGACGCCATTTTCATTTCTACTGGTATTTCCATATGAAGTGTGATTTATGTTTAATATGTAAGTATCAAGTATAGGTATCAACTTCCGTCACCGTCAGAAGTCGCCGCATGTGTGCTATACTTGTGATTCCTTTGTAGTGTAACATGAGAGTATTTGTCACGATTCAATAAGAAACTCTGGAATAAGAATTAACTTTATTGATTCAATAAGTGAAAATGATATAATTTCTTGAACTTATTAAATTGTCACACTATAGCTTCTCCTTTACCCGTACCCGATTTGTGTTCTCCTTGTAATATCCCGTTGTTCAAAGATTTATTCGGTGGAAGCTTAGAACTGGATTGCTACCAACTATATGCACCTTAGTTATTCTGATGAAGAATGAATGTGTTACAAACAGAATGAACGCCACTTAGCCTTTAGATTTTCAGGGTTTTCCTGAATGGGCAAGATTTTAGCTCCAGAACTAAAATTTCAGAATTTGATGCTTGGTTTCCTCATTCTATCATTCACGACTCCAATTACTTCATTAATAATTGAGCTTCAATTCATTCTTTGTTATTTTGCGTGAGGGAGATGATTTTGTTTGGTTGGATACACTTGCTGGACTTACAAAAAATAAATTTTAATGCTTATTTTCTCTTGATAACTTAGTTCTTCCTTTCGTGGTTGGTTGATCATCATTTGTGAAGGTCTGAAACGTTTAATCACCGTGATTCAAACATAGTGAATAGAGAGGGCTATGCATATTTATGGTTAACAGCGAACTGCTTATTTCATATCTCTGAACTAAGAACTTGCGCAATTACTTCTACTCATGGTATCCTTTGATTACTGCCCTATGAATAGCTGTTTCTTGCTTCATACGAGCAGCTGGGTGTGTATCAATGCATCATTTATACCTTTAGGCACCAGAATCCCCTGGGAACTAAAAAACTGCATCATATAACTTTGGTGTAAATGTTGGGTCAATTTTGACTGCTGCCAGGCTCGAATCACAGACTATTTTAGATGATAAGTGGGCATAACCAGAAAGCTCAACTATAGTGATGGATACTTTGACGGCTCTGCAAAATGGGTACTCTGTGAGGCTTTTATTATGAGCAATGATCCAAATATATGTATATTTAACAATCACAATAGTTATTGAACCACTGTTTTCTGGTGTTGTTAAATATGTGCTCTTTTCAAAATATTTCATATGTGTACCACACTGCACACACATGTGCAAATACCTACATCTTACATGCATACATTCACAATCTCATGCGGTTTTGCCGAAGTAGTGTCTTTGAAATGTCTTGTATTATTGATGTTTGATAGAGTGCCATGTTGTTTAACAAGTCAGAATGCGTAAGATGGATTTTTCCGTCTTATATTTGCCTGATTTTCTAACCTTTAAATTGATGCCGATCTCAAGCAGGTACCTTGGTGGAGCCTTTGACGTTGAATCCCTTGTTGAAAATCTACTCGGGCAACTTGCTGGGAACCAGGCGATAGTGGTCAACGTGTATGATATTACCAACTCTTCTGATCCTTTGATCATGTATGGGCACCACTCTCAAGATGGTGATATGTCCCTTAAGCATGTGAGCAGGCTGGACTTTGGAGACCCATATCGTAAACACGAGATGATATGTCGGTACGTGCTCAAAGCGGTTAATCATTCCCATATAAGCAAACAAAAGAATAGCTTTTAAGCTAATTCTTATTATTTGAATTCTGTCTGTAGGTACCTTCAGATGGCCCCCACATCATGGATTGCGCTTACAACAGCGTTCTTTGTCTTTGTGATTGGCTTTTTAGTTGGATATATGATATATGGCGCAGCAATTCACATTGTTAAAGTTGAAGACGATTTTCATAAAATGCAGGAACTGAAAGTTCGAGCTGAAGCTGCTGATGTAGCTAAATCTCAGGTTCGGACTCAATTCACGTTTGTCATGAAATATCTTATTGCGTCAGAATTCTTCACAACCTGAATCTTAAATCTCTTTATTGATGCAGTTTTTAGCCACTGTTTCTCATGAAATAAGAACCCCCATGAACGGCATCCTAGGTACATTGAAATCTTTTGATTGATTGAATTTTCACATTTTGAGTGGGAACTGGCCGGTAGACACCACTTGTTTCTTGTGCTTGCAGGAATGCTACAACTGCTTCTAGACACAGAACTGAGTTCGACCCAACGGGACTACGCTCAAACAGCTCAAGCTTGTGGGGAAGCACTGATAACCTTGATAAATGAAGTGCTCGACCGTGCAAAGATTGAAGCTGGCAAGCTAGAGCTTGAGGCAGTCCCATTTGACCTTAGGGCAATTCTTGATGATGTTTTATCCTTGTTTTCCGAGAAATCTAGGCAAAAAGGTGTTGAGGTAAGTGCAGAGCTTGGCTGCCCCATTTACAATTAAAGTACTGATACACATGGCGTGATTTCCCGTTTACTCCGAAAGTGCTAATTTATTTGAAACTTGTGCCCAAAAAATTATGTAATTAACTGGAAAGTGCAGTTGGCTGTTTTCGTTTCAGATAAAGTGCCTGAAATAGTTATGGGGGATCCAGGAAGATTCAGGCAGGTGATTACCAATCTTGTCGGGAACTCAGTAAAAGTAAGTGAGATTATCTATACCTTTTGAGCCTCATACCAAATTTTGGTGGTTATTTCATTGGATTGTTAATACTTCACTCATGACGGAAATTTTGTTTATGTTTTAACAGTTTACTGAGCAAGGACATATATTTGTTCAAGTCCACTTAGCTGCACAAGCAAAATCTGTTATGGATGTGAAGACCGAAACTTGCTTGAATGGAGAGTCTGAGTGCATAGCACAATCTTGCGCTCGGCAGTTCAACACGCTGAGCGGTAAACAAGCTGCTGATGATCGAAGCAGTTGGGAAACCTTTAAGCATTTAGATGACGAATTCCGGTATGATGCTTCAAGTAATATGTTGAATGATAATGCTCATCAGAGTGTCACCTTGATGGTGTGTGTTGAAGATACGGGAATTGGTATCCCTGAACAAGCCCAAAAACGGGTGTTCACGCCATTTATGCAGGCCGACAGTTCAACATCTAGAAATTATGGGGGAACGGGTATAGGATTGAGCATCAGTAAGTGTCTTGTTGAGCTAATGGGTGGTCAAATGAACTTCACTAGCCGTCCTCAAATCGGAAGCACGTTTTCTTTCACCGTAGGATTCCGAAGATGTGAGAAAAGTGCTGTTATAGATCTGAAGAAATCTCTATCTGATGATCTACCTACTGCATTTAAAGGGTTAAAAGCACTTGTAGTCGATGGCAAACCCGTTCGAGCTGCTGTCACAAGGTACCACCTAAAGAGACTGGGTATCCAAGCTGAAGCAGTAAGTAGCATCAGGACAGCAGTTGCCGTGTTTGGGAAATACGGCTCCCTGATTTCCAAGTAAGCCTAAAGCCCCGATATTGCATGTTAATCTGATATTAAGTCAAGATAAGAACTGAAGACTCAACTTGTATGCAAAGTTGAGCAAAGATGTTAATGAAAGCTTTGTTCTTAATGTTTCTTGACTTTTCTTTACACATTCAGTAATGTCGCTTTTTTAGCCTTGTGATTATAAAATACATCATATGGTAGTCTAATTTTGCTTCGTTTATATTTGGGGCAGAAGCGAAAAGCTGCCAGATATGTTTCTCGTAGAAAAAGATTCTTGGATTCCCGGTGAAGAGGATAGCATTACGCAGATATCGAACTGGGGACAAAATGGTCACTCGTATAAAATGCCCAAGATGATCCTTCTTGCTACCAATATCACCGTTGCCGAGACTGAAAAAGCCAAGGCGGCTGGCTTCGCGGATACTGTGATCATGAAACCTCTGAGGGCGAGCATGGTAGCTGCATGCTTGCAACAGGTATTGGGAATTGGCCGAAAATCCCAAAACGGAAGAGATATATCCAACAGAGGTACTGGTCTCCGTGGTTTGCTCTGTGGCAAGAAGATATTGGTCGTTGATGATAATATCGTCAACCGTCGAGTTGCTGCTGGTGCCCTCAAAAAGTTTGGGGCGGATGTACAGTGTGCCGAGAGTGGCCAAGAGGCTCTGAAGTGGCTCCAGCTCCCGCATGATTTTGATGCCTGCTTTATGGATATTCAGATGCCGGAAATGGACGGGTATGTCGAGACGTTATTAGAATTATTCCATTGATATTATGCTTTTAGCATGTGAGACTTTTTTTTTTCTTTATGCAGCTTGACCATTTGAAAAGAATTTGAAATCCATTAATATTCAACAAAATATGAGAATTTAAGGATTTGAAATCCTTAAATTCAGAATTATCCAAACAAATTCAACGCAATCCCAGAGATTTTGAATGATAGAACAGATCAAATTGTTAAAGAACGAAATATTGCTTTAGGATCGGTTTTTTGACAGTAGCCAAGTATTTCAAATTTGCGGACATCAGAGACGTTTAAGGACCTTATTTGTTCTTTAAAGCGTTTGTACGAGGATGTAAGATATGTCGTTCATATGTGAAGCATATAGTGTTTATCTCCCAATTCCTTTTACTGCAGATTCGAGGCGACTCGCCTTATACGGGAGATGGAGAGCAAAGCGAACACGCAGATGAATGGAGGGTGTACGACGGATGGAACAACAAAGAAGAACGAGTGGCATATCCCGATATTAGCAATGACAGCCGATGTTATACACGCCACGTTAGACAAATGTTTGAAATGCGGAATGGATGGATACGTGTCGAAACCTTTCCAGGAGAAGAGTCTCTACCAGGCCGTTGCCAAGTTCTTTGAGTCCAAGCCCGTCTCAAACTCATAGCCAGACGTTATCGATCCTGGCAAAAACCAATTGCATCTCCAGCTTCAACTGATCGTTAGTCGAGTTAATGTGACCAGCAATTTTTCCTCATCCCTGCTGGCGTCTTCTTGGCTGAACACATGGTAATGGAAGCCGTGGATTTATTCTTTGGTGCACGAGCATCGTTGCAGGTACGGGCGCTCGTTCTTCTAACCAACTAGACTTTGATTAGCTTCTCAAGTACATGTATACGTACCACGAAACCATGAACGAATGTTCTTTCCCCTTGTTGTATGTACATTGTTGGGGAAGGGGGCAAAAGATGTAAATTTTGAGGTGGTTCTTCGAGTTCTTGATGTCGTGTTAAAAATGAGCCGGTTTGCCCGTCCGTTGTCGTCTTCGGTTGTAGAATGAAGTATGTTGTAGGAAGCCATAGTTGCCACTTAGAAGCTGTTGTGTTTGTTGTATATACTATGATGCAAATGTGTTTCCCAGAAGGTGTCTGTACCATTCTTTGTTGTTGAAGATAAGCTTTAATAGGGGCCATTTGGATGCAAGATTGTTGGTAGTATTTTTGTCCCAATTCCTTATATGCATACAGAATTGCTCATCAGCAACACAGCATCCAAACAGATTCTGGAGCTTCTTTTTAAGGGTAAATTACAATGAGTTTTTTTTTTTCCCTTAAGTTTGATATAATTACGACTGTTTTTTCGCTGTTTAGGAAATTACCAATACTCTATGATGTTTAATGAAATTTTGGGTGGAGGTTTGCAATAATCAACTTTGCCTTGTTACAAGTTTTTTCTTTTTTAAAATAAAAATTGTAAAAAATAGAATGAGGTGGATGGAAATTTTTAAAAATTTGTAAAAGGAATTGCTTCTTCTATAAAAAAATTTAGAAAATTTAAAAAGTAAATAAAATTATATTCTATAGTTCAAAAGGTATTTCTTAGTATATTAAAAAAAAAAAAAAATAATGGAGACTAATGGATCTGGTTAGTTTTTGAATGTTCGTTAAAATTAGAGATAATGATAAGGTCTCATTCTCAAACAATGAAAGAGTATTTATAATAGTGGCAAACTCAATGAGATCCTAGTGTAATTTACCATATTTTGAAAGAAATAAATTTCAAAATTGTATCCATACAATTTGTCAGTTTGATGTGGGAGCAGACCATTTAAGACACTTTACCATAGCTTTGTGTTTTTATTTTTAGTCTTCATTTTTTGAAATAGTAAATTAAATAAAAATATGTGTAAATAAATTTTCGTGTTTTTGAATTTATCGAAATAAGAAAATATTACAAATAAATACTTTGAATTTGATTGAATAATTGTGGGTGCACAATTTATATTTGAAACCTCTGATTCTTCACTTTAAGAACGTGATTTTTGATTTCGACAACTTTGGAGGTGAAACTTGACGTTTGATCCCCGTCGATATTGACTTTGACTTTGAATAACTTTATTTTGGGGTCGTTGACTTGTTCCCTGATCAAACACTATAAATCTGGAGATATTCAAAGTTGATCCTTATTCATATGCTGTTTTTTTTTTAACATGTGACTGGACTTGAAAACATAGCTTAAGCTGCCTATATACCTCTTTGGGAAGATCAAGTCATAACGTAGTTCACTTGAATTTTGTTGATTGTTTGTACTCATATGAAGGAGTCTTCAAACTTGACTTTTTAGATAGTTTATACTCATATCAAGGAGTTTTTGATTTGAACTTCATGGAATTTGTTCATAGTTTATTCTCATATCAAGGAGCCTTCAACTTGAATTTGTAGATAGTTTATACTCATATTAAGGAGTTCTTGACTTTGTAGATAGTTTATACTTTCAACTTGAATTTGTAGATAATTTATACTCATATCAAGGAGTTCTTGACTTGAATTTGTCGATAGTTTATACCCGTATTAAGGAGTTCTTTGACTTCAATTTGCAGATAGTTTATACTCGCATCAAGGAGTATTGAGAATTATTTTTTGGAGACATTAAATGGTTTATGCTCATATTCAGGAGCATTGAGATTTCTTTTGGACTTTAAATAGTTTGTGCTAATATCCAAGAGTATTGGTAAATATTTTTTTTGAAGACATTAGATAGTTTATGCTTATATCTCGGAATATTGGAAATTTTCAGGATTTTGCATCGTCATCAACATCATCATTGATATCGTTTGAGTATTCATCTTCTTTGCAATTGAAGCTCATTTCAATTCCTTGTGCCCGAGTCGCTAGCTTTCCAAATTTTTTTGATTTTATTACTTAAAAAATATAGCAAAGTTCCCAATGCATCCGTTGGATACACATGTCAGTTGCTAAAATCACAGACAAAATTGATCTCTGCAATTAAGGCTCAAATTTTTCTAGCGGTTGACATAATCAATGACGGGCTCTTCCTTCCGCTGGTGTGAGTTTGTAAGCTCGATCATGCTGATTGTCCTTCTACTACTGTAAAAATAATTGAGAAACTATTGTTCTAACTGTCCCCAACTATCAACTGAGTTGGCTTCCAAATTTGTGTACCAATCAAATGCTTTTCCCTTCAAAGATCGAACAAATTATTTTATGAGGTGATCTCCATAAGTCCCTACATTGTTGCATTTCTCGATGAAGTAAGCCACATGTTGCTTCAGAATATCCTTGTCATCAAACTGTTGAAAGTTGGAAGGTTGATAACCGATTGACATCTTTAGACGATCAACTCTTTGAGTGTATGACTTTGTGTAAGTGAAGGAAGACCTTGAGGTTCCTTCAATCTTGCTTCTAATGGTTCCTTCAATGAATTATTTGAGTCAGTCCATCGAAATTAGTCCATCAGATGAGATCTGAAGTTTTTTTTTATAGGCTTATCCTTCTCGGTATAATGTTGTTTTGTGGATTCCTCTTCTTCATCGTGATCCTAAATTTGTTTCCCCTTGATATGACTCATGTCAACGTTGTCTGGCTTGTGCAACCTAGCAATTTGGACATCTTGCTCCTGGACATGCTTTGTGAGTCCTTCGATGGCTCTTCTCAGACTTGCAATTTGCTCTTCTAAGGTTGTAGCATTCGTCACCATGACCAGGGTCATGTTCGTTGTGAAGGAGTAGCTAGAAATGGAGCAAGGAGAGGACGAAGGAGATTTATCTTCGTCATGTTCACTTGTTTGGCTAGGTACGAATATGTCCTTCTGAGCAGACTCAATGAGAGGAGTCATCTGGGAAGATTCCTTAAGTTTCTTCGACATGTTCCTCGTAGTAACACCAACACTCTTCGTACTAGCACTCGAAGACTTGGTTGTGGTGAGTTTGGAATTTACCGTCTTCATAGCTTTTCCTTGAGTATCCATCTAAATACTTCACTCGAGAAGAGTGAGAGGTAGAGTGGTCCCACTGGGCGTGCCAAAATTTGTAAACAGATTCCGCGTTCCTAAATTTTTCGAATTAAGAAAATACTACAAATAACTACTTTGAATTTGATTGAATATCTGTGGATGCGTGATCTCTATTTGAAACCTCTGATTCTTCACTTTAAGAACGTGATTTTTGATTTCGACAACTTCGGAGGTAAAACTTGATGTTTGATCCCCTTCGACGTTGACTTTGATTTTGAATAACATTAATTCGGGGGTCGTTGACTTGTTCCTGGATCAAACACTATAAATTTGAAGATATTTGACTTGAACTTGAATTTTTTTGGTGGATTTGAGGCTTTGATCACCGCCAAGGTGGACTTGCTTATTGATAACGTTAATTCGTGGGTCTCTTGACTTCTTTTCAAATTGAATGTTGACTTTGGATGACTTCCGCGACGAACGTCTTGATTCTTGCTTTGAACGCCGTGAATCTTCCTTAATTTGCGCTTGAGAGGATTTGAAGACTCTCTTGCTTGCGTCTTCAATTGTGTCTTGAATAAGTTTCAAGGATCCCTTTATATAGGTGTCAAAGAGGTAGAGTTGCAGTGAACTTGAACACCTTTTGTATTATCCCTTTATAATTAATTTAAAGAGATAAATACATTAAATAATTGACAAGATATGATTGGTCAATTTTGATATTATCTCCTTAATATTTGTAATTTTCTAAAGAGATAAATATCAAAATAATTTGTCTCAATTTGATTGGAGTGTGATATTTTGCTTGTCTACAATATATTTGTTTATAAGCATTTTCATTGAAAACATATTGATTTTGACTCACAGTTCAACATAAAACATAATATCATTAACCAATTAAAATATATTCTCATTCCACACAAAAACCTATACAAAAATGGAAAATATATATTTTCCATTGAAAATGAAAACACAAACTAACATGCCCCAACATTTGTACACAATGCTTGGGACAAACTTAGTTGCAATAAGCTAAAAAGGCGACAAACCTTTATGCAACATACGACTCTACAAAGCTATAGACAAACATAGTCAATCTACCAGATCTCCTACACTTAGGCTATCACACAATAGACAAACTTGAGAACTAATAGCAAGACAATCATAGTCAATCTACCAGATATCCGAACACTTTGGTTATTACATACACATCGAAACAATGATGTACAAAACATATACAGAATAGAAGGAGACACCTTTTCTCGCTCCGGAACTTGGGGTCTCAAGAGACCGTTCCTCAGTAGTGGGCAGGGGCACCCAAAAGACCGAGAAGGAACGTCCTGTAATGGCCCGAGGTTTCTGATTTAACTGCATCTTCCAGTGACTTCCCATACTTCTTATGGTACTCTGCTTTTATATACTGCATATCAATCTCTGCTCTTGTCACTATCACTCTAGTAAGGGTCGTATCGTCAGTTCCCAAGCCCTTCATTGCCTTATAGAGTACCTTAACGTAGTTAGCAGCAAAGGGTCATTACACAACGGTAGTGAAATTGATAAACGTCTACAAATAGTTGCAAATAATGAATTCTATCATATATAGTTTAATGTGCATGCAAAACTAGATGTACAACACTCCAAGAATGCAAGAGTGTTGTAATTTCAGGAGAATAAAATTGAGGAATATGGCTGCAATTCTAAGAGAATGTTATATTTTACCCTGGCAAAGTACCTCCCAGGGTTTATAGCACACTTGAGTATAGTCAAGAGTGCAAACTCAAAGTTCCCCGAGGTTTCACTCTTTACAGCCTGCAAGAAGATGCTCATTTAGCAAACGGACAGAAACCTTAAGGATGTAACATTTCAAGGAGAAGGTTTAGGATTTAGGTTGTACCTTTTTCAGTGATTTCCCATAGTTGCTATGATAAGCAGCATCAACAGCAGCCAAATGTGCCCAACTTCTTTCGGAAAATATCCGTATGAAAGTCCTCTCGTCAGTTCCCAGCCTCTTTTCCCCAGCTTTATAGAGAGCTTTAGCATCAATATCAGCCAATTCCCTGTCCACCTCTGGACCTTCATACCGGATTACACTAAGGCAGGCAAGCAGCAACTGCAAAATGGAACCGAACAGCTGTGAGGTGGATATATGAAACAGCAATGGATCTCATGCTGAAATCATTTTAAAACATATGTTGTGCCCAGAGAATGAATCCTATGTTTGATGCTTCCGAAGTACGTCGGTCTTGATACTTCTTAAGATTAAGTCTTTTGGCCTACACCATCATTGGGAGAAAAATCGAGCCTGATTTGCATCACACGGATGGTCCAGACCAATTCTTGTTCTGTGATACAGTTGCATCCAGGAAAATCTGTAGTTCGAAAAACAACTAATGCTTTGTAGTATATCAACTTTTGTCGGATCATAACTTTTCCTCATCTGTAGGTCCAACTCCAATGCATCCATGTAATTGTTGTGTAATATAATTTTACCTATTTCCCTATATCTATCTTGTGCATGGGATGAAAAATTTGTTACTAATAGAGCATGGGTTGAAGATACTCAGCTATGACTCGCTGGATTATAGAAGAAGTTAATGCAAGAGGAAACTGTTTTCGTTTTTGCATTTGCACATTATAAGATTTTATCATTTGAAAGCATCTTCATAGTCCATCATTTGAATTCTTTCATTTTGAATATTCAATTACTTCATTTGATCCATCAGCACTCCGACTCAACGTAATCGAATGCTCATATAAGCATCGGTGTATAAGAACAAACACAGAGAGAGAGAGAGAGAGAGAGAGAGAGAGAGAGAGAGAGAGAGAGAGAGAGGGAGAGAGAGGGACACCTTTTTGTGATCACCAGATGCTTGGTTCTCAATATCATGCTCAAGGTAAGCATGGAACAGAGCAAAGTACATTTGTTTAACACATTGTATTTGGGATGAAGTCCGAGAACATATTACTTCAGTAGCAGCTTTTAGATCAATGGTGTCACCAGTCAAAGCTTTCATTAGTATTGTTGCATCCCGTGTAGGAGGAGCAGGCATCCACAATAAGACTGCTTTCTGAAATCATTGCAAACCATATACAATAGAAGAAAATTGCTTTAGGAATAGCTTGGATGTGATTCTTCAATTAAAGTATCTCTATCAAAGAATATAATATTGGACGAAAAAAATTCAAGCAATCTCGAAGGTTAAACTATCGCAAAATCGGGCAAAAATATTGGGTCGAGTATCAGTTATTGAAAGGAAAATTTATGCCGATTCTCCTTGTTACCTTGAGGTCACCACTAAGTTCTGAAGAAAGCTGTTTCAAAAGTTCTGTAGAATGCATGATTCTGTACTCTTGTTCAATAAGCGGACGCTGTGTCACATCCCTATGGGCAAGGATGTTGACAACTGCTGCAGTATCACACCCAAAACCTAAACAATCCAATTCATAGTTAGATCTCATTATATGCATTTTCGACTCGGATAAACAATATAGTAATTTAGAAATGCTCTTTGGATTATGATCTTTGGCATTGCTTGGATGAAATTGAAAAAGAATGGAGGGATATCAACAAAGAAAAAGAAGTGCCTCACAGATTGACTTTTTACAAGCATAATTTTATTCTTGATCCTATTTGCAGACATTAGCAGAAAGTTGACGTCTCAGGAAGATCATTTAACCAGAAAAACTTAACAAATCAAGAAGCAGATAGTCATTTTTCATTGTCTTGTCCTAAATGGAAAATCAAAACCTCATGCTATGGTATCTACAGCAATACATTAAAAGAATACGTCTTTTGGTAAAAAACTATAATAAAAGGCCATTTACATGCATTTAGAAACCCAAAGGCTGGAAGTTGCAATTAACCATCCAACAGAGAATTATATAACTAAGTCCCTCTCTTTTTCAACAAAGAGAAAGAAAGAGGATCTAGGAAATAGCTTAATCGTCCTAAACAAATTGAAAGTACACTGGAGATTTTCCAGCAAGATTGAGTATCCCATTGAAGAAAAGCCTTCATCTGCTGAAACATAAATGGCAAAATCTCGCAACTTTGTCGATCCTCTCTCAAATACTACTTGCCATTAACCAAGTAAATAGTTAATACGATCTCGTGTCCACCAGGGAATTGAAAATTATTATCTCAATTTTGTTTGGCAGAGCAATGATATCTAAACTTTACCAAAGAAGTAAGAATTAACGTGCCACGTAACCTAGAATAAACAGTCTGAAAAAGAACATCATTTGAAGTTGAAACACAACATGCTTCAGGTGGGAGTTCTTGGATCTCGTTACCAAGTTCCGAGTAGGCTAATTATTGCCAAAGGACTTGCCTAATATCAACATTATCGTAATTTCATAATATTCTGAGGAAATAACCCAACTGGTGAGAATTTGATCAACATGAAGAAAAACCACGAAAAATTCGATCCAAACAAGAAATCTTACTGGTGAGAACCTGATCAACACAAATTAAAACCCATGAAAAAATCGATCAAAACATGAAAACAAAAGCCCAAAACTTGATCAGCAACAAATTATGAACCAACAAACAAAAAACACAAAGATCTCAAAAGAACTAACAACTAATTATAGTTTTGCTTGCAGAGCTACAATGAACAAAACTAACTCCCATATCAATCTCATCCTCAACAATTTAAACAAAAGAAAATGGTGAATTCACATCAAACATCAAATAAACAAGACCAAATTTTCAAAATTACATATTAAAAAATCAAACCCACAAAAAAAAAAAAAAAAAAGAGAGAGAAAGGAATCAAAAAGAAGAAACAAATACCCTTAAACGCACGGTGGAGTTGAATAGCATCATCACGAGGCGTAGTTAACACCGGAGGAATACTCAACGACGACATCTCTAACTTCCGTTCCTCTCTTCACTCCTCAATTTCACGAAGACTGATACTCAGCTCAATCAATCAAAGGAAGATTTCACAAATTTAGCTCAACAATCAAGCAAAGAGCACATATACAATTTGGGAACAGGCAAGAAAGCGCGCGAGGAGCGGTTGGCGTACAACTTCCGAGGCCGAACGTACAACTTGAGAGTTGTTCAATGACGCCCAACTTTTATGAAATAGTAAAGTATTAGACTTTGATTTGATTTTGACCCCATTATCAATTTATAACATTCTAATACGTAGTTTGTTGTGGGCCCCACGAAATCATTGGTTATTAATTAATAATATTATTATTATTATTATGGAGAAAAGTTATTTATGGCTAATATGTTTTTTTTTTTTCACAATTCGACCTCCTCCATAAACTTTTTTAGGTTAGGAAATTGAATGGTTGGATCCATTATATTCAGTTTAGAATACTTAAATTAAAAATATATTTTTAAAATAATATTGTTATAAGTTTATAAATATGATACGATAATATGGAATTTTCGTGTGTGAAAATGTACCACCTCACATTAGCACGTGTTAAGATTTATAGAGTAGTTTGATTTGAATAGATTTGTTTGATTTGCAATAAGTTAGTAATGAGTTAAGGGGGTGTAAATATGTATTTTTCATTTAATTTTTTTCTAATATCAGTAAATTAGGTGAATTTTGATTAATTGAGAAATCAATTTGTTGGACAAACAAATGCCAAGGTAGTAGATGTAATTTTTCAAATCACAGAGGTTCTACCTGTAATTTCACTAAATTTTTGGAGAGTGCAGTGTAATTATCCCTTTAAAATATTAGCAGTTTCAAAATATATGTTACTTATATATGCATTAGAACTACAAACTGTTTTGTATCATTACTATTAATTATAAAAGTATTGTCTCCATTTATTATGTGTATGTGTACATATATTTACATATTGACGCAAGCAAAAAAATTGCTTGTTTCGAGTACATCCAATTTGAGATCTTTGGGCCTACTTTTTCATAAGGCTTGAAATGAGAATCTTTAAAAATATTTTAGCACTCTGACGCTCAAGTCAGTAAATAGTGATTCAAATAAAAATTAAACAGTTAAGCAAGCTCAACAATCGGCCTAGATCCTTGGGCACTCTTGGCGGGCAAGTGACCATCCTCCCTCCAAGCTGTCAGACTAACATCCAACCACTTGTGCACCATGATGTGTTGGCGCCTAGGTGGCTACCTCGCCAGCTTCCTCCCTAGGCCTTTAACGAACCTTCATGGGTCTTCTTTGGGCTTCTTTGCTTAATAGATCTCTTGTTAAAATAAGTGACCAAAAAGTCAATTGAATTGACGGTTTTCAATATTATTTAGCAATCTTTATTACAATAATATTGACCTGATGAATATAGTAAGTACACATCTGTAGCACTATGGGAGTGTTTGCGAGAGCTTCTACTTTTAAATAAGTGATTTTCATAGAAAAAGTTAGAAGTTATAGCAGAATCAAAAATGGGTAGTGTTTGTAGAAAAAGTGAAAAGTAGATAAAAACTAAATTGGATAGTGTTTGGAGAAAAATCGCTTCTAAAACAAGTTTAATTGATTAAACACTATTTTGACCCCATGTATTAAAAAGATGCTATTATCTCTTGATTATAATAATTATCTTTTTAAAAATAATAAATTTTATTTCAATTAGTATATCTCCTATTTAATCTTTTACAAAATATTTATCAGTTATATTATTAAAACATTCAATACTAATAGAAAAATTGGGTGTTTAATTCAATAATGTTCCTATTATATAGTACAATTGTTCATTCATGCACAGTAAATTAATTTGCACGACTGACAAAAAAAAATTACTTTTTTTAATTAATCATATCAATTTAATTTATATTTTTTTACAATTTAGGAATAGTATCATTAATATAGAAAATAAAATATAAAAATTTTAAAATATTATAAAATGTGAAATTATAAATTTTATTAGTGATAAATTATTCAAATTATTTGAAAATTCTAACATCAACTTTAGATGAGCAATTCTGAAAATAAATTAAAAAGGGTAAAATCGAATTGAAACTATTATAATGAGGGTAAAGTAGTCTAAATAAATTTATTTACAAAAAAACCAAAACAGCTAGAAGCACCCCCAAAGGTGCTTCCAGCTTTTGGCTTAACAGTGCTTTTCGTAGCAGTTTCAGAAGCAGAAATTGGCATCCCAAACACCTTAAAAGTACTTTTCAGCATCCAAAAGCTGAAAAGCATTTTTTCAAAGCTCGCGCAAACACTCTCTATATGTTTGTTGTGCTTATTGATTACGTTAAACGGCGTTTTAACATCACAACAAATGCTCACAGACCAATTAGATAACCCATGTATTGCATTCATTGGATGAGTGTCGTGTTTCATGGGTGACAGACGTTGGACGTCTATGCAATTTTAGTGGGTTTGTTCAGCCAAGGTTGTCGAGCTAACTTAACTAACTCGCGAGAATCATCATATGAAAGATTTGGAGGTTTGATGGGTATGACTGGTATTCTCAGCTCCAATAGTACGAGATTAGTCCGCGGACTTGAGGAACATGGTAGTCACATGCATACGATGGTTGTATCTTGGATCTGGTAAGAGATGTCCGTATCTGGGATGCATTCATTATAAGCCTTATCCAGTGCAGTCGGAGTATGCAGTGAGGACGATGGGTTCTAAGATAGGATCTGTCACTTGTCAATATCTGACAGTCGAGTCTTCTATGTGCGCTGAGACGGTTTAAACTCTTAAAGTCTGTGGCCACAACAATTGGTCGAGTAGGGAATTGTTTCCTAGGTTGATCAATAGAGCAAATGCGTCTCAAGTTATTTAGCATAGATGTCTAGTCAAGGATGGGAATGGACGGCCAATTTCATGCACTAAACTTAGAGCGAGAGACGGCTGATGGAAGGGCAGTATTTGTACGGAACTCGGGTGTTTAAATGTTCACGCCAACATTCACCTAGTCTCTAGAGCCATGAACCATTGCTATACGGCCACCCATGGTGACGGGTGTTCTCCGATTAGTTAATTGGAAAACAGTTAATTGAATTGGATTTAATTGATTAATTATGTTAGACAAAAGCCCAAATCTAGCTGAGGGTGAACCTACACACAAATCATTATGGAATTTGTAGAATTAATTCTAGAAGAAACGAATGAATTTATTGAGAAAACTCATTTGATGGATGGTCCAAGAATTAATTAATTGGATTAGTTAATTCTTGGGCTTAGAATCTTTAAAGTAATTGGACTAATTTATCGGGTTTGACTTAATTAATTGATTGGATCAATTAATTAGAGTTTGAGCATGTGTTTATTTAATTGGATTAAATAAACTATATCAATTGGAATGATATTAATCGGATCCAATGGACTTTTGTTTGGACTTGATTTAATTAGATTAAATCAAGGTCCAAGACTAGTAGTCCAAGTCCAAGAGAAATACAAGTTATAGCAAGTTAAGGAGGAATTAAAATCCTCTACATGTGATCCCATATGGCCAGCCATGATGCAACATAATGGCGTGGTTTTTTGTGCCATCATGGTTGGAGGTTATGCATGAAATATGTTAGTGCGTGTAGGTTACCTTGGAGGTAACTTGTAGTCTTGATTTTTGAATTTTAAATTCTACTACACAAAACTACACACACAAGACTTGTTTGATACTTATATTTCTCTAGCAAAAACTCAGCCAAATATACTCTAAAATCTTTGAAAATTTTCTCCCTTTTATGTTCATACATTTGAGAAAGTATTGAACAACAAAACATTCCAAAGACACTAAACAATAGTGTTGTTTTGGATTGTTCTTCTTCTTTTTTCTACTTCTATCTAGCAATAAATTAGAGGATATACTCTTCCATATTGTGGTGTGGACAAATTAGAGGTATTCTAGTTTGGATCCTCAGGCGAAGGGAAGTAGAAACGGAAAGGGAACAACGCACATACCGGTTCTTCAATTATAAACAAAAAGGTAGAGTTTCCTATTTATATTAATGTGCTCCTTTTTGTTTACATCCTAAGCCACATGTCAAGCATCTCTTCTTCTACTTTTATACTCTAGACATACATCGAACATCTGAGAACTTCCAAAGAAACACTCCTTTCCCGGGAGATCTAGGTTTCAGGTCGTTTCTCCTTAGGCCGCATACGCCTTTGGGTTTCCGTTGGGCTTTTTCGTAGCCAGGCTCCTTCTTGGGTCGTGCACACTTTTGGGACATCACACGCACACACACACACACACACACACACACACACATATATATATATATATATATACTAGTCGACGTGGCACACCGTTCCTACTGCATATAATAAATAGGGTAAATTATAGTCACCTCCCCTGAGGTTTGACATAATTACAAATACCCCATCGTTGTTTGAAAAATTACAAATACCACCCTGAGGTTTGTAAGTTTTAACCGAAGGCCTGAAATTGATAATTTTGCCATTGATTTAAAAAAAAATTGTAAAAACATTAGTCGAGGCAAATCGCATTATTGCTCATCTGTGTAAAAAACTGAAGAAGCATCTCGTTGCGCTTTGTAATCTAAATCCAAAAAAGTTTAAGAATTAAATAAAAAAATTCAATTTTCATAAGGACATTTTGATTAGTTCACCCATAATATTGGATGGAAATGAGTTACTTTTTAGACGGTTACAAACCTCAGGGTGGTATTTGTAGTTTTTCAAACAACGATGGGGTATTTGTAATTATGTGAAATCTTATGGGAGATGACTGTAATTTACCCTAATAAATAATATTTCATATTTTAAAATATATTATAAATAAGAAAAACTCTATATAAACCAACACATCACATTTCAAAACAAAAAAGAGACCAACATAGGGGTATTATTGGCACAATAAGAAATTGGTGTCGCGGTGTAAATAACCGCTCTTTGTAAGTAAAATAAAGGATTTTCTTTTTATAGTAGTACATCTATACTATTATATAAAGAAAACCCCCTCCACACTCACAAACGGCGGTTACTTACACCGCTGCTGTATTTTTTGTGAGGTCAAAAATGCCCTTCAACCGATAATATAACCAACTTATTTAACTTTCAAAGATTCACTAATTGATATATTAATTGTTTTCTCTTTTATTTTTTTAATATGATGTAATGTTTTATATTTTGCTCTTATTTATAGTAATAATATATTTTAAAATGCAAAAGAATATTTATTATATGCACGCAGGGACGACGTGCCACATCAACTAGTATATATATATATATATATATATAAAGGTTAAGACCATATTTTAGACTAAAACACCAAAATATAAGATCCGCCCCACGATCCGATTATAACTTCAAAACTCTTCCGAACGGGGTGAGTCTGGGTCCAGGTCTAACCCAAACATATTACATCCCTACTGAGACTAAATAAAATCAAACCAACACCAAGTAAAAGCCCAAATTATGCCATTTGAGAAGGAATTACAGACTGTTGGAATTGGCCCATGACCCATTCGGGTAGGCCCAACTCACGGCCCCTTGACTCCTACTACCAGGAAGGCTTCACCACCACTCACTGGCCCAATCCCCTTAGGCCCACTCCTTGTGTTGTCCAGCCCACAACCCAACCGGCCCAAACCTCTTACCTTTATATTTGTTGCCCTAGTTGACTTGGTCAGTCGTGACCCTTCCTTCCGCCGCTTCTTTTATGTTCTCTCTCGACCTCTGAAATGCCTCTTTGGGTTCTCACCCCATTTCCCCTTTTCCAATGGCCTCGAAACCAGCCTTCACCGCCATCCGCCTCTTCTGACTCCTCACCTGTGTGTCCTATAAAAGGGCATTATCCCTTTGTATACGACACAGGATGATAGTGAGAATATTCCCCTTCCTCTCTTTTGTTCTTGACCTTTCCTGCTTCCATACACTGTGTATGTCCCTGAGTTTTGTGTGTCCTAAGTGGACAAGGGCCTTTGTGGTGGTTGAGTAACCGGTGGTGGGAGTCGGCCTTGTGGGTGGCCGTGAGTTCCCCTGGATCTTGGCTCCCTGAGCTTTAGATATTGTTAGGATTTACTTTTACTGTTTCGATTGTACTTTTGAAGTTGTAATTTTTAGTTCTAAGTTATAATCGGTCTGTAACAGTAATAAGTTCCTTTGTTTCCACTGGTGGATCTCAACACAACAGTGATATCAGAGCCGGTTTATCCAGTTCTGGCCCCGTCGACTCCACGATAAAATCTGATCCTATCCTCGTTTACTGCTTTGTGCTATTCTGGTATCTGCTGTGTGCATTATCTGTTTGGTGCGAAACCCTTATTTATTCCTCTGTCTAAAAGTCTTATATGTGATAATCAGTCTGCTTAGTGCTATTTGGTAAAAATTCCTTCTTAGTGCTTCCACTATAATCCTTGGTTATTATCTCTGTGGCCTGTGATCTATTTTATCTCTGTGATATCAGTCTAGTTCTGTCATATTTACTATCTCTGTGATTTTCTGTTTCTGAACCTAGACCGAACCCTCATCTTATTTCTCACTTGGCCGGGTCCTTGAGACCGTCGGGTATTTGGTTGAGAATAGGACGAGGAACCCCTGATAATTATTCTGTTGCATTTGTTGCTTCAATTGCATCTGTTGTTACCATTACTGCTCTCATATTATGGCTGGATACAATTTGCTTCCATTTGATGGTAAAACTGATTTCACTATCTGGCAACAGAAAATGAAAGGAATTTTGATTCAACAAAAGGTTTTCAAAGCTATAGATGGTAAATATGCTGATACTGTGAATGAAGAAAAGAGACTTGAAAATGATGAATTTGCATATTCTTCTATCATTCTTAACTTGTCTGATTCTGTGATTCGAAAAGTATGGAAACAAGAATCTGCTAGAGAGTTATGGAATAGATTAGAAGAACTTTACACAAAAACCTCTTTAGCTAGTAAGTTGTTTTTGCTAGAAAAGTTTTTTCGATACAAACTGGATTTAACTAAGAATATTGATGATAATATTGATGAGTTCACTAAGTTAATCCAAGACATAAAACTTACTGGGGATAAGAACATTGATGATTATACTCCCATAGTGTTGCTTAATGCTATACCAGATTCCTATGGTGATGTTAAAGCTGCTATTAAATATGGTAGAGATAATGTAAATTTAGATACTGTTATAAATGGGCTTAAAAGCAAAGAGATGGACCTCAAAACCAGTAAACCAAGTCAGTCACAGGGTGAGGTTAATTTTGTTAGAGGTAAACACAGTCAAGGGAAGAACATGAGTAGAAGTAGGAGTAAGTCCAGGAGTAAGGAAATGTTATAACTGCGGTACTAAAGGTCATTACATTAAGGACTACAGGAAATCCAAAAAAGACAGATAAAAATTACTCAAATGATAATGCTAATGCTGTCACTGATGATAGTTCTGGTGATGTTTTCAGGGTTTGTCATGTGAACAATGTTCAGAGTCTGAACAATGTTCAGAGTCTGAACATGCATGAGTGGCTAATTGATTCTGGATGTTCCTTTCAGTCTGGGAATTTTGGTTTTGTCTTTATGGCAAATGAAAAACGTTGTGAAATTTTGGGTCTTGGTAACGTCAACTTGTCTTTTGAAAATAATTTTAAGTTAACTCTTAAAAACGTTAGGTTTGTCCCTAACTTGAGTCATAACCTGATTTCATGTGTTGTCCTCGAAGAAGAAGGTCTAGAGGGCAAATGGGGAAAAGGTGTTATGAAACTTATGAAGGATTCCTTAACTGTTTTCAAAGCTGAACCTTTATGTGTGCAGTGTCAAATATGATGCATTTTCTGCAAATGTTGTTGAGAGTGACAAAACTGTTTTATGGCATAAACGATTAGGTCATATCGGTCAGAAGGGTCTTGAAATTCTCAAATCTAAAGGTGTTTTATCTGATAACATTGAGAAACTGAAATTCTGTGAAGAATGCATCATGGGAAAACAACATAAAGTTCAGTTTCCTGTTCCACCATACCCCAACCCCACTTCTTCATCTAGCATTTTAGACTATGTTGGGGGGTCTTCCAATACCCCAACCCATGGCGGACAAATATTTTTTATCCATCATTGATAATTTTTCAAGAAAAGTTTTCGTGTTTCTGATGAAGTGTAAATCTGAAGTTTTTGAACATTTTCAAAAATGGAAAGTCTTGGTTGAAAACCAAACCGGAAAAACTTAGAAAGCTTTGCGCACTGATAATGGTTTGGAATTTTGCAATCAAAGTTTTTCTGAGTTATGTGACAAATATGGTATAAAAATGCACAAAACAAATCCTTACACACCTCAGCAAAACGGTGTTGCTGGATGAATGAACATAACCATTCTAGAAAAGGTAAGATGCATGATTGTGAGTTCTGGTGTGCCTAAGTCTTTTTGGGGTGAAGCAGTGTTGACTGCAGTTTACCTAATAAACAAATCTCCTTCTGTTCCTTTGAATGGTAAGATTCCTGAATCTATTTGGTCGGGTAAACCAGTTGATTTATATGCTTTACGTGTTTTTGGATGTGCTGCATTTGTTCATCAAAGCATTGATAAACTTGAACCTAGATCACAAAAATGTGTTTTTATTGGATATCCTGATGGGGTCAAGGGTTATCGTCTGTGGCTCAAAAGCCAACCTGGGTTCAGGGTTCTGATTAGTAAGAATGTGGTCTTTAATGAATCAGATATGCCCTGTTTCTCTAAGATCCCAGATGAAAAAGAACCTTCATTAAAATCGAATTTCGTTCAGGTAGAGGAAATTTTGGGGGATAACCAACAGGTAGAGGGTAGCCTAGAAGAACATATTGATAACTCGAACCCTGGTGATGACTTAAATGACTACATGTTGGCTAGGGATAGAAACATAAGTTTACCTAGGCTCCCCTCTAAGTATAGTAATTTCCATGTTGCATTAAACACTGAATCTAAAGAACCTGGCACTCCTGAAGAAGCTCTAAAATCTGAAGATTCAGAAAAGTGGTTAAATGCAATGAAACATGAAATGAAATCTTTAAGAGATAATAAAACATGGATTCTGGTCCCATAGCCCAATAGTGGGTCGGTCATCGGGTGTAAATGGATTTTAAAATCAAACAGGAAGAAAACTCAAAAAGTTTTAAAGCTAGACTCCTTGCTAAAGGGTTCACTCAAAAGGAAGGTATTGCTTACACTGAAGTGTTTTCTCCTGTTTTTTAGTATACTACTGTTGGCATCCTGCTTGCATTATCTGCTCATTTTGATTGGGAGTTGAAACAAATGGATGTGAAAACTGCATTTTGCATGGTGACTTAGATGAGAACATTTACATGCATCAACCCACTAGTTTCATTGACAAATCCAAACCCGATTATGTATGTCTGTTAAAGAAATCATTATATGGGTTGAAACAGTCTCCGTGACAGTGGAACAAGAAATTTGATACCTTCATGCTGTCATTAAAGTACACTAGAAGCAATTATGATCACTGTCTGTACTTTAAATATGATGGCAATATCCCTGTATTTCTTGTTCTGTATGTGGATGATATGCTCATAGCTAGTCCCTGCATGTTGCATGTTAAAAATCTTCAAAATAGTCTTAGCAAGAATTTTGACATGAAAGATCTTGGCGATGCTAAGAAAATATTGGGCATGACTATTGAAAGAGATAGAAAGAACTCTATTATTGTGTTAAATCAAAGTGCATACATTATGTCCATGCTCGAAAAGTTTTCCATATTAGAATCAAAAGCAACTTCGGTTCCTCTTTCATCCCATTTTCAACTTAGTAAAGATCAATACCCCAAAACTGAAAAAGATAGGGAGAAAATGGAAAAGGTTCCATACTCAAATGCGATTGGTTCTATTATGTTCTTGATGATATGTTCCAGGCCTGACAATGCATATGCCATAAGTTGTCTTAGCCGATATATGTTTAACGTTGGTCTTCCCCACTTGGAAGCTTTGAAATGGTTATTAAGATATCTTAAAGGCTCTGTTAAAAATGGCATTAAATTTACTAAGTGTTCGGATGGAGTAAAACTTGTTGGATATGTTGATTCTAACTATGCTAATGACAAGGATAGTAGGAAATCCACTACTTCATATATCGTTACTTTGTGTGGGTCTTGCATTAGTTGGAAATCTCAACTCCAATGGTTTGTCGCTTTATCTACCACTGAAGCTGAGTACATTGCTGCTACAGAAACATTTAAAGAAGCTTTGTGGTTAGAAGGTCTCATTAAAGAAATAGGTTTTCTGAGTCAAAAAGTTAGTGTTTTCTTTGATAGCCAGTATGCTATCCAACTTTGCAAAAATCCTGTTTTCCATGATAGAACAAAGCATATAGACGTTAGATATCATTTCATCAGAGACATAGTCGTAAAGGAACTCATTCATCTAATAAAATTGATTCTGAATTTAATCCCTCTGACATGGGAACTAAGTGTTTAAATGTTGAAAAATTTACCAACTGTTTGGATATTTTAAACTTGCGATAAACTGTTCCCTGTCACCGTTTCTTTCTTTTATAGGTACCAAAGAATAAAAGGCGATGATGATAGTCAAAGATCCGGTCGTGGTATCGGTCACCCTCATGGGTCTTGGTCCAAGGTAGAGTATGTTGGAATTGGCCCATGACCCATTCGGGTAGGCCCAACTCACAGCCCTTGACTCCCACTACCAGGAAGGCTTCACCACCACTCACTGGCCCAATCCCCTTAGGCCCACTCCTTGTGCTATCCAGCCCACAACCCAACCAGCCCATCCTCTTACCTTTATATTTGTTGCCCTAGTTGACTTGGTCAGTCGTGACCCTTCCTTCCGCCGCTTCCTATCTGTTCTCTCTCGACCTCTGAAATGCCTCTTTGGGTTCTCACCCCATTTTCCCTTTTCCGATGGCCTCGAAACCAGCCTTCACCGCCATCCACCTCCTCTGACTCCTCACCTGTGTGTCGTATAAAAGGGCATTATCCCTTTGTATACGACACAGGCTGATAGTGATAATATTCCCCTTCCTCTCTTCTATTCTTGACCTTCCCTACTTCCATACACTGTGTGTGTCCCTGAGTTTTGTGTGTCCCTGAGTTTTGTGTGTCCTAAGTGGACAAAGGCCTTTGTGGTGGTTGAGTAACCGGTGGTGGGAGCCGACCTTGTGGGTGGCCGTGAGTTTCCCCGGATCTTGACTCCCTGAGCCTTAGATCTTGTTAGGATTTACTCTTACTGTTTCGATTGTACTTTTGAAGTTGTAATTTGTAGTTCTAAGTTATAATCGATTTGTAATAGTAATAAGTTCCTTTGTTTCCACTAGTGGATCTCAACACAACACGGACCATACTCACAATAATGTTTTTGTAAGGCTAGTATAAAAGGATTGCTTCCAAGATATGTTCAGAAATAAAGAGGTTTCAATATTTGTAAACACATAATATATGTTGTACACAATGCTAGCTGCTGGGAACGAACTTAGTTGCAATAAGCTAAAAAGGCGACAAACCTTTGTGCAACATACGACTCTACAAAGCTATAGACAAACTTGAGAACTAATAACAAGATAAACATAGTCAATCTACCAGGTATCGAACACTCAGGCTATTACACATGGAAGCAACAATATATAGAACATACACAAAATAGAAGGAGACACCTTTTCTCTTGCTCTGGGAGCTTGGTGTCTCAAGAGAACGTTCCTTGGTCTAGTAGGGAGTGGCACCCAAAAGAGAGAGAAGGAACGTCCTGTAATGGCTCGATGTTTCTGAATGAACTGCATCGTTCAGTGACTTCCCGTATTTCTTATGGTACTCTGCTTTTATGTACTGCATATCAATCTCTGTTCTCGTCACTATCACTCTAGTAAGGGTCGTATCGTCAGTTCCCATGCCCTTCATTGCCTTATACAGTACCTTAATGTATTTACAGCGAAGTGTCATTACTCAATGATAGTGGAATCGATAAACATTTACAATAATGAATTCTATCGTATATAGTTTGATGTGCATGCAAAAGTAGATATACAACACCCAATAATGCAAGAGAGTTATAATTTCAGGAGAATAAAATGGACGAAAAATGGCTGAATTTCTAAGACGAATGGTATATTTTACCTTGGCAAAGTACTTCCCAGGGTTTTCAGAACACTTGAGTATAGTCAAGAGTGCAAACTCAAAGTTTCCCGAGGTTTCACTTTTTATGGCCTGCAAGAAGATGCTCATTTAGCCAACAGACAGAAACCTTAAGGATATAACATCTCAAGAGAAGGTTTAGGGTTTAGGTTTTACCTTTTTCAGTGACTTCGCATACATGCTATGATAAGCAGAAGCAACAGCGGCCAAATGTGCCCGACTTCTTTCAGAAAATATACGTATGAAAGTCTTCTCATCAGTTCCCAGCTTCTTTTCCCCAGCTTTATAGAGAGCTTTAGCATCATGGTCAGCCAATTGCCTGTCCACCTCTGGACCTTCATACCGCATTACACTAAGGCAGGCGAGAAGCAACTGCAAAATGGAACTTACCAGCCGTGAGGTGGATATATGATACAGCAATGCATCTTATGCTGAAATGCTACTTTATAGGCGAGCAGGAACTGCCAATTGGCTTACAACACAAATGAGTTCTCAGTAGAGATAGTTACAACAAGAATCGACAGCAGAAGCTCTGAAAAATGCTACTTTATGTCATTGTGCATGTTCACATGAAGATGTGAGTATCTACTGCAGACAGAGATAGATAACAGGCATATATACACCACAAGTATATGTAAACACAGAGAGAGAGAGGGGGGGGGGGGGGGGGGGGAGAGAGAGAGACCTTTTTGTGATCACCAGATGCCTGGAACTCGATATCATGCTCAAGGTAAGCATGAAACCGAGCAAGGTATATTTGCTTAACATATTGTATTTGGGATGAAGTCCGAGAACATATTACTTCAGTAGCAGCTTTTAGATCAATGATGTCACCAGTCAACGCTTGCCTTATTATTGTTGCATCCCGTGTAGCAGGATCAGGCATCCACAATAAGACTGCTCTCTGAAATCATAGCAAAACATATATAATAGAAGAAAATTGCTTTAGGAACAGCTGGAATGTGATTCTTCAATTAAAGTATCTCTATCAAAGAATATAATATTGGACGAAAAAAATTCAAGAAATCTCGAAGGTTACACTATCACAAAATCGGGCAAAAAAATTTGGTCGAGTATCAGTTATTGAAAGGAAAAATTATGCCGATTCTCCTTGTTACCTTGAGGTCACCACTAAGTTCTGAATCCAGCCGTTTCAAAAGTTCTGTAGAATGCATATTTCTGTACTCTTGTTCAATAAGCGAACGCTGTGTTGCATCCCTATGGGCAAGGATGTTGACAATTGTAGCAGTATCACACCCAAAACCTAAACAATGCAATTAATAGTTAGATCTCAATGTATGCATTTCCGACTCGGATAAACAATATAGTTTGTTATAAATGCTCCTTGAATTATGAGCTTTAGCATTGCTTGAATGAAATGGAGATAGAATGGAGGGATATTGACAAAGAAAAAGAAGAGTCTTAGAGATTGACTGTTTACAAGCATAATTTTATTCTCGATCCAAATTTAGGACAAAGCAGAAAGTTGAGGCCTCAGGAACATCATTTAACCAGAAAAACTTAGCAAATCAAGAAGCAGATAGTCGTTGCTCATCGGCTTGTCCTAAATGGAAAATCAAAACCTAATGCTATGGTGTCTACAGAAATACATTAAAAGAACACGTCTTTTTGGTCAAAAACTATAATAAAAGGCCATTTATATGCAATTAGAAACCCAAAGGCTGGAAGTTGTAGTTAACCATCCAACAGAGAATCATAATATCATATTACTAACTCCCTCTCGTTCTTAACAAAGAGAGGAAAGCGGATCTAGAAAATATCCCATTGAAGAAAAGCTTTCATCTGTCGAAACATAACTGCAAAATATCGCAACTTTCTCGATCCTGTCTCAAATATTACTTGCCATTAACCTAGTAAATAGTTAATACAGAATATGTGGAATCAAACTAAGGTCTCGTGTCTACCGGGTAATTGAAAATCATTATCTATATTTTGTAGAGCAATGATATCGCTATTGTCGAGTCGATCTCAGCACTGTCGATCTTTAGTAACTTTGATTTGCACCAAATTCATATCTAACCTTTACCAAAGAAGTAAGAATTAACGTGCCACGTAACCTAGAATAAACAGTCTGAAAAAGAACATCACTTGAAGTTGAAGGACAACATGCTTCAGGTGGGAGTTTTTGGTTGTGTGAAGAGGATCTCGTTACCAAGTTTCAGGTTTAACTTGAGTAGACTAATTATTCACAAGGGTGAAGGCACTTGCCTAGTATCAAGGTTTTCGTAATTTCATAATATTCTGAGGAAATAATCTAACTGGTGAGAATTTGATCAACATGAAGAAAAACTATGACACAATCAATCCAAACAAGAAATCTTACTGGTGACAACTTGATCAACACAAAGAAAAACTCATGAAAAAATCGATCAAAACAAGATAACAAACGCCCAAAACTTGATCAGCAACAAATTATGAACCAGCAAACAAAAACACACAAAAATATCAAACAGGTAATCAGAATTTTGCTTGCAGAGCAAACTCAAAGCAGAAATTACAACAATGAACTAAACAAACTCCCATATCAATCTCATCCCTCAACAATTCAAACAAAAAAAAAAATACAAAAATGGTGAATTCACATCAAACATCAAATAAACAAAACCAATTTCAGAACTACATATTACAAAATCAAACCCACCAAAAAAAAGAGAGAAATAAATCAAAAGAAGAAACAAATACCCTTAAAAGCACGGTGGAGTTGCATAGCATCATCACGAGGCGTAGTTAACACCGGAGGAATACTCAACGTCGCCATTTCTAACTTCCGTTCCTCTCTTCACTTCTCAATTTCACGAAGACTGTGATCTATTCAGCTCAATCAATCAAAGGAAGATTTCACAATTTTAGCTCAACAAGCAAGCGAAGAGCATTTATAGCGCGTTGAGGAGCAGTTGGCGTACAACTTCCGAAGAGGAACGTACAACATCGGAGTTCTTCAACGAAGTCAACGAATGCGAACGTCAACTTTAATGAAAGAGTAAAGTATAGCGCGTCGATAGAATTTGACCCCATCAATTTATACCATTTTAATACGAAGTTTTTTGTGGGCCCGTGAAATAATTGGTTATTATGATGAGAGTTGGGAAAAGTTATAGATAATCCTAGTCCGCTTGACACGTTGGTCCTACGTGCATATAAAATAATATTATAAATTTTAAAGTATATATTATATATAAGGGTAAATTATAGTTAATTTTTCTGAAGTTTGACATAATTATAAATACACTCTCGTTGTTTGAGAAATTACAAATACCCCCCTGAGATTTGTAACCGTCTAACAAATAATTCATTTTTATTCATTTTTATTTGTAAACTGACTAAAATGCTCTTATATACTGAATTTTTTTTTATTTAATTTTTTTGAATTACAAATGCAGGGACAGGTTTCTTAAGTTTTTTATATAGAAGACGAATAATGCAATTTGCCTCGACTTATTTTTCTACAATTTTAATAAAAAAATTAAGAGCAAAATGATCAATTTCATGCCTTTGGTTAAAAATTACAAACATTATGGGGGTATTTGTAATTTTTCAAGCAACGAGGGGGTATTTGTAATTATGACAAAACTCAGGGTAGGTGGATGTAATTTACCCTATATATAAACCAATACATTATATTTAAAAAAAATTAAAAACTAATTTAGGTGTATTATCGGCATAAACAAAGAATTGGTGTCCCAATGTCATAAATCGTAATTTATGAGTGAGAAAGGTCTTTCATTTTTATATTAATAGAAATATATTTGTCAAAATTTGGGACCAGACCTCCGGAATATTTTTTAGGTTGGGAGGTTGAATAGTTGGATCTGTTAGATTCGGTTTAGAATATTAAAAATTAGAAAATATATATTTTTTAAAAATAATATTGTCATAAGTTTATAAATATGATAAGATAATATCAAACTATTTTTATAAGGATGAAGATGAACCACGTCACATTAGCATGTGTGAAGATGTACATAAGAATGATTTGATTATAAAAGATTTGTTTTATTTGTAATAAGTCAACCGGATAAATATAAATTTTCATTCATTTTTTTTATTTTATAATATTGTCAAATTCAGTTAATTTTAACGAATAGAAAAATCTATTTGTTGAATAAAAACAAAGTTAAGCTAATATCTTTTTGCCGAAATTTGAGACCTGGCCTCCAGAATTTTTTTAGGTTTGGAAGTTAAATGGTTCGAGAATACTGAAAAGCAAAAAATATATATTCTTCTAAAATAATACTGTCATAATTTTATAAATAAAATATGATAAGAAAATTTATAAATTTATAAGTACTAGTTTAGGTTTTAGAATATTAAAGCTTTCAAAATATATGTCACTGATGAGGAGAAAAATATTATTCACAAAAAGGCCCTCCAACTTATGGTAAATTACGCAAATACCCCAAATGGAAGTTAAAGTAGGAGTTGAGGGGAGTTAAGAGATGGGAGTTAAGAAGGGAGTGGGCATGTGAAATGACCGTCATACCCTCGGCAGATTAATTCTAGGCCGTAGGATCAAAGGGTTAAATTGTAACTTCACCCCCAAAAATTTACTATAAATAGGGGGTGAATTCGTTTGTAAACTGACATTTTTTACATGTATAAAATTTACACTTTACACGTTTCATTACTTTTTCTAGCTTCTTGTATTGGTTTGGTGTGCAAACGTGCATAGGCTTCATTCTTTCCGAATTATTCACCATCAGTCACACATGCATTAGTACATGTATACATACATGTACGTGTATATAAAATAAACACATATTTATCATAAGTGTTTAAATACACTTCATATAAGTATCTATATATAATTATAAAAGAAATATAAAAATATTTAGAGAATGGGTAGCTCATATTCAAGTCCAAAATACTAAAATTTGAGACCCGTCCGGAGATTCGGTTATGACTTCAAAACTCACCCTAAAGTGAATCCGAGTCTAGGTCTAACATGGTTATATGGGTAAATTAAATTTGGCCGAATCAAACCAATAATAGAGCAATTGTGGTACACTTGTTATGTGATTGGTCACTTTTCTGAATTGTGCACTAATCACACGACAAGTATATTGCACTTGCCATATAATTAATTTAGGTCTGATCGAACCAGGTTCGAGCTAAAATTTCCCATAAAATTGAAAGTTCTGTGTAATTTTATATTATTATTCGTAGAAGTAATATTACATTATTACTAGTGGTATCAGACCATTACTTTTAAACGCTAAATAATTTGAAAAAAAAACAAAAAAAAAACAATGTAGTATTATTTTGAGCCATCCAAAAGAAAAAGAAAATTGGAGGCTTTACCTTTTGGGCAAAATGAGTGCTTAATCATGTGATAGGTTAATGTTCAACAAAAAATATATATACATATAATTTGAATTTTTTTTGTATTAATTAGAATTGATCAAACTGAATTTTGGAAGGAAAAAAAGGGATAATTACATTTATACACTATAATTATGATCTAATTACACAAATCACCCTTGTCCTTTCATAATTATAAAGGTTAATTACACTTAGACCCCTCCTGAAAATGCATAATTACACTTTCCCCTAAAAAAGTTTTGAAATTACACTTATACCCCTTTCGAAAATTCTCTGTTTACACCTGATCTTCATTCATTAAAGTATGAACTGAAAATGTTCATGTCAACAAAAATAATTACATAAATTTTTAATTTTACTTTTCATTTAACATTTTTGTTCAATAAATTGGTACTTATAAGGAAAAACTATAATAATCTTGGCATCACTCCATATATGTACATTACATTTATCCTCTTATAAGTACAAAAATGTAAATCAGAATATTAAATGACGGGAAAAATTAAAAATTTATGTAATTATTTTTGTTGACGTGAACATTTTTCGTTTGAACTCTAACGGATGGGGGTTAGGTGTAAACAGAGAATTTTCGGAGGGGGTGTAAGTGTAATTTCAAAAAAAATTTGAGAAAAAGTGTAATTATGTATTTTCAGAGGGGGTCTAAATGTAATTAACCCTTATAATTATAAAAACCATCCATGACAGTAAAAAAATAAGGGTAATTTGTGTAATGATGTTAATATTTTTGGGGGGTGTATGTGTAATTTTTTAAAAAGTAAGGGTAGTTTGTGTACATGACATTGACGTTTTTAATGGGTGTATGTATAACTTTTCAAAAGACATGAGTGATTTATGAAAATAGGAGTTGTAGATGTAATTATTCCTGCATTCTAAATTTCTAATTGTGAAAACATAAATTACCAACCCGTATCCCCATTCGTGTGCAAATTTTCTCGAACCAATAATAGCCATGAATCGAGAGTGGAGATTAGTCTCGAGTTCAGTGGATTCGAGGAACCTCGTGGTAAAAACACCAAAATAAATTAATTTGTTACAAATTGTGATGCAATAGGTTTATTTTGGATTTCTGGGCCTCGCCATATTGGGCAGGTTTTACACTTCAGAATTCTTGGTGGATTCAATATTGGGCTCCACAATTTTGTTAGGCCCAATTTACAAATTTCTTTGGGCCAATGTGTCTAAATTGGTTAGGCCCAGATGTATTTTTCCCAAATCTATTCCTCTTGGGTTATTTTTCTCCATTATTAAAGAGTTTCATCACCTCTTGAAATTATTTTTTAAAAGTTTTTTTTTTTGTTTTCTTTTCTCTTTTGGTAGTTGAGTAAATTGCCAAGCAACCAAGCTCCTTAATATATCTTTCCATTAAAGGAGTTGGATGATTATATTAAATGATGTATGATGGGAGATTTTAGCTTGCGAAGGATTTGGTCAAATTTGAATTAATAGTATAATTAGTGCGCAGTTCAAAAAAAGTGATTAAGTTTGTCAATTACAAGATAAACACAATTATATCTGTTATACCATTGGTTCAATTCAATCAAAACTTTTTTGGTGCATGATAGGGCTTTGGAATGAAAGTTATGTCTTTGGCCAAGTTTATTTAAAAGATCTTAGAAGCTCATATATATTAGATATTTTTAGAGCTTATAAAATATTAGATATCATTTTAAAAATAAGTTCAAAAAAGTGTTTGAATAAAGTAAAATATGGAGCTTATGCTAACGACAAATTTATAATTAATTTGAAGTAATATGTTAGGATTTTATAAATAAGTAAACAATTCCGTACTTTAAAACAAAAACAAAAAAGAGCTTAAATGTTTTTAAGTTTTAACATCTTAGATGCTCATGATATAAGCTCCTTTTCTTTTATTATTGTTGCTACTTGTTTATAAAATCTTAACAAGTTCCTTCATATTAATTATAAATTTGTCATTACTAACATTTTATAAATTTCATAATTTGATTTTATCCAAACACTTAATAAACTTAATTTTAAAATAAGATCTAACTGAGTCATGTCAATACCTGTGGTGTTCAAGCCAACAAAAGTAAATTCAAACTACCTAAAGCCTTGCTCACATCTATAAAAAGGAGTTTTCACCGTACAACAGTCATTACATACACAACACACAAGACGTATAGCAAAGCCAAATGACTTAAATCCAAAAGCTCTCTATCACAACGTTTGATCAGCAAAGTACGAAAGATTCATGTCTTCCTTGACATCAAATCCTTCAAGTCTTGATACCATATTTAAGGTGACACGTTATTTGCTCCACAAAGTCAAAGGAGATTCTGCATTCATATTCAAGGATACATTTGGATCAAAATTTGGAGCGAGAATTAGGAGATTATCTTCACTTAGAGATTGTAACACTTTTTTCTTAGGATGAATTACAATCACCTCATTTGAGGTTTGACATAATTACAAATATCTCCTTATTATTTAGAAATTTATAAATACCCACTGATTTAACGTCCGTCTAACAACGAGTTCATTCCGTTAGGTATCCATCCAATTTCTGTAATGAACTCCCCAAAATGCCCTTTTGGATTATAAATTATAATTTTTTATATTTTTTAGAATTTTCTAAAATATTTTTATGGATAAATATTCTCTATGGATTATTTATTTTACCCACCCTCATACTTTTTGAAAAAAAAGAAAAAAAAAAAAAGATCGCCAGGGTTAAAGTAGTACTTTCACATCTCCATCTAAAGGACTATATAATTATTTTCAATTTGAGAAGTGCATTTGTAATTTTTCAAACAACGACTGTGTTTTTATAATTATGTCAAACCTCAGGAAAGGTAGTTGTAATTTACCCGTTTTTTTATTTAAATTGATAAAATTTATTTTGTCCATATATTTTTTATCTTATAATTTATTTTTGCAGATACAAAATTTTATGTAAACAATAATAATGTAATAATCGCTTTAATTCAAAATCCGAGGATAGCTATTAACATAATATAGCTAGGCATTAAACTACTAATTAACCCCCACTAACCTCAACTAGGACTTAATTAGGGTTCCATAAACCACATAAAAGTGCGGACTATGTTTGAATTGTGGATAAAGGTATCTAGGTTTTCATAGTCTAAACAAATTAGTTTAAATAAATTTGGTATTGGTTCATCATCATGTCCATACAAGCAACCGGAATTTATTAATCCTAATTATAACAAATGGATTTAATTCAAAATATTTTTGTTCTTGAAAGTTGTAATTATCTTTTTATGTGAAACTATGAACTATTATACATTTTGAATAAATCGATTATAATCATTCATATCAAATATCTTATATCTAATAATTTACCGATAATTATAACAATTGTTAGTATATATTACATATATATATATATTGCATTTTAATATTAAATTATAACATGTGTCCTTTCATTTTCTTTCCATTGATGTTGAGGTTAGTGGGTGTTTATGATATTAATATTTGTAATATTTCTTTTCATTACATCATCCCACTACCACACCATATTCATACCTCTTTATACCCATTTTCTAGTCATTTATCCCCACTATCTATTGTAACCTATAATATAATTGTCCACTAATTTACATTAAAATAGTGGATGACTTCTACACCTATAAAAGGGGCACTATTCTACCTTGTTCAAATATATGCACATATATAATATTTCTATATGCAATTTTCCTATAAGAGATAGTTATACTAGTTGAAGGAAGGTGTTCTTTTTTGTGGAGCTTTGGACTCTACAACTTGTCCAAAGTGTGTTAGAGTCATACGATGTTGTCGGATTGTTGTATCCTGGAGGGGACAAGTCAAGAGTGATACTGCTGGACCAGTGAGAGTATTTTGCTGCAGTGGACTTGAATCTCCTTAAAGAGAGCGAGATATCCGCGCCTCAGCCTGATGACATTTTTGTATCTTTTTTAATTGTAATTGTTATTTCTACAATAATTTTAAGGAGATTCATATGGCTACAATTGAAAAACCAGTGGATGTCGATGTGGGAGATCTCAACAAGCCCTATCGGTTCAACGGTACCCATTTCAAGAGATGGAAGGGTAAAGTACTTTTTTACCTAAGTCTTCTCAAGGTCTCTTATATTCTCACTGAAAAAAACCTGAGCAAGATCGATGACACTAACATGAATGATGATGAGTATGCTATCCACCAAAAGAAAGTGGAGAACTACACCAACGATGCATTCAAATGTCGGTATTATCTCCTCAACTGTCTATCTGATAATTTTTATGATTATTATGATAGAACATACTCTACTGCAAAGAAAATTTGGAAAGCATTGCAGAGTAAGATACCGAAGAGGCAGGTGCAGAAAAATATGCTGCTAGCAGATTTTTTCGATTCCAAATGGTGGATAACAAATCAGTGGCGGACCAAGCTCAAGATTTTATCATGATTGTTGGAGAGCTCAGGTCGGAGGATATCAAAATTGGAGATAACCTTGTTGTTTGTGGCATCATTGACAAACTTCCACCTTCATGGAAGGAATTTCATAAAACCATGCGCCACAAACAAAAGGAAACAACTCTTGAAATATTGATAATGCGAATCCCGCATGGAAGAAGAAACAAGGGGCCAAGATGCACTATTGCAACCACCAGAGAGCAGTGCACAACCCATCTCAACAAATGTAAATTTAATTTCATCAAATAATGTTGCACCCAACTCTCACAAAAAGACCTATTTGAAGCCAAGAAAGAAGTTTTCCAATAAAACTTATGCTAAATTTCCCAAGAAAAATAATGGGAACAACCAAGCACAAGAACAAAATCCAAGAGCATGTTATTTTGTGGCAAGAGTGGGCATATTGCTCAATTTTGCAAATATAGAAAACGTGAGCTTGCTCCGCAAGCTAACATAGTTGAGGAGCCATTTGTGGCAATGATAACAGACATACACATGGTTGAAAGTGTTGATGGGTGGTGGGCGAACTCTGGTGCAAACCGCCATGTTTGTTATGAGAAAAATTGGTTCAAAATTTATACTTCATTTGACGAGCCGAGAACTATTATGCTTGGCGATTCTCATACCACCCAAGTGCTTGAAATTGGAGAAGTTGAATTGAAATTTACCTCATGAAGGGTATTGACCCATATTTAATGTGGGCTTATGAATTTAATTTCTTCATTACGAGCCCAAATTTATTATGGACTTTTATCTTGGAACCCAATTGCTAGCCGATTTATTTGGGCTTTAATTGGTAATTTATTCCAAAATATTTTGACGTCAACAGATGCCCCCACTTCAAGGCTCGGCAGAAAACATGCCAATTTTCGTCGGAGGCGGGACTTGAAGTAATTCTTTCTCGTCTTCCTTTTTTTTTTTTTTTTTTTTGAATATGAGCCTATCAAAGACCCAAGACATTTGCTTGACAAAAGGCCCAACAATTTTGGCCCAAATTCAGTCGACTTCGCAACAGCTTGGCAAAAAAAATTTTTGATAGCCATTTGGTTTCTTTTGGCAATTGCATCAGATTTTCCTTATGCACATCTTCAGCATAACTCAAATTCCTTTTGAAATGCAATGTGGTTTTCTCCATTAGCACATTCTCGGTTCACGTGCTGGACTTTGATGGAAGGTTTCCAAATTTTAATTTTGGAATTCAAGTATAAAACTATGATCATCATAATGAATTTCTTCACGGTAATATAAACAGAACATTGATCTCCTCCTATTTTGCCTCCGCGAACAGAATCTGTTATTGCTTGGTGTCTTTTAAACATAAGTTGGTATGAACTCATTCATCTTTTCTTACAAAGGCTTCCATTGAATCTTGCTCACAAAGTATTTATGAACTTGACCACAAGAGATTCTTTGTATTTTAGCTCATGCTACTTGTTTTCACGTATGTGCATGCGTACGCATATTCCTTGGCTCCTAATTTCTTCATACTTCTCCTTTTTTTTTGTGTAGACATGGACTTCGAAGATCGTACCGAGCCATTCCCAAGCATCGTCATACGAAGCGGTAAGGACAATCTCAAGGTGAAAGGCACCACCTTAGGCGTTCATGAGCCGGCCAATGTCTCCCATCCTTCCAAGTCTCATTCTTCATGTAAGTCCATGCATCTTCATGAGTGGTCCGAAGAGGCGATGAAAGACACGCTTGACCCCCGTTCGAATGTTTCTTCTCAAGCCAAGGTATTGTTGCTCAAGTCCTCTCTTCATGACGTCAAGGCCGATACCGAATTTGTTCTTCCGAACCGCCACCTTCCCACCAACGGGACTTCATGGAGGACTCCTCAATCGAAGTATGGTGAAGTATCCTTTTACCCCGGCTATTGGGAGTGGACCGAAGACGTGCTTGGTCACCACGCGACTATTCTTCATGCCGCTAAGATTCACGCAACCGTGCACGCATCTCTTTTCACGTACGTCTGCAACAAGCATGTTCTCCAAGCCTTCCTTGAGCTATGGTGCCCTTCTACGAACACTTTACATGCCGACGTTGGAGAGATATCCATTTCCTTGTGGGACATCCGTGGACTTTGTGGGTTACCCGTGCGTGGAGAATTTTACGACGAGGTCGTCCCTTCTTCTAAAGACTTGCTAGGGGATAAAGTGTGTAAGCCTTCCGTTCCACGAAGCTGCAAATATTTGCTTTTGGCATACCACCGCCTCCCTAAAGACACGAACGGAGTACTTGTTTCCAATTGGGTCAACTTTTGGTTCAAAGGACCTCTTCGCTACACCGCGCCCCCTTTGCGTTCTTCTAGGAAGAGAGTCAACGAGCCCAAGCTTTCTCGTAATCCTAGTGGCGACGTCGACATTTTGAACCTTCCTCGGAGCAAAGATTATGACGAGCCTTTTACCGCACTGTAGATTCCCGAAGATATACGAGACGAGACCTATGTGGCGGCTTTTCTCTCGTGTTGGCTATGTAACTCTGTCCTTCCACACGGCAAAGTTGGTAAGGTACGTGCTTCCGTTTTCAAAGTTGCAAGTAGGATTGCTCATGGTGAATGTTTTTCTTTGGCTATGCCCGTCTTGGCGAGCATCTATCGAGGCCTTAGGGACATGTCCACTTCCACGAATTTGTTCGAGTCTTCTGCCGTCTTTCCCATTCATTTCGTGTATAGTTGGATTGGGCGTTATCTTCAAACATGGCTAGGCATTTTGAACCGGCCGAGGCGCGCAACTTATTTCATGGCATCAATCTTTCGAGACTTTTGTACGTGCATTTTCATCATCAAAGCCCCACCTTGTTGGTAGATGACGCGAGCTTATCGAACACCTATAAGGACCTCTTCGTCGCTTGGCGCTCTAGCTATTTGACACTTCGGATTGAGGCGAACTCCATCGTTGAAGCTTATAGTCCCCACCGCTTTAGCCGTCAATTTGGTTTTTGTCAAGACGTTCTGGGGCGTTTGAAGAAGGAGATCTTGTCTTGTAGCTTGAAAGAACTTGGGTGACTTTGGCAATCTTCCACTTTGTCCGGTACTTCATCTAAGCTTTTTATTCCCGGTAGCACTTCTTCATCCCCTCTCATCACGAAGGAGTATATGGAGTGGTGGACCAAGTGCAATAGGATTCACCCCGAGAAGAGTACAAGAGTTGTTCTTAAACTCAATCATCCTCCTGGTTTGGAGAAGGAACCCAAAGATAATCGAGCCATTCCCGCCGTCAATGTTGATGAGACGAAGACCGCCACTGCCGCTCCTAAACTAAGACACAACGTGCTTGTGGACACTCCCCTTGGTGCTTTTTCCGGTGAAAACGACGTGATCTCCGCGTTATCCATCTCGAACGAGCAACTTAGCAATCCCCAACCACGTGAGAAGGTTTTTGACTTAGATGCCATTAGTGTGAATTCTTCGTTCTTTGAGGACGTTCCCAGTTCTTTCATGCCTTTAGACGAGTTGGCGCTCTACGTAAATATATCGCCACACTACTTTCACTATGTTTTCTTGATCTTTTTCTCTTGCATTCATATAACACTCTTTCCTTTTCTTTTTTTTTTTGTTTCAGCTTGCGGGTCTTGGAGAAGGAGTTCCCATGACTCCGGAAGGTAGCATTGCCTCGGTGAACGGAACTAGCGCATCCAACTTGCCCGACGCGAACGCCACTCCGCACGGCGAATTGCAACTTATTCCACGAGATGAGCCTCTTTCCGCCGGAACTTCTAGCAAACGCCCGAAGATTGTGCTACCGGTCATCGTGGAGAAGTTGCCCCCCGCGGAAGATGTCTTGAAGAAGCCAAAGAAGACTTTTGAGGTTCCACCTTCTTCCCATGATTTCTGCCCTCAAGCTATCAAAACGGAGGCAGAACGGGTGTTGCTCAAGTTCTATTGGGAACGCATATGCCAAAAGATCGCGATGACCCCCCTTGAACGACTTCCCGAGGTGAAACAAGTTGTTGATGCTTTGATCAAGGAGATGGCCATCTACATGAAGGACGTATCCCTTTTAGAGAGTCACTTGAATGTCTTCTTTGACGGTGCCTCCAATTACACGAAGACCAAGTTGGAATTTACTCAAAAGATCACGCGTGAGGTTTATGAGAAGTCTCTCTCACTTGCCAGAGGTGATCTCTCGATTGCCGAAGCACAAGAGAAGGAGCATGGGAACAAGGTGAAGAGTCTTGAAGCCGAGATCCTCCAAGTTGTTAACCAACACGGCGTGTTGAAGAGACAACTCGAGGAATTACAACGCAAGGAGGAGTCCATCAACTCATTACTTCATGATGTCAAAGAGAACTTGACCGATCTTCAGAAGGAGGTGGCGACTAAGAAAGAGAAGATCTCAATGCTCAAAAACACCCCTTATCTTTCCGGAAAGGAGATTGAAGTATTGGAGAAGATGGAAGCATTTCTCGAGGAGTCGAAGAAGGATTTAGCAAACTTTAGTTTATTTGCTTGAATGTTTAAAACTTTGATGTTTATCTTTATCTTTTTCTTGTCTTTTCATTCACCTCTATGTAGACGAATTCTTTGATGCAATAAAATACTCCTTTTACGTAATTTCTTCTCAAAATTTAGCTTATTACGTAACATTTGGAGCACTTCTTTTCTCGTTGTAGTTTAGGCTCATGTGTCATGGAGCGTGGTCTTCATGGGTAGTAACGCTTCAGGAACTTGCTGTTTATGGGACCAATCCGCAGGCCATCTTTATCGACCAACTTGTAGGCACCATTCGTGTAGGCTTCTTTTACCACGTAAGGGCCATCCCACTTGGACACGAACTTGTTTCCCATTCGCTGTGTAAGGGTGATTGGTCGCCTTACCGCCAGGACCAAATCTCCGACTTGAAATGTCCGAGGTCGAACTTTCTTGTTGAACGCTCTCGTCATGCGGGCTTGATAGCATTGAAGTTGTTGTTGAGCCTCAAGTCTTTTTTCATCCAGTGTCTCTAACTCTTCTAACCTCAGACGAGCATTATCTTCGGCGGTGAGTCCTTCTTGTATCGCGATGCGGAGCGAAGGTATTTGACTCTCCAAGGGAAGCACGGCTTCAACACCATAGACTAAGGAATATGGAGTAGCTTGAGTAGCGGTCCGATGTGTCGTCCGGTACGCCCATAGTGCTTCGCCTATCCTTTCGTGTCAGTCCCTCTTCGACTTCGACACCACCTTCTTCAAGAGGTTGCAAAGGGTTTTGTTGAAAGCTTCCGCCAAGCCATTCGCCGCAGCGTTGTACATTGAAGAGTTGTGTTGCTTGAAGCCGAATTGTGCGCATAGCTTGTCCATCGCCTTGTTGTAGAAAGGTCTTCCGTTTTCGGTGATGATGTACCGAGGCACCCCATACCGGAAGATAATGTTGACGCGGATGAAGTCTACTACAGTTTTCTTCTTCACTTCTTTGAGTGGAATGGCTTCAGCCCATTTTGAAAAGTAGTCGGTAGCTGCAAGAATGTAGATGTGCCCGGCAGACGACTTAGGAGTGATAGGCCCTACGACATCAAGTCCCCATGCGTCAAATGGCCATGAAGCGACTATAGGATGTAGAGGCTCTGGCGGTTGATGGATGAAGTTGGCGTGCAGTTGGCAGGACTCGCATTTCTTCGCGTACTCGAGGCAATCCTTGATCATTGTGGGCCAATAGTAACCCATCCTTTTGATTCTGAAGTGGAGCTTCGGGCCGGATTGATGTGCGCCACATACTCCCGAATGAGCTTCTGTCATGGCTTCGATGGTTTCCTCACCGTTCAAGCAACGCTGGTAAGTACCTTCGAAAGATCGCCGATACAAGGTGTCCTTGTGCAGGATGAAGCGGGATGATCTTCGTCGCACCTCTGTTTTATGGCGAACATCGTCTGGTAGCTTGCCATCTTTCAAATACTCCATCAACGGCTTTCTCCAATCTTGATCATCAGTGGTAGCGGTCGTGATAGCATAAGAGTCCTCCTGATCGGATATAGCAAGTGAGGGAATTACCCATCTGTTGCACACAGGGACGTTTCTTGTTTCCCCTTCAGATAAGGCCAAGGTGGTCGTTAGGTTGGCTAGTGCATCTGCCATTCTGTTATCTTTTCTTGGGATATGATTCAGAGTCACACTCTCGAATCCTTTGAGTAGATGTGACGCCTGCCGGAAGAAAGGTACAAAGTCGTCTTTCTTGACTTCGTATACGTGGAGAGTTTGGTTGATGATCAACTCTGAGTCGTCGTAGACTTCTATTTCTTGATACTCAGCAACATTATTGAAGCATAGTTCGCTCAAGACGACGGAGTAAGTCAACACTTGCCTCTCTGGTGAAACAAAGACGATGCCTACCCCCGCTCCATCGGATCGCGCTGCCCCATCGAAAAACATTGTCCACGCCGGGAGGATTTCGACAGAAAAGACGTCTTCGTCAGGAAAGTCATCAGATATCTCCCATTCAGCTGGCACAGGGTGGTCAGCTAGGAAGTTTGCAAGAGCTTGTCCTTTGACGGCTTTCTGGGGCACGTATTCTATCTCGTATTGGTTGAACACGATGGACCATTTTGCCAATCTCCCGGAGAGCACAGGTCTTGACATCACGAACTTGACCGGATCAGTACGAGAAATGAGTCTTATGGAGTACGCCTCGAAATAATGTCTCAACTTCTTGATGGCATAGAATAGTGCCAAGTAGATCTTCTGCACAGGTGAGTACTTTAATTCATTTTCAGTCAAGGTCCTACTTAAGTGGTATAGGGCTTTCTCTTTTCCTTCTTCATTCTCTTGTGCCATGAGCGCGCCCACAGACCTTTCTTGCGTTGCTATGTACAATATAAGCGGCTTCCCGGATGTTGGAGCTCCTAAGACTGGCGGATTTAGTAGATGTTTCTTGATGCTTTCGAAGGCGTTTTGACATCCTTCATCCCACTGGAAAGGAGCGTCTTTCTTCATGAGGTGGTTGAAAGGTTGACATCTTCCAGCCAGGTTTGATATGAACCTCCTTATGAACGCGAGATTGCCTTGAAGACTTCGCAGCTCCTTCAAGTTTCTTGGTGGTGGCATTTTCTGAATGGCGTCTACCTTCATAGGATTGACTTCAATACCACGGTGGCGAACAATGAAGCCAAGGAATTTTCCAGACGTGACGCCGAAGGCACACTTGAGGGGATTCATCTTTAGGTTGTATTTCCTCAAGCGGTTGAATATTATCCGGAGGTCCGCCAAGTGTTCTTCTCTTTTCTTGGTTTTGACGACTAGGTCATCTACATAGCATTCTACCTTGTCGTGCAATATATCGTCAAAGATGTTCTGCATAGCACGTTGGTAAGTGGCGCCTGCATTCTTCAACCCGAAGGGCATCACCTTGTAGCAATAGATTCCTTTGGGAGTACGGAAGGCTGTGCATTCCTCATCTTTAGGCGACATTCTAATTTGGTTGTATCCTGAGGAGCCATCCATGAAAGACAATGCTTCATGTCCTGTAGTCGCGTCAACCATGAGTTCAATGATGGGCAATGGGAAGTCATCCTTTGGACATGCCTTGTTCAAGTCTCGAAAGTCAACACAAATACGAATCTGGCCATTCTTCTTCTTGACAGGCACAATGCTAGAAATCCACGTCGGGTATTTGACTTCTCTGATAAACCCAGCGTCGATCAGTTTGTTCACTTCTGTCTCGATGCGAGGAATGAGGTCCGGACGGAGAACTCTTTGCGACTGCTTTACCGGTCGCTCTCCATGCTTTATGCCAAGGTGGTGGATAGCAACTTTCGGGTCTAAGCCTGGCATCTCTTTGTATGTCCACGCGAAGATATCTCTATATTCACTTAATGTCTTGAGGTATTGCCCCTCTTCCTCCGAGCTTAGGAGTGTACTGACGAATATGGGGCGCGGCTCCTCAGCTGTGCCAAAATTCAATTCCTTGAGCTCATCGACAGTCGCTTATTCGCCATCTTCAAGCTGTGGGGGAGCGTTTTGGACTTCATCTTCGGAAGCGTCCGAGTCGGAACCTTCGTCAATGCTAACATGATTGGAGCCGACGATGACTTCTATCTCTTCATCATTTAGAGCGTCAGATGAATCGTGTGATCCCCTAGCGACATGCTGTTTTATTCTAATTGGTCCCCCTGAAGAGATGATTAGAAGTGAAGTCTTACCTCTTTGGGATTGAGATAGACGCAGTGTTTCATCCACATCATTTTTCTTTAGCTCTTCTATCTCATCAAGACGACCTTTCTTCTTATAGTGTTGAGCATGGCCGTCTCCAAGGCGGTCGAACACTGACTCCCGCTGGCGTCGCCTCGTATTGTCGAATGAAGTTCCTCCTGCCTCGCCTAGTCGTTCAAAGACGGAAGTACGCGCCTTAGGAGTACCGAGCCTGTCGAATACCGAGACACGGCTATCATTCGGTCGTTGACTTTCATCGCTCTTGTCATTCGCGGAATATATTGTGCAGTTACGCGCTCGTTTTTCTTTCTTGTATGAATCTTCACAGATTCATCTGGAGAGAAGCCCAAGCCGGTACGGGGTTGATCTACGCGGTAGCCTTGTCTTCTCAGTTTGTGTTGCGCCTCTGTCAACCCGTGGATTTTTTCTCCGTCAACTCAGGGTTTAACTTGTTGAGTCTTGATGGCGCCGAAAAATCATAGCCGGACTTTGCCAAAAGGTGATACGCTTTAGGACCAAATGCCCCCTGTATGTCTTTGTGTTGGTCTTTTAGAAAAGGAGAATCGCTCAAAATCGGTGGACGTAGGCCAGTAATTGGCATGACTAACTTATTCTTGATTTCTTGAAAGTCATCGGCCCTTGGCTCTTTGAATTGTCCCCTTCCTTTGAAGAGTAATGGAACATCTTGCTTTGATTGGTTTTGCTTTCCCCTGCTATTTGACCGAACCATATATCGAAACACTGGCAAGTATGGTGGTTTCTTGAATTCATGCCTTTCAGCGGTTGGGGCTTCATCAATCGTCCTCTTACTAACATCTTCATTGTTGCTTTTAGAGGGCGTAGCCTCGGGATGTATCTCCTCGATGGAATGACCAATCGGAAATCTCGAGGGCAACACTTCTTGCATGGTGTCGAGATCGAGGTAGAGTTTTGCATCAGCGAAGTATGACTCCACCTCGGTGAAAGGTTTCATATCAGCATCAGCCTTCACGATTTCCCCGTTCTTGATGTATTTGAAGCATTGGTGTAGTGTTGAGGGAACAACTCCATTTTCATGCAGCCACGGCCTTCCTAGCAATAGGTTGTAGGAGGTTCTTGCATCGATGACGTGGAAAAGAGTGCTTGCTTTCAATTCCCCTACGATGAGGTCGAGCCGAGTCATGCCAATAGCTCGTTGAGTCCCTTGATCAAAGCCCTGGATGGTCAAACGGCTACGGGATAAGTCTTCCAAAGTTATGCCCAACTTCTTCATGGTGGACTTCGGCATGATGTTGACATCAGATCCACCGTCTATGAGTATGCGATTTACTCTTTGTTCTTGTACGAACCCCAAGACGAAGAGTGGTCGGTTGTGCGTCTTCGAGCCAAACAGTAGGTCCTCGTCTGTGAAGGATATGGTGGTGCAGCAAGAGACCAATGATTTTCTTCTATCTTTTCTTGGAGAAGTACTCGCGGTCTTGTTCTTCCGCTCAAAAAATGCCCGTGGGAAGAATTCTTCTAACGTCACCGGAAGGCGCTGGCGGGCCATCTTTTTTGACTTATTTTTTCGTCTGCGCACGTCGCGGGCGTTTGTTCGAGCGTGGCTTCCTTGGGAGCGTGGGATGGAGCTTGTCAACATGCCATCTTTGTCTTTGTCGGCGCGTCACGAGGGTCCATCCTTCGTCATCGTCGGTGGGTTCCTCTTTCTTGTTGACGAGCGGAGCTTCAACTTGTATTGGTTCAAGACTCCCAAACTAAAGTAAAGACGATGTCGTTGTGATTGATTGCTTGACTTCTAGCTTTTCTTTCGAGACTTGCACACCATTCGTTGGAGTGATGCTGGCGACATTTGCCCCCGCTGTCTCTTCGACATCTAAAATTATCTTCCCTTCTTTGGCTAGCGCCATGATCCTTTCTTTGACCACGAAGCACTTTTCTATAGGATGACTAACCACCCGATGATACTTGCTATACTTGGGGTCGTTCACCCTCCCGGCTTTGTCCGGACGCTTTGACTCTGGCAACTCAATCAACTTTCTCTCCAAGAGTTCGTTGAAGATATAGGGCACGTCAGAGTCGGGGAATGGGTATTCTTTCTCTTGCAGTTCTTTCAACGTAGGCCGACGTCTGTCGTTCGTCATACGTTGGTCTTCGGACTTCTCCAACCTCTTCTTATCATTTGAAGAGATCTTGACAGGAGCTGTCTTGATGGCCATGGACTCTTTGACACTTGTTTTGACAAATTTCTCGCCTTTCTTTGAATCTTTCTTATCCTTTCTTTGATCATCGATTGGGAAGGCGGTTTTATGGTTGGCAATACTCAACTCAATGTCATGGGCACGTGTAGCCAATTCTTCGAAGTTTCTTAGCTTGATCCTTGGAGAATGTAGAGAAGCCCCCAGTGCATACCTTGAATGCACATCTCTATGGCCGACGCCTCTGAAAGTTTGTCTTTGCAGTTTAAGCTCAAGGAACGCCAACGGTTGATATAGTCAACAACCGGTTCATCTTTCCATTGTCTTGTATTGGTGAGTTCAATCATGCTCACCGTGCGCCGAGTGTTGTAGAAGCGGTTGAGAAACTCTCTTCCCATCTCCTCCCAACTATCAATTGACTCGGGCTCTAAGTCAACATACCAATCAAAAGCATTGCCTTTGAGTGATCGGACGAATTGTTTTACCAAGAGATCGCCATCGGTACTGACATTGTTGCACGTCTCGATGAAGTGGGCGATATGCTGCTTGGGGTTGCCTTTTCCATCAAATTGCTGCAATTTTGGCGGTTGGTATCCCATCGGCATCCTCAAGGAGTTGACTCGCTTGGTGTATGGCTTCGAGTAGGCGGGCGAGTGCTGTGCAGATCCACCATATTGAGCCTTGATGGTGCTAGCGACCATCTCCTGCAGCTGTTGGACGGACAACGCGACGATGGAGGTCACGGAGTGACTAGACTTTTGGACGAACTCTTCCTTCGGTGGCTCTTCGTCCGTTCGCTTCTCTTTTCCGGCGTGTTTTGAAGCAGACGAATGATTGTGGCTTGATTCTCCAACGTTGGTTGGCTCGAGTTTGTTCATCAACTGAGCAATCTGGAGATCTTTGTCTTCCATAATCTTTTGGAGGTCGGCTATGGCTTGGGCCATTTGAGCGACTTGTTCCTCCATCGTCACGGCCTCGGTCATCCATGGCGGGGAGAGTGGCAAAAGGAGTAGGCTTCGAGTTGATCTCGGTAGGGCTTGCCGAGTTCGAGCCGTCGGAAGGAGTGGTGTCCACGATCTTGCCCCCGGTGGAGGATTGACCGCCGGTAGTGAAGTTGATGATGTTCTTCTCACTCAAGGCGACTTGGTTCTTCTTTGGTGCCATTGAATGCTTGGAAGTGATGATTTTGAGTTCTTGCGTAGAATGAAGGGATGAGGGGTAGAGATTGTCCGACTGGGCGTGCCAGAAATTTGTTCACACAAATTTCGTGTCTGCAAAAAAATAATTACACGACAAGAAAAATATGGACCAAATGCTATATTAATTTTAATATAAAGTGGTTTACAATCTCTGAATTTAAGTAACCCCCTGATTCTTCACTACGAATATGGATTCAAGGGCTTGAAGCTTGTTCTTGAATCAGATGTGTAATATCCCTCTTGACTTGTAGAAGGCGATCACGTAGCACTTTGAAATTTTGTATCAAAGTCTGGTAGTTGCAGAGCTTCGTTGTTGGAGAAAGCTTTTGGACTTGCTCTTGCTGAATTTTGCTTGTGTCGTATGTCATATCCTTTGTGTGAGGTTGAGGCCCTATTTATAGGCATGAGCTGGGCTTTAGCAGCTTGGGCTCTTCCATTGGGCTTTATCACCGTGGGCTTTGACATGGACTAGTCTTCTGATGGACTGTATTTCTGAACATGTACTTGGCCCATTTTTAGCCAATCCAAAATAATATATATATTTATTTCGAATTGACCCATAAAAATACATAAGACCCATATTTAATGTGGGCTTATGAATTTAATTTCTTCATTACGAGCCCAAATTTATTATGGACTTTTATCTTGGAACCCAATTGCTAGCCGATTTATTTGGGCTTTAATTGGTAATTTATTCCAAAATATTTTGACGTCAACAGTGTAGCTGAAAGAAAAAATAGAACGTTTGTTGATTTAACAAATGTCATGCTTATTGAATCTTGTGCACCTTCAAATATTTGGGGTGAAGCTATATTAACAGCTTGTTATGTGTTGAATACGGTACCACATAAAAGAACAAAATTAACACCTTTTGAGGTGTGGAGAGATTATAAGCCGAAATTGGGATATCTTAGAGTTTGGGGTTGTTTGGCTTATGTAAGGCTAACAGATCCTAAAATTCTAAAATTGAGAGTAAAAATTACAACTTGTGCTTTTCTTGGTTATGCTTCTAATAGTACAGCCTACAGATTTTTAAATATGAAAGACAATGTGATTATAGAATTAGGTGATGTTATTTTTCATGAAGAAAAGTTTTCATTTAATTCTAAAAATAGTGGGGGTCAAAATATTGAAAAAAATATTTTATCTTTGCCTAGCTCTTCCACTTCAGTTTTGGAAATGCAGAAAATATTTTTTGCACTAAGAAGAAGTAAAAGAGCTAGAGTAGAAAAAGATTTTGGTCCTGATTTTTATGTTTTCAATGTTGAACATGACCCTCTTACTTTGAAAGAAGTTTTTTCATCACCTGAAGCTATTTTCTGGAAAGATGTTGTGAATGATGAGATGGAAGTCTCTAATTTCTAAATAAAAACTTGGAAATTAGTGGATTTACCACCGGGTTGTAAGACGATTGGGTGCAAATGGGTCCTCAGAAAGAAGTTAAAACCGGATGGTTCGATTGACAATTTTAAAGCTAGACTAGTTGCTAAAGGTTTCAAGCAACTTGAAGGTCTAGAGTTTTTTTATACATATTCTTTGGTAACACGAGTTACATCCATTAAACTTTTAATTGCTATTGCTGCAATATTTGATTTGCATATCCATCAAATGGATGTAAAAACTGCATTTTTGAATGGGGACTTAAATGAAGAAATTTATATGGACCAACCCGAGGGCTTTGTGGAAGCAGGCCAAGAAAGCTAGGTGTGTAAATTAACTAAATCCCTATATGGCTTAAAACAGGCACAAAAGCAGTGGTATGAAAAATTTGATTCCTGCATGATTGAGAATGATTTTAAACCAAATGAGTGTGATAAGTGCATCTACCATAAGTCTAGGAATAATTCACATGTTACAACTCCTTTTGATCCGATATTCACTTATTTCCTGTTAAAAATGATGATGATGATGTGATAAATCAAAAGGAGTATGCAAGCTTAATTGGAAGCTTGAGATATGCGACTGATTGCACTCGGTCTGATATTGCATATGTTGTAAGAGTATTTAGCAGGTTTACAAGCAAACCAGATATTGAACATTGGCATGCCATAACAAGAGTTATGAGATATTTACTTGGTACAAAAAACTATGGCTTGTTTTATAAAAAATATCCTGCTGTACTTGAAGGCTTTTTCGATGCAGATTGGAACACCTTCTCAGGTGATTCATGTTCTACCACTGGGTATATTTTTATTTTGGGTGGTGATGCTATTTGTTGGAAGTCTAAAAAGCAAATAATTATTGCTAACTCTATCATGGAGGCTGAGCTTATTGCTTTAGCTTCAGCTAGTGAGGAAGCAAATTGGTTGAGAGATTTATTGTTTCAAATACTTTACTTTAAAAACCTAATTGCTCCAATTTTAATTCATTGTGACAACACCGCTACAATTGGTAGAGTACAAAACCGTTACTATAACGGTAAATCCAGACCTATAAGAAGAAAATACAGTACTGTGAGATCATATTTAAGTGGTAATATCAATGTTGATTATGTTAAATCTTGTGATAATCTTGCATATCCATTAACCAAGGCCTTGGCAAGAGAAAGGGTCTGGAACATATCGAGGGGGATGGGGTTAAAGCCCATACAATCATAAGTCATATATGAGGAAACCCAACCTGGGGACTAGAGATCCATAACCAGGTTCAATGGGAAAAACGTATCATATGATGACTTGATTTGAAATGCACTATCTTTTTTTTTTTTTTTTCATCCCTATGATGTGAGTGCATTTATCCTGTAACGATTTGTGGAGGTTGAGTTTATTAACTCTTAATGAAAGTCTGTAGCTCGAATGAGTGGGGTGTCAGAGTTACAGGAGCACCCTTGACAGATTTCATCTATATGAGTGTGGAAGTAGGCCGCTTCCTATGAGAATTGGGCTTATTCTCAAAAACACTAATGAAAATCGAGATGGCACAGGGCCGTAATGTGCTGGCTATTAAAGCTCATATTAACACCTTGATTGTTATGTGTGTGCAGTGATACTTTATTTCCCTTAAGCAGTCATAGTTCAAGTCTGAGACCACTACTGACTCTGGAGTAGAGGTTACTGTTTCATTAAGGGGAGGTTCAATGCAGAGCACACCTTCATTATGCATAATAGTCTCCCTTCAGCTAGTATGCTCTCTTTAGTTTTAATATTAAAATAAGTGGGGGATTGTTGGTATATATTACATATATATATATTGCATTTTAATATTAAATTTATAACATGTGCACTTTCATTTTCTCTCCATTGATGTTGAGGTTAGTGCGTGTTTATGACATTAATATTTGTAATATTTCTCTTCATTACATCATCCCACTACCACACCATATTCATACCTCTTTATACTCACTTTCTAGCCATTTATCCCCACTATCTATTGTAAGCTATAATATAATTGTCCACTAATTCACATTAAAATAGTGGATGATTTCTACATCTATAAAAGGGGCACTATTCTACCTTGTTCAAATATATGCATATATATAATATTTCTACATGCAATTTTCCTATAAGAGATAGTTATACTAGTTGAAGGAAGGTGTTCTTTTTGGTGGAGCTTTGGACTCTACAACTTGTCCAGAGTGTGTTAGAGTCATACGACGTTGTCGGGCTGTTGTATCCTGGAGGGATTAAGTCAAGAGTGATACTGCTGGACCAGTGAGAATATTTTACTGCAGTGGGCTTGAATCTCCTTAAAGAGAGCGAGAAATCCGTGCGTCAGCCTGAAGATATTTTTGTATCTTTTTCAATTGTAATTGTTATTTCTACAACAACAATTTATGGTAATCACCTACTATAAAGTAGAACTGCACCTACTATTAAGTAGAATAACATTCTACCTTGGCAAGGTTCGAACCCATGACATTAAAAATTATGGAGCATCAGTTTCGTAAATTGAATCATGTCTCATTGTTGTTCTTGAATATTGTAATTATCAAGGAAAAATTGTTTAAATTAATTCACACTTTTATGAGATAAACCAATTATTTGGCTTTGACCAACATGCCTAACTTTTAATTCGTTCACCTATTAAGTTATTGTACATTTGGCGACTGCAGTTGAAATTCTAATTATTTCATAATTAAAGTATAATATATGGAATATGATATAATAAATAAAAATATCTTCCCTATATGATATAGCTTCTCTACAAATCTCAACAACTTACAATCTTATGATGCCTATTAAATAAATTATAAGTTCAAAATTATGAATTTAAATCTTGTCAAATGTGTAATATTTATTTTATTTTATGAGAGTTTTTTGTTATAATTTATTATTTCATTTTTTTCTATAGTTTGATTATTAAGAAATATATTAACATATTAATATATTAATAGATTTTTAGAGATATTAATGTAATAGTGTAATATTATCGTTCAACACTTTTTCGCCCATAGGGAGAAAATTAGAGTTATGACCTACCGATATTTTTAATACAATAAAAAAATACTTACTGATACTTCTCAAATACGCGTAAATACTTTGAATCTTGTCTATAATATTAATAAAAAAATAATCTCAACAAAATTTCATATTCGATAATTTTGATATATACACATATTCGGCCCGTCTAATTGATACTATTAAAAAAACATTATGTTATAGAAAACACATAAAAAGTAAAAATATCACAAACTAATTATCTAAAAATTATATCAGAAAAAAAACAAATATTTTATTATATGATATAATATAATATTATATCAAATTTATTTATACACATCGAAATTCGTATATTTAGAGACAAAAGCAAGATTGATTGTGGGGTTCATGCCCAATGATTTGAGTGGCCAAAAATGTGGTAGTGGGAAGTGATGTGAATGTCTCATCCGCAGGCGTGCCCAAAAACCCAATATTTATGTCTTCATTTTCAACCCATGAAATTGTCTTTTTCCATCCAAAAAAGCCCCACCATCAATCAAATTATCATATCAAAATATTCCCCCTAAACTAAGGAATTTAAACACTTCTTCTTTTTTTTTTTTTTTTAAAGGAAAAAAATTAGTGTTGCGTACGATGTGATCGGTGTCCGTTGCTTGATGTATTGTCCATTTTGGTTTTATACGAGTCTTTTGTCCGAAAAATGTTTCTTGCTAAGAAGGGGAGTCTTTGGGGTTGATAAGTCAATCAAGTTTTAGTTTGCAATGTGGGATGCGTGTTACATAATCGATCAACCGCCAGACCCCTGGCTTAGGACGAGTACATGGTCTCTCATTTCCATAAATAGTGCCAAATGCTATGACATCCGACGCAATCAGTACCTCGTTGCGCGAGTTATTATCTAAAAAGGGTAAATTATAGTTACCTCTCTTAAGGTTTGACATAATTACAAATACCCCCTCGTTGTTTGAAAAATTACACATACTCCCTGAAGTTTGTAACCGTCTAACAAACGACCTATTTCCATCCAATTTTATGGGTGAACTGGCCAAAATGCCCTTATCCAAATTGACTTATTTATTTATTGTTTTTTTTTTAATTTTTTTAGACTACAATGCAGGGAGATATTTCTTAAGTCTTTTATACAGATGAGCAATAATGCAATTTGTCTCGACTAATTTTTTCACAATTTAAACAAAAATTAAGGGCAAAATGGTCAATTTCAGGTCTTTGGTAGAAATTACAAATCTTAGGGGGTATTTGTAATTTCTCAAACAACAAAAAAATATTTATAATTATGTCAAACTTTAGGAAAGGTGGCTGTAATTTACCTATCTGAAAATGCATCTTATTAAGGAAAGAATTATTGAGATTTATAAGCCACTCAATTTTTTATTTGGTATTAATGTGGGACTGTGTGTACATAACTAGCAAAGTGGACTGTTCAGTTTCAAACTTCAAAAATTTCAACCCATTCAATTATTGGACAAGTACAAGCCTCTGATTTGTTGTGTCATTTTCACTAAAGGAAATTTGACCGATTGACATGTTTATTATGATATAAGATCATTAAAGAATTTGACTCCCACAATAATTATGGGCGTGAAAAAATATGTGCCTTTATTTTTTTATTTTTTTTTTCTCTTTCAATAGTTATGTGTACATTGAATGATTACATATATAATTATTCTAATAATCATTTGATTTTCTGAACGAATTTATGTAAGAATCTACGTAGTATATATATGTTCAAAAAAGTTTTTAAATTTAGCTAAAATTTAAGAAGTCCAAGGTTTAAAATTGTCGCATGCGTTGCTTCCGATAATCACGGGTGGCCAATGGTATTTTTTTTTTATTATTATTATTATAACCTTTTTATGAACCTAGTGAAAAAAAGATATTAAACGGTGTGAAATTTATCAAGTCAATTCGATAAAAAATTCAATATTAATGTGATATGATTCACAAGATTTGATATTTTGAATAGGGGCATAATTGATTTTAGAAAAGTAATTATGACGATTAGAATGATATTTTCATAATTGATTATATAAATATATATTATAGTAAATTTTAAAAATTAAGATCATTTTGGTGGTTAATGAATGAATTAAAAAAAGTATTAAATGGCATAATGAGTAACCATATGAAAAATAATTACAGTGGAATTAAAAGTTTTAAGTTGTAGTTTTTATTAAGATGTGATTTTGATGGAATTCATTTTCAAAGTGATCATTGGAAAAGAGGTTAAATGGCACAAGAAATTACGTTCGGACCTAAACCATGGTTTGATATGCTCAATCACAAGATCAAATGAAAACTCAGTATTAACATACCTTAAGGCCCCCTTCTAGTTTCAGATACGACATTTATATAATTTAGGGTAAATTATAACTACATCTTCTGAGATTTGACATAATTATAAATACCCTCTCGTTGTTTAAAAGATTACAAATACCTCTTCCCTCCCCCTCCCCCCCGAGGTTTATAATTTTAACCGAAGGCCTGAATTGACCATTTTGCCCTTAAATTTTTTTATTAAAATTGTATACAAATCAGTCGAGTCAAATTGCATTATTTATCCTTTGTGTAGAAAACTTATAAACCTCTCCCTGTGCATTGTAGTCCAAAAAAATTAAGAATTAAATAAAAAATAATTCAGTGCATAAGGGCATTTTCGTCAGTTCACCATAAAAATAGATGAAAATGGGTTATTTGTTAGACGGTTACAAACCTCAAGGGGTATTTGTAATTTCTCAAATAACAAGAAGATATTTGTAATTATGTCAAATCTCAGGAGAGATAACTATAATTTATCTTATAATTTATAGTGCATTTATTGCCTTTGGTATCTAATGACATTTTTGTTCTCGTCTTGAATTGTCTCTCTCTTTGTTCACAGGTTTGGGCGGGTTTTATAGGAAACTATGCCCCTCGTTGATTGTCGTCTTGAATCATAATCATTCATCTTTAGCTCGTTTTTGGACCTTTATTATCCCCTGCAAAACCTATTGATATGATACTAAAAAGTTTTGCACATAATTCATGTCATTTAGTGTTTTCTCACTTATTGATTTTTATTTTTTGATGATATTTGATTCATTATATCATTCAATACTGATGGTAACAAGATTAATCCTCTTATGTAATTACCGAATTACCCCCTGAAGTGTATGTAGTTATCAAGTTACCCCCAGTCATTAAATTGTATTTGTTAGATAGAGGTCGGTTGGGGGGCGAATCTGTCTTTACGCCTCCCCATATTCATAATTTGTTTACTATAAATAGGATGTTCAATTTATTGTAATGGGACACTTACTACTTTTGAAAGAATAATAAAGAGAGGAAGTTTGGAGTTCTTGACTTGAGACGTGTTATTGTGCTTCGATCTTACACTTCCCGAATTTTACCCCATCAAATACCACTACAAGAAAATATGATATTAATGACAAAATATCAAATACTAATTTTAAAGTTGTCACTGAAAATATATATTAAGTGACAACATTTTTTTATCTTGTCACTATATAATTATTACTGACAAAAATTGTATATAAAGTTGTCGCTAAATACAATTAGCGACACATCTATAGTGACAACTTAGTGACAACACATATAGTGACAACAATTATTTGTTGTCACTAGGTTGCCACTATACATGAGTCACTAATTATATTTAGTGACAACTTTGTGCATATTTTTTGGTCACTAATAATAATTTGCAAAATATTAGTAATTATTAAAATCATAAAATTCATTATTGTGACAAAATAAACACTCTTGTCACTAAAAATATATAGTTAGTGGCAATATTAAAATTGTCACTTGATCTTTTTATCGTAATCTTCTATTTTCTTCTAGTGTACATTTAAATTCAAAGTCAATACATCAATAATTTAGATCAACAAATACGTTCAAAAGAGCAAAAAACACAACAAATTAACTACTATAGAAATAGACGTACTCGAACTCACAGCCTTCTAATTGTGATAAGCCCAATAGCCTCATAAATTATAGGGAATTCTATAAATGGAACATAATAAGACCATAATAATCCTTTCTTGATTTATGTTTAATGAATTTATTATATTATTGATATCTTGATTTATGCTTATAAAATCAGAAATATTGGTTTTAATGAAAAAAAATAAACCCACAAAACCGAAGGGGAATATTATTAACATAATAATATGAAATTAAATAAAGACATAGTTGTAATAACGAGGACATGAATTACGGAAATTAAGGAGACAAATTGTAAATTGATTAAGCAAGATGTTGCCCGGAAATATCACATCACTCTACCTACATATATTCTTCGTATGTAAACACGGTTTACATCACAATGTCGCATCAATCGTACACGCTTTTTTTGGATTTAGAACTCTATAGTCAAAGAATGTTAGGAAAAAAAACAAAAAAAAGGTGAAATCTTGTCTATGACAATATCACACGTACGATATGTTCACTAGCCAATCATATGAATACTAAAATTTCAAAATCTTTATAACCACGTTAGTAAAATTTAAGGAAAGAATGATCCTAGAATCTTGAAACTTCATGATTTTAATTAATTTCTTGAAGAGTGAATAATTTTCTCTTCCTTGACCCCTATTTTAGTGATGAAATTTTTATTTTGGCGTTTTACAGTGCGTGTATGTATGTCGAGGTAGTGAGAGAACATATTCATTTTTTAAATGAAATATTAATTTTGAAAGACATTTCGTGATAAAGCATTGGTTGATTGAATTAATTACAACTCTTCATACACGAAAATAATTTTAAAATATATATAAAATACCTTTGATTATATATGTGAACCACATTTAGAACTTGATAAATGACTAAAATGGCCTCTAGGCATAAATAACCAAACACTCCAAGAATCCACATATTTTTTACTAATTGGGTTGATTCGACTCAAACCTAACCGGCCGTTGATCTCATCTACCCAAACGTCCAATGGCCATCTGATCATCCTTGGCTCAAACATATTGGGCCGTGCTACAAATACATAGTCCAAAATGTCTCACTCAGCATTTACGACTACATAAGTTATATTCATATCGATTTTACTAACTTAAGTATCAGAAGACTTTAAACGTACGTAACTTTACAAACTTCAGTATCGACCTCATTATTATGTTCCCACAAAAATATTAAATAATAAAACAATATAGTATATACATACAATTTCTACTACATGACCTACATACATGCATGGTTCCATGCATCCTTTTCCTCATCTAAAACCAGACCCCAAATCACACTTTAAAATAAAATAAAAGAACTCCATCTGGATCTAAGATTTTACCAAAATAAAGAAAAACAAAAGGAGTGTAAGAAACTAAAGAGAGATGGACAAGATCATACATAGAAATATATCCAGTGCATGTAAGAAAACTGGTGGGGGCAGAAACCAGTTCAAAAGGTACAACTTTAACGTTGTGATGCAGATGGGTTTGATGAGTACAGATACATATATATATATATATATACATGTAAAATACATATAGATATATATAGATATACAGTGTGTAAGAAAATGAGAAGGATATTAGGGTTAGGGTGGTGAGCATGATAGATCAGGAGCAGAGATAGTTGGTGGAAATGGGAGCATCATAATCATCATCATCATCAACCCTTTAAATCACCAGCCCTCATTGATTCTTGGTGGGCCCTTTTTATTATTATTTTTTTCACTTATATACATATATATATAAATGGGGGTTAATGCAATTTACTTTTATGTGATATTGCAAATGAGCAAATTATCCTTTCTATAAAAAAGAAATAGCAATTTACCTCCCATGTTTTTTGAAATGGAGCAATTTACCTTCCTGTCTACACATGTAAGTTGCTCCATTTCAAAAAGTACGGGAAGGTAAAATTGATTTATTTTAAAAAATACAAAAAGAAAATTACAATTTAGTTTATCACATAATATTACAAGGGGTTACTTGCATTTATATATATATATATATGTTTGTCTATGTTACTTTATTCTTTACCATTGTGACTTACATCAAAAACCCTAATGCTTATTATTCATCATCAATCATCACTACTGCCTTTTGTTTCTAGCCATATATATATGTATTGCTTTGGGAAATTGTAATTTATGTTCTATAAGTTAGTCTTTTCGTGATTTTGATCCCATTATTTTTTAAATTCACTGCACTGAATTTTGTACTCCAAAATAAATTATAATTTTAACTCCAAGTCTTAATTTTGTTAAATTTCTGATGAAAACAACACGTGTATATTGGCACGAGCTCCGTTAAGTCCGGGGGAATTAAGGTTCACTAGATAAAAAATTTAATGAAATTAAGACTTGGGACTAAAATTAAATTTTTATTGTATGGGATGCAGGTTAAAAAATAATGGGATCAAAATCGCAAAAAACTAATTTGTGGGGACGTAAAATTTAATTTTCCGTTACTGCTTTCGTTTTTGGGTTGAGGTGTTGGAGTGTGGAGTCAGATCCAATATATATTATATTCAAGGATTGCAAATTTAATTATGATTTAGAGGTACCTTAATATAAGTAGGTACGTATTATAACTCACACTATAAAAAAGTGAATTATTCCCTGCATTATAAATCACTGGAGATTTAAAAGTCATGGCCAATCAATACTATGTGCCATGGTCAAATACAATCGATACGAAATTTAAATTTTGACAAAATAATTAATATTTACCATGGTTTTAGTTGTAGCTAATATTTTGATCTCATTTGTATAAACAACAGTTAATAGGCGTTGAACAACCATAGTTAATTAACATTTATCACAATTTTATACTTTTAATCATAACAATTAATCATGATAAAAAATCATATTTCTTTTTATGTCAAAAAATTCTCGTGGAAAAACGTTCGAACCCCATAAGTCTTGTATCTAGTAATTACTTGCTTTTCATGTTATTTTTTTACATACGTTCACGATATAAACCGAACTCAATTCTTAAATGGAGGTGGAGGGGGGAGGGGCTCTCAATCTAATTAGGGTTCTTGGAAAAATAAAATAAAATTGGAGCACTTCTTGAAAAAGGGAAAAATGCAATCAACCCCGATGATATTTATAAATATATAAATATATCATGGTTAAAAATCATGGCAAAAGTAGTTTTCATGGTGGGTAATTTAAATTTTTGCAACGATTTTTGTTTAACCATGGTTAATAATATTTATTTACCATGATTTTAGTGCATAGTCAATAAAATTGTAGCCAAAAAAGTAAATTTTCTTCTAGTGCCCCTAGATAGGGGGTAAATTGCTTCATTTTAAAGAACACAGAGAGATAAATTGCTATTTTTGTTTTATACGAGGGTAATTTGCTCATTTACAATATCACATGGAGGTAAATTATTAAACGCTCTCTTGAAAAAATAAAATAAAAAGAACATATTCAATGAATGGTAAAATCGATCGATCATGTCATAAGTCATTGGTTAACTGGAGGACTTGATTGTCTGAGATCATTTGAAATTGTGGTACTGACATGAGTAGTTCATCAATATGATTTTACATTATTTTATCTTTAGGAAAATAAATAAATTAAAAGGCGAGAAAGAAATTTCCAACCAAAATTAATGGTTTCCTTTTTTTTTAGTGGTGGCCAACTTTAATTAATAACAAGGGCAAATTCTCATAATTTTAGAATCTCAATTTTGACAATATATTCAACAATATAAAAATCAATATTAAAATGGCTAAAAGAACTAGTACTTACTATTGTGTTTTAGGAATAATTATACCGCCTTATGGTACACGTAAATTCCTGTGGTTAAGGAAATTATACTACTTATAAATTAGTATTTTTGAGGTTTGTTCGTTCAACAAGTAGGTATATTTATTAGTAAAATTTACAAAATTTGTCGACATCAGCAAAACAGTTGTATGAAAATTTATATTTATTCCTAATTGATTTACTACAAACTTATTGTAAATCAAACAATCAAACTACTTTTATAAGGGTGAAGATGTACATCCCTCACATGCATTAGCATGTGAAGATGTATAAGTGTAGTTTGCTAAAACATATTTGTTTAACCTGCAATAAGTCTATAATACATCAATCGTTGGGTAAATATGAATTTTTATTCAACTTTTTTGTTGATGTCAGCAAATTTCGTAAATTATACTAATGAATGGATCTATTTGTTAGATGAAAACAACCTTCAGATGTACTAAGTGTAATTTTTCAAAGCACGAGGAGTCTAGGTATAATTACACTAAATCTCAAGGAATGGTTGTGTAATTATCCCTATATTTTTATTATATACTAGTGGTAGTTGCACACTCGATGCATGTGCATTACATACAATATAATTATAATTATAATTTTTTTTATAGAAAATTATGTGACAAGATTATTGAAAAGATTGATTAATATAAATTAGTTTAAATAAAATATCAAAAAATTAATTCTTTATATATTACTAAAAGAAAATTTAATAAAAGAAGAACAAAAAGATATTTTTTCTTAATTTTTCTCAAAGAAATAATGATAACGCATATACATTAATAGGGTGCTTCGTAGAAGTATGGATTTAAGTTTGAAGAAAGCAATTTTTTATTTTTTTTTTTAAACAACATTTAAGTCAACACACATTTTGTCTATCAAAATTAGTCTTACGAGCTTCCCCCATTTAATTAATAGTATAGATAAATTAATTATTGGTCCACAAAATGCAAATTGGATAAGTAATTAATTAAAAGCTCTTGTTAAGTTTGATGCGAAATAATCATTAGAATGTGTGAAGTTTTGGCTGAAATTTCATAAATAAATTTGGAGTCATGGTTTTGAGTCCCCCGAATATATGAGTGTTTATCTCACTTTATGTGAATTTATTATAATTTATTTCATAATTTTTACTTATCAAGTAATAATTGAACCGATATGTATCCTCCAATTTATTGAAATATTAATAAAATTATATAATTACTGCTTCTATAAAGAAAAAGTTATTAGAGTGGACACGATTTTCTCAAAAACAGTTTTCATCACACAAATCATCGTGCCCAAAAAGTAATTTTGATTCAGGTCGATGTTGGTATTTACCTGCTTGACATTTATGATTGACTTGTTTGGGGAGGTATATTCCTAAATTCCTCGATCTAGACCGAATAGTAGATTGATCTGTAACACTGTTGGTCTTGTTGTAGTGACCCCTCAACCAAAACCCTTCAAAGCTTATATCAGAGTAGGTAGTGAGGTAATTGGGATCCCAAAACTCAATCTCAGTGTAATAAATACATACTTTATACGGAATCGTATTGGGCCACATGTCGGCTTCAGAGTCCTAATTGAGACGGTCATGGCATCAACGACTATGCTATTTTGGTTGCCGGCCAACTCGACCCAACCCAGGTAAAGAACACGTCGACCTTAGTCCTATTTGACAAATTTTGTCTTTCTCAAGGTAAAAACACACACACACACGAGACCAATTTTAAAATAACAAAAAAAGTAAATTACAACCACCTTTCCCGAGGTTTGACATAATTATAAATACCCCCTCGTTGTTTGAAAATTTATAAATTCCCCCTTGGGATTTGTAATTTTTAACCAAAGGGCTAAAATTGACCATTTTATCCCTGAAAATTTTATTAAAATTATAGAAAAATTAATCGAGACAAATTGTATTATTGCTCATCTATGTAAAAAACTTAAAAAATCTCTCCCTAAGCATTGTAGTCCAAAATTTTTTTAAAAATTAAATAAAAAAATAATTCAAGCTTCAGGGAGTATTTATAATTTTTCGAACAATAAAAAAAAATTTATAATTATGTCAAATCTTATGAAATGTAACTGTAATTTGACCTAACAAAAAAGACATTCCAAGTACTTCTCCTTCCTCAAATTGTTTTATAGCTTTACGAAATAAAAAAGAAAAGTAAATTATTTATAGCTTTAAAAATGAAAAAAAGGAAAAGAAAAGAAATTATTTATAATAGGGTGAGGATAGAGTGACAGGAGCATCATTTTGGGTGACTGCACTCCCATTGGATGGAACATTCCCACGCTTCTCAGACAGAAACTGACTCATCGGATCAACCAAACACACATCTCTCTCTCTCTCATCGGCGAAAGCAGAAAGGTATGTTGGTGATGTTGGATAAACTTCTGTGAATTGTGGGCCCCATCCTCCTCTTCTTTGACCATTTCTCTCTAAGATTTTGCTTTAAACATCATTATCTTTTTTAAGATATTCCTGTCCCAACTCATTATTTTTTTTTATTATGTATTAATCTATTTATTTTTAATCTTTTTTCTATTAATGTATTTATTTGGTTCAGTACTCACCAGAAAAAAAAAATTAATATTAGCTATATTTTTAATGATCATGACTAAAAATCATGGTAAATAACTATTATTAGTTATGGTTAAATAAAAATCGATGCAAAAACAAGTTTTTCCACCATGAAAAACTTATTTGTCACGACTTTAAAACCATGACGAATGTTTTCGCCACCCTCGCAAAAACTACGGCCGACAACCGTTGCGTAGCTGTAATCAATGACTATTCGCAACGATTATTTAGTATTAACCATGACAATTAGCCATGGTTAAATATCATATTTTTTGTAGTGATTTATACTGCTTTTGAATCACATCGATTTTATTTTATTTTATTTAATATATACATATCATAAATATGTTATTTTATTTTATTTCAATTTAAATGACGATACGTTTAAGGCAAATTCAATGCCATCCCACTCATACTAGAGTTTAAGACTATGATAAATTTTTGGAATAATAATCGAGATTTTAAGTTAGTATTAAATTTTATTATTCTGAATCCCTCCATTCATGATTTTAGAGGTCATGGGAGTTCGAATCCCCTGCGTGGGATGATTTGTTTTTACTGCATAGTAGATTTGTTTTGCTTCTACTGTATAGTAGGTTATTTGTTGCCGTAATAGCACGATGTTAGTATATGTGATATTATTGATAGGAATGTTGTATTTGTCTCTGTCTGTTGATACTGACAGAATTGATTGTAATCGCTTTATTTCAATTAATAAAATTCATCTCTTTCAACTCAAAAAAAAATAAATAAATAAATAAAATCCCTCCATTCAAATTGGATTGATTTGTTTGCAATTTTTATCGTTCTCGATCCACTAATGTGAGCACGCTCACTATCTTGTACATATGTATAGAAAATTAAATACAATATTTTTATAATTAATAAAAAAATAAAAACCCGTGTATTTAAACTTGTTTATATTTATTTCTTTTTTAAGAAAATATAATCTTTTCATGTCCAAAAACTATAATTATATCTCACCAATTAAATCTTAATTTTCAAAATTATAAAATGAGTTTAAAAGACGCACCGTATATTTCTATACTTAGAAATTATGATAATATCTTATACATTTTTTTAAAAAAAAAATTCAAACTTTTATATAAGTCAATGAGGTGCAATTTCATTTGACATTTGAGACGGAAAAAGAGACGGAAGTAGGACTCATTTGATACTAAGCATCAATGATTAAAGAAAGCGTGGCGTGTGTGATTGATAAGACACGCATTGCATTGCTCGTGAACATAAACACAAGAGCAAAATAAGCTACGTGCCGATAAAGTCTAGTGCCGATAAAGTCTAGTTTAGTTGGTAAATTTGAGGTCTCATAATCCTAAAGATTATGGGTTCGAACTTTTGCGTGGGTTGATGTTATTTCTACTGTACAGTAGGTACGATTTGCTGCAATAATAGCTAGATGTTTGTTTATAAGGTTAAATATAGTTACTACTCCTAAAGTATTCACCCTACATCAATTACTCACCTAAAGTATTAAAACATTCAAAAACCCCCATGACCTTCTAATACCTTTAATTTGAAGTTCAAAAAGTTCATTTTACCTTTACTAAAAATTGACTTATAAAAAAAATTAAAGGGCTTTTTAAAATATCAAAACCATTCTTTTTTAAGTTTTATCTAATTCTAATTTCACTTGCTCATCGAGTTTTTTTATTTTTTATAATTCTATAGTATTTGGAGCTCATTTTATTTTAGTTTCACTTATTTGTCAAACCAAGTTAAAATAAATTTATACATTTATATAATTACCACATTTATATAATTATCATATATATATATATATATTAATTGTATATTTTCTTATTAGCTCATGATCAGCTCTTTCGATTTTATTAATTGTATATTTATTTAAGTATATATATATATATATGCATGTATAATTTTTTTTTTTTAATTTGGTTTGACAAACAAGGACAACTAAAATAAAATGAGCTCCAACTTTAGGATTACGAAAATAAAAAGAGCTCGATGAACAAATGAAACTAGAATTAGACAAAGTCTAAAAAAAAAGAGTGGTTCTGGTATTTTAAAAATTCCTTTAATCTTTTCTCAAAAATCAATTTTTAGTAACGGTAAAATGGACTTTTTGAACTTAAAAATGAAAGGGGTTAGAAGGCCAAGAGGGTTTTTGAATGTCTTAGTAATTTAGGCGGGTAAGTAATGTGGGATGAATACTTTAGGGGTGGTAACTGTATTTAACCCTTGTTTATATGATATTATTGATTTGATTGTTTGTAATTGTCTTTGTCCAATACTGAAAGCTGACATAACTGAATGTAATCACTTTACTTTCGATTAATAAAATTCATCGCTTCCAATTAAAAAAAGAGCAAAATAAGTTTAATTTTCCTATTTTCCACTTTTACCCCAACGAAACTTTTACTTTTCAGGATTCTTTTTATTTTACTTTGTTTTTTTTTTTACCTTTTTATGTCTTTTAATTTTAGTACCAAATCATTGAAATTAATTGATTTACACAATTTTAAGCCTGTTTTGTTTAATGATTGGAATTTTCAAAATCACACTTTGAATATTATTATAATTAGAGTGCTCATCACTTTAAATATAAAATTACTATTGATAAATCGTAATTCAAATAGTTTAACTCTTACTTTTTTTCAGTTAAGATAGATGTTTGAGAAACAATTTCTAGATCATTGGTTCGAATTTCATGGAACCTACGAGTATTTGTTTCATGTATGACTAGATGAAATTTAATATTTTTAATTATAGTTAATTGTCATAATTATAAATAGATAGTCGTAGTAAATAATCATTGACTACGACTATAAAATAATTGTTGGGCGTGGTTTGTGTGTGATTAAAAGTCATGACAAAAATATTTATCATAGTGGATAATCTAAATTTTTGCATTGATTTTGTTTAACTATGAGTAATAGTTCCCAAGGTTTAGTTGACAATTAATAAAATTATAGCCAATAGTAAATTTTCTTCAAATATGATCGGCCGATTTAAGGTATTAATGTAGATCATTGTAAAAAAAAAAAAAAAAAAACTATTATCATTTTTTATCTATACTATTATTAAATAAAACACTGTTGTCATACAAATTTTTAAATACCCAATTTTACCTTTTAATTCATTTATTTCCTTCATTTTTTTTTTGGGATCAAAATATTAGTTTCAGTATTCTTTAATAATTTCACAATTCTTTTTTTTTTCTTTCAACCCATTATTTCACATTTTTTTTCCTCACAAACTTTCATATTCTTGATACACATATAATTTTTTTCTTCTCTCACCTTACTCTACATTTCTTTCTTCTCCCCACATACAACGTTTTGTTTATTTCACAATTTTGCTTCATCCCCATCTCACACGATGATTCTTTTATATGCTCATAAAAATTGCTTGTGACAACAACTAGTTATTTAAATCCAATGATCTATATTTTAGTAAACATTAATTTTCTTTTCTGACATTTTTGATCAATTGTGGTTGTAAAATATTTAATATTAGGGGTAAATTACAGTGACACCCCTTGGGGTTAGATCAAAATGTACAAACATTTTTTATTTTTGTTAAAATTATAGCTACACCCCTTATTTAAAGGTAAAACTTACACTAATACCCCTAAAAAACATTACACTAACACTCCTCAGAGGGTGTAGTTGTAATTTCGCAAAAGACAGGGGGTGTTTGTGTAATTGCGGCTAACCTCAGGGGGTGTCAATGTAATTTATCCTTAATATTATTTTCAAGGGTAAATTACATCTACCTCTCCTGAGGTTTGGCATAACTACAAATACTCTCTCGTTGTTTGAAAAATTATAAATATCCCCCTGAGGTTTGTGATTGTCTAACAAATAACCCATTTTCATCAATTTTTATGGGTGAACTGACCAAAACGCCCTTATGCACTGAATTATTTTTATTTAATTCTTAAAATTTTTTTGGACTACAATGTGCAGGAAAATATTTCTTAAGTTTTTTACACATAGGAGCAATAATGCAATTTGCCTTGGCCGATTTTTCTATAATTTTAATAAAAATTCAAGGACAAAATGGTCAATTTCAGGTCTTTGGTTAAAAATTATAAACCTCAGGGGGGTATTTGTAATTTTTCAAACAACGAGGATAATTTATAATTATGTCAAACCTCATGAGAGATAGATGTTTATAAAATGAATTGTTATATATATATATATATATTTATCAATTAGTAATTTAAAATTAGGGCAAGCTCGGCGGTAATATATTTTTATATTTTAACCTTTACACCCAAAAGTCCAAGCCCCAAGTCCAATTCCCCACTTTCCTTATTCCCAGCCCACTTTCCCTCCTTTTCTCCGTATAAAAACATTCACAAAACTAGGAACAAACTTTTTCTAAAGCTCACTCTCACTCTCCTCCTTTGCTCAAAGCCACCTCTCATCATTAATCTCCAGCACTCTCTCTCTCTCTCTCTCTCTCTCTCTTTCTCTCTCTTCTCTTTCATCTCTCTCTCTCTCTCACACACACATTCAAGAATTCTCTCCTTGAGTTCATTCCTGCAGCCTGAAGAGCAGACTTAATTTGATCAGTGCAGGCAGTGATGAGAATGGCAATTGTTCATACTGCTCTGCTGCTCTTGCTGTTTCTTGGCTCCGTTTCCGCAGGCGAAATGGGGCGATACACGTCGATAAAGACCGACGCGATGGCACTTCTCTCCTTCAAGAAGATGATCCAGAAGGATCCGGATGGAGCCCTTTCTGATTGGCAGATCAACAAAGATCCATGCACATGGCATGGAGTCACTTGCAGCCTTGGAAGAGTAGCAGCCCTTGATCTTGCTCAATCCAATCTCGTCGGACAAGTCTCTTTCGCTCCCTTTTCGTCGTTGGATATGTTGAGTTCACTCAATCTCTCTGCCAATGCTTTATCTGTAAATGCTACAACTTCTTTAGTGCAAATCCCTTATGGTGTAAAGCAGCTTGAGCTCTCTTTCTCAGGGATTTTAGGCCATATCCCTGAGAGTTTCTTCGCGAATTGCCCGAGTCTTGAGTATGTCAATCTTGCTTTCAACAACATAACCGGTGTCCTGCCCGAGAATCTGTTCCTTCGGATCGATAACTTGCAGTATCTTGATCTGTCATACAACAACATCACAGGCTCAATAGCCAACTTGAGGATTGAGAGCTGCAGTTCTTTGTCTCATCTTGATTGGTCCGGGAACCAGATGGTGGGATCTCTGCCATCTTCGTTTTCGAATTGCACGAATCTGAATGAGTTGATTCTGCCTGAGAATTTTCTGTCTGGTGAAATCCCACCATCTTTTGGTGCACTAAAGAGCTTGCAAAGGTTGGATCTTTCTCACAACCATCTCAGTGGTTGGATCCCATTTGAGCTGGGCAGCACATGTAGCTCACTTGTCGAGCTCAAGTTGTCGAACAACAACCTCACAGGAACGATCCCCGTTTCGTTCTCATCGTGTTCTTCGCTCCAGCTTCTTGATTTGTCGAACAACAACTTAACCGGCCCGTTCCCTGATTCAATCCTCAAGAATTTAGCCTCTCTGGAGAGCCTGTTACTTAGCAGCAATAAGATTGGTGGAGAATTTCCCTCTTCCATTTCATTCTGCAAGAGATTGAGAGTAATAGATTTCAGCTCCAACATGCTTGCTGGGATTATTCCACCAGATATATGTCCAGGAGCAGCCTCACTGGAGGAGCTGAGAGCACCGGATAATTTGCTTTATGGGCCGATCCCGTCTCAGTTATCTCAGTGTTCACAGCTCAGAGTCATTGATTTCAGCATAAATTATATCAATGGCTCTATTCCAGCAGAGCTTGGGAATCTTGAAAATCTGGAGCAGCTGATAGCCTGGTACAACAGCTTGGAAGGGAGCATACCTGCAGAGTTGGGAAAATGCAAGAAACTCAAGAATCTTATCCTGAACAACAATCATTTGAGTGGAAAAATCCCAACAGAGTTGTTCAATTGTGCTAATATAGAGTGGATTTCTCTCACTAGCAATGGGCTGAGTGGTGAGATTCCGAAAGAATTCGGGCTGTTAACGAGGCTTGCCGTTCTTCAGCTAGCGAATAATAGCTTGAGTGGGCAGATTCCAAAGGAGTTGGCAAACTGCAGCACTTTAGTTTGGCTGGACTTGAATAGCAATCAACTAAGTGGTGAAATCCACCTCGGCTTGGGAGGCAGCTCGGAGCTAAGGCATTGACTGGAATCCTCTCAGGAAACACTCTTGTGTTTGTTCGAAATGTAGGCAACTCATGCAGAGGAGTTGGAGGATTGCTTGAATTCTCAGGCATTCGTCCTGAGAGGCTGTTGCAAGTGCCGTCTCTTAGAAGTTGTGACTTTACTCGCTTGTACTCGGGTCCCGTTTTAAGTCTTTTTACCCGGTATCAGACCTTGGAGTATCTTGATCTTTCCTACAATCAGCTAAGAGGAAAAATCCCTGATGGATTTGGTGAAATGATAGCTTTGCAAGTTATGGTCTTGTCCCATAACCAGTTATCGGGCGAAATTCCAGCTTCTTTAGGCCAGCTCAAGAATCTTGGAGTGTTCGATGCGTCCCATAACAGATTGCAGGGCCACATTCCTGATTCGTTTTCGAATCTGTCGTTCTTGGTGCAGATCGATCTGTCCAACAACGAACTAACGGGGCAAATTCCATCAAGAGGCCAGCTTAGTACACTTCCAGCCAGCCAGTATGCAAATAATCCAGGCCTTTGTGGAGTTCCTCTGCCTGAATGCACATACAATGACAACCAGCAGAATTCAGCAAATCCCGGTGACAACGGTGGAAAAGAAGGCCGAAAAGCGTCTGCTGGTTCTTGGGCTAACAGCATTGTTATGGGGATACTAATTTCTGTTGCCTCTATCTGCATCCTGATCGTGTGGGCTATCGCAATGCGTGCTAGACGGAGAGAGGCTGAGGGGGTAAAAATGCTCAACAGTCTACAGGCATCGCAGTCTGCCACGACGTGGAAGATTGAGAAGGAGAAAGAGCCATTGAGCATCAATGTTGCCACTTTCCAGAGGCAGCTGAGGAAGCTCAAGTTCTCACAGCTGATTGAAGCTACAAATGGATTCTCAGCAGCAAGCATGATTGGCTCGGGTGGATTCGGTGAAGTTTTCAAGGCCACTTTGAAGGACGGATCGAGTGTTGCAATAAAGAAACTCATACGGTTAAGCTGCCAGGGCGACCGGGAGTTCATGGCCGAGATGGAAACACTAGGAAAGATCAAACACAAGAATCTTGTTCCCCTCTTAGGCTACTGCAAAATTGGAGAGGAGAGGCTTCTAGTCTACGAATTCATGCAATACGGTAGCCTTGAGGAAATGCTGCACGGTCGGCCTAGGAGTAAAGACAGACGGATCTTGACATGGGAAGAAAGGAAAAAGATAGCCAGAGGTGCTGCTAAAGGCCTCTGTTTCCTTCACCACAACTGCATTCCCCACATCATACACCGCGACATGAAGTCCAGCAACGTGCTTCTCGACAACGAAATGGACGCCCGTGTATCGGATTTTGGCATGGCAAGGCTCATAAGTGCTCTAGACACACACCTAAGCGTTAGCACGCTTGCAGGCACGCCAGGGTACGTGCCACCCGAGTACTATCAGAGCTTCCGTTGCACAGCAAAAGGCGACGTTTACTCTTTTGGAGTCATACTCTTGGAGCTCCTAACGGGGAAGAGGCCGACGGACAAGGAAGACTTTGGCGACACAAACTTGGTAGGGTGGGTGAAGAGTAAGGTGAGGGAAGGCAAAGGCATGGAAGTCATTGACACGGAGCTCGTCTCAACGACAAAAGGCACGGATGAGGCCGAGGCGGAAGAGGTGAAAGAGATGGTGAGGTACTTGGAGATAACACTGCAATGTGTCGACGACTTCCCGTCAAAACGGCCTAATATGCTGCAAGTGGTGGCAATGCTGCGGGAGTTGGCGCCAGGGGGTGGCAGTGCAGGCAACAGTGCTTGAGGTTGCTGTTGTTTTCTTGATTTTGGATAGTGAAATGTAGAGTTTGCCAAGGAAGTTTGATGGCAGATGTATGTTTTTGTGATTATTTTCTTTCCTTAGAAGCATTGAATTGAATGTTTTTGGTTGAGTATGTTGTTATGCATTGTTGATAACATCAAGATCATGCTAAGTGTTTATCTGGGAAATTCTAATCCAAATCGATTTTGACAGACTTGAGCTAATTATACGATAAACGTCGTATGATTGACGTACAGTTTAAGAAAAAATGATCAATTATAAGATAAATATGATATATATGTTGTGTGATTGGTTTGGTCCGACTATATCTGAATTAGATAAGAATTTTTCGTATTTAGGAGAATTGGTTGCTAAATAAGCAAATACTCAATTGGGCTTGTTTGATTTTTTATTACATAGATTGACATAATGCCCTTGAATTAAGTTTCTTATTATTTGATATTTAATTAAAATTAATTTTTGTTAACTATCATCATTATTATGTTTAGGGGTAAATTACACCTTTGGTCCCTATACTTTGGGACAAAATCGATTTTGGTCCCTAGACTTTTCGAGCCATGTTTTTTGGTCCTTCATTTTTATAAATTGATATGATTTTCATACCTAATCTTTTCGAGACACGACTTTGGTTCCTAATCTTTACAAATTGTTTGGTCCATCCGGTTCCCTCATTCTTAACATCTTTAATTTCAATTTTAATGGTTGGACTAGAATCGTAACAATTAGTAAATATTAAGAACCATAACCGTGTCTGGAAAAGTTTTAATTTTGATCCAATATATAGGAACCAAAAGTGTAATTTACCCTAATTTTCAAAAATATTTTTTACAAGATGGGACGAGTGAAATTTAAAATAAATTAATATTGTTATTTATTTCATTCAATTAAAATTAGGATTATCTCTACTATAACAACATATCCAAATTCAACAAAAGTTTGTTTTGGATTATAAATTAATGGGCTATTTAGCAATTTCTTAAAGTTGGTGTACTACTTGTGATAATTGATCAAAAGTTTGTACCAACCTGAGCTTTACCTATTCTAAAATGGTTTAATTGAAATATACCCTTTTTCATTAATAGTCAAAATTTCTAAAGTCATTTTGCTGCTCTCCAATTTCAGACCAATACGAGAAAAGAAAAGAAATAAAGGAAAGTTCAACTTTCCGGTGAAGTAAAACCCAACCATGGCGATGCAGACTGGCGTCGCGGCCTCTAAGGTCCTCATCCTCGTCGGCGCAGGTTCTCTCTCTCTCTCTCTCTCCATATGTATGTATGTCTGTGCTTATTGAGGATTTCTATTTTCTGGTGAAAGAAATGTTTGGTTTTCAACCTTTTACAATTGGGTCATCTGATTGGACTTGCACGATGTCTTAGGAAGTTTAAGAATGATAAATTGAACTTAAATGATGTATTTGCGAAGTTTAAGATTGGTAGCTAAATCCGTCATACGGGGAATCCATTGATTTTTATTTGTGAAGGTTTTATTGCTGTTGAACTTGAGTTGGGTACTAAGTATTCGAATTCAGATTCACTATTTATCCCGTATTTATCTCGGTGAGGATGGGTTAGGTAAGTGTCGGAAGTAATCCTTCAAGCTGCGGTTTTGAATTGAGGCTTAAGCTTGAAGAATTGGTAGTGTTAGACTATTAATATTAAGGGAAAGAAAAGTTCTTGGGCTGTGGTTAGCGAGTTAGTGAAATTGAGTGCGGCCAAATGAAGAAGAAATTCTGGAGGGTCATGTTTCCTTAATTTGGTATTCTGCAGTGCTTTGTATTTCTTTTTCACCCATTTCTTGCTTTTAGATTTGGTTTATTGTTTAAGTGAAGATGAAAGTGATGAAATCAATGTTTTTAAGATTATAATTGGCTCTTGAACTCTAGTTAAGAGTCCTGTGATGCCGTTATTGGCTTTGATGTTATACCTTATTGGCAATGTATGTCCTAGTGTTATTGGCTATAAGTGATTTTGCACTTTGAACTCATCACTGCAGTTATGGTGCTTGTTAGTGTATGAGCTATAATTACAACAGTTTGAGCAGTATAGACTGCTCATTTGTTAATAATGAAGGAGTCTTTTTGTAAGTCAGAATGAGTACTTACCAGTTAAGATCTCCAGCACAACTCATTTATCTGGTGCATGGTGCTTTGGATGTACCTGACTTTCTTAAGCTGCTTACCAATCAAAAAATGAACAGGCTAGTTTTATGAAATTTTGGCTGTGAACAGGTGTAACTGGATCTGTCATCTTGAGGAGTGGACAATTGTCTGATTTGATTTCTCATCTTCAAGACTTGATAAAAAGATTAAATGAAGCAGAAACGTCACCTGGGAAATATGATGCCGCTCTTCTAGCAGCTCAGGTAGGAATAGCATCTAATACACGCTTCACCATTTTAGCTCATTGTAGTCATCTTAATTCATGATGCAAGGAGATGAACTAGAATCATATTTGCTGATCTTGCAAATCTACATTCCATATTTAATGCATAGATTCTGCAGAAGTACAAACATAATCATATTTGCTGATCTTGCAAGGTACAGTCAGTGTGAAGCACAGACATCACAAGATCAATCGTTTTTCTGTCAATCTAAAAGAGAAGAATAATAAAAGAATAGGCCCCTGAGGTTGAAAGTAGCTGATGCTATTTGTGTAAATATTCAAGCAGTTGGGTTGGTATAAGCCTTCTTAAAGCACCTGTGTTTACTACGCTTAAGTTTTAAGTGTGTGTCTAAGATCTTTGGAAACAATTGCATTTCTAATATTTGATCCTAGTATGAGAGGGGATTCAGTTACTTATTAATTAGTAAAGCACTAAAGCTATACTCACTTGATTGGGGGAAAAATTAATCGTAAAAATTTGCCCTAAAATAATGCTCACTGCAACTACAGAAGATGTTTATACTTCCTATTTCGGGATCTGTCTTAGTTTGAGTTCAAGAGTTTCATAGGCGCACTAGAACATGATATGCCTTACAATATGCTTACAATGATTGATGTCGACAAAAAATTGACTTATAATATGCTTACAATGATGACACTTTTAATAGAAGTTAGGGGGGAATGTCAAAAAGATGGGAAGTCTTCGAGTGAAGAGACTAGAGTTTGACTATATGGTGATAGTCTGAAAAGGAAAGGAGCTTTAACCTAAAAGCAATGAAGATGATCTTTGAAGTATGGATGCATATGATGCATGCTATACCATAAGAGTTGAGAAAAATGAGTTTTTTAATGTAGCTGTCTGTTTTCCCCTGATAATGCATATTCACTTGATTACGAATTTTAATTTATGCTTGCATGAGCATAGAGGTAGAACATATTCACATGCTTGACCCCGTAATGTTTGGTATGTTACTTTCTTATTCTTGCATCTGCTAGACTAGGCGCACTTTTTATGGACCATGGACTAATAGGGTTTTATGAAGAGCATATGGATTCACTGCTTTGTTTTCTGTCCATGTAAATGGCATGCTTTCAGGTTCGACAACTGGCTAAAGAAATCAAGGAGTTAAGTTTATCCAATCCTGTTACCATTTTTAATGGGAATTCATCCTCCACTGGTATGTAATTATTGTTGCATTACACCTTGTATGTCTTGACTTTTGTCCTGAAGACTGAGCTGCACTTGCTGTAGCTCAAGGTTCTCCGGCGTCAAAGGTCATAGCTTATTTAGAGTTCATCTGATGTATTTGGATTTGGTATCCTTGTCCAAATTCTTGGATTAGTATGGTTTTTAGCTGAGATTTGAGGGACCTTTAATATTTATGGTTAAAATCTGCCTGTCACATAGTCACATTTATGCCACTTATGGTACTTTCGAGAACCATATGGAAAAGCACGCAATTTATGGACATTCCAAGAGCATTTATTTGTGGAGGGCAGTAGATGTCATATAAAGGTTAAACTTGCAATATCGAGGTCATTATTGAATGAAATAGCAGGACCTTTGACCCTGAACCATGATGTTTGTCTGAGTTTAAGGCAACTATGTAGATGGCTTTGATATGTTTGAATTATCAACTATCATTTCCTCATGTGAAGAAATCAAACTGCTCAATGTGTCATCACATAAATATATTACAAATAGCAATGGTATGTACTCTTATAACATAGAGTTTTCTGGGAATTTCTTGTGTACAGTTTCCAAATTAAGGATAGTGACATATATTGGTATTTTGGATATGGGCTTCTATGATCATTCAGGAGAACTAAAATACCGAAATGATCTCCAACATGCAATTATAGGAAAGAAACTTGTGTGCTTGTGCTGGAATAGAAAACCTAAAACACAATTCGCTGAAATTTTGGAAAATTTAACATAATGTTTGGCCTTGTTTTCGGCCCATCTCGGAGATGGGCCGAAACAAGAGGTATGTTTGGTTTCAGCCTAGAACACCTTCGCTATGTTTGGTTTTTTTTTAGAGTGTTTTGTTTTGATTTGTGGAGATAGAGAGAGAAAAACAGAGATAAATAAGTCTGTGTTAGAAATAGGGTGTATGTTTGGGTTTGTTTTTGGAGATAGTTTGAAATAGTGTAAAAAAAGTGTTGTATGTATTTGTTGTATATTGGGAGACAAAAAAACACTAATAATTGTCAAATCATGTCTTTTTATTTATTTTTTTGAATGTATATATTAATATTTATTTGTTTGTAGGTGAATTGAATTATTTGATATGTTATTGTATGTATGTTTGTATGGAAAATCATACTTTTTTTTTTTTTTTTTTTACTTTAGCTTGAATAATAATAACATATTGAATAAATAATATTATGCCTAGTAGCCGTAATCTTAAAAATAATTTAATGGGATTGCTAAGTTAATTAGACCATTTCAATAATAAATTTGATGCTTTTCTGTAACGACTTTTCATATTATAAATTTCCATGCAATTCAACAGTTCCATATAATTGCTTAGGACATGTAGCTTAATCCTTGTATAATTTGTTAAAATAACTATATTAATAGAAACACATGTGATTATGTCAAACTAATAAACTGTAAGATCAACCATTTATCATTTGTATAAGTTGATGCATTTTATGCAATCCATTAGTAAACTCATTAATAGACACACAAACGAATATGTCAAACCACGGAAGTTAAAAAATTCATTATAGAATCCACCAACACATTAGTACCATTATGTATTATGGAAAAGCATATACTTGCGTACAACGACGATGCCTACGACCTATTGTTCTGTCCCGATCGCGGTCCCCTCGGTGGGCGGGACCGCGCCATACTATTTCCTTCACTTGCCGTTTGTCCACCATGGTCCCGAAGCGACGAATGTAATTCGTCCAGGGTCCAATTCCGCCGGTGTCGGATCCTATGTCTAGGCTCCGTCGCGGGGCTACTAACACAGTCCGTCTCAATCTAGCGCCTTCAGTTTGATGTGCCACTCGACCTTTTTCATCCCAACTTCTGACGTGTGTGCGACAGTACTGATGGGGCAATGGCATCCGAAATTACTATCGGGGAGTCTCGAGCGCTTGGATGGGAGCTAGAATCCACAGATCTGCTGTCATCGTGCCGTGGATCACTGTGCTCCTCTCCAAATGCACGTTGTCCTCGAGCAGGGCCCCACACCTCTAGCATCCTCGGATACAATGGCTCTGGGTAAATAAGGTAACGTCGGGCCAGGGGGAGATCTGTTCACAGCGTATAGTAACAACCAACAGTTCCGAATGTATACAATTCAACATTTAGATTGGTAAAGTGAATTGGAATAGGCATAGTATGAATCGTTTACATACCTGTGTAATTTGTCGTTCTATATTGGTTGGAAACACCATCCATCCACATTGTATTGCAGTCAAACTCAATCCTAGGTATCTGCGTGAGTTCGTGGAAGGTCTGAAAGTGCTCTTTGAACTCGTGAAATTTTGCCTGAACCTGCTCCCGAGTGTATGGACATCCACTGTGTCGGCGTAATGTACTGGACCAGTATGCCATCTGCCCCTCTGCAACTTCATCGTCCGACATGGGTACCGCTGCATTTGCGTCAACAATCATCCACATGAAGCGACATCTCTAGGTTCCAATGGTCCTCCTGTGGGAATCCGGCCCTCGCCAAGTAGTGGGCGTATGTCATGACTGAAAATAATAACATTTTTAACATATTTGAGTGAAAATGGGCGTTAGTCTGGTACCTGAATAGACGTTCAATACATATGTAAAACTATGAATATAACTGAAACTCCAGAGATACTTAAGTACCATTGTTTATTACATGAAAAATGTAAACTGTATTTGTTACAGATTAAAATACGTGACACGACAATAATGAGCTACGTTTACTACGTTGTGTTTACTTATATCACATTGCAACTTATGGTCCAACAAGTTGTTTCACATATATTATCGCTTAGTTCGGATCACGATCTGCCGACATCTGTATTGCTATGCTGTCCCGAAGCATTCGTTGGGCTTCTACCTTTGCAACTTTGGGGTGTCCCCTATTGTAAAATGCATCCGTGTTCGGCGGGATGTCGTCTTTTGGTTCGTTGAAAATGATGTTGTCCTAACTGAACCTACCAATGAAGTTGTGCAGTGTGCAACATGCTAACTATGTCCACTTGATGCTCAAGAAGGTAGCTCGGCATCCCCCACTGCAATATTGAGAACTGCTTTTCAAATATGCCGAAGCAACGCTCAATTACATTGCACAACCGAGAATGGGCATGGTTGAACATGTCCGGTGTTGTTTCGGGAAAATGTGCCTCGTAACACTTCTGCTTTGCAAAAGGAAGGTTGGGTAGCAGAGATTATGTCGACACCGCACATGGGCAGGTTCTATGACAACATCCGAATGACCAAACCGTGCTTCTATGCACTAATCGATGCCTTGATTTCTAGGGGATTGCTGCTATACGGGCAAACCTTACGGGTTAGCACCATCGAGGAGGTTGCAATTTTTATGCAGATTGTTGGCATGCACAGAAGACATCGTGACAGTATGGAATGATTCCAACACTTACCTGAGACTATCCATCGTAGGTTCCATTGACTGCTTTCTGCTTTGTGCGCCTTAGCTCCAAAACTGATCACTCGGCCAGCGTGGTAGGACACACACCCTAGAGTTGCGAACAACCCTGATTTCTACCCATACTTTAAGGTACATCCCAATATTCTTGTTCGGTTGCTATGTACCATCGAACACTAACCCCGTACTCCCAGCGTTTCAGGACTGCGTCGGAGCAATGGATGGCACCTTAATACCGGCGTGGGTCCCACGGGTAGACCAAAATAGATATCGATCGCGTAAAGGCCGACTAGCACAGAATGTTTTGGCAATGTGACTTTGATATGAATTTCACATACGTGTACGCTGGGTGGGAAGGTAGTGCTGCCGATGCCTGTGTACTGGACCATGCTGTTTCAAAGGACCTGGCGTTTTCTTTCCCTCCAATTGGTAAGTTCCTCATATTTACCGATGAAGAAATACGTAAGAGTGTATCTGCTCCCTCGAGCGCGCAATATACCAAATTGATAGTTTACGAACGGTGAACATGTAGGCAAGTATTATTTGGTTAACGCAGGGTTCACAAACTACTAATGTTTCCTTGTGCCGTAACGTGGTACTCGGTACCACCTAGCTGAGTACAAGGGACAGGGCCGTCAGTATCGTACCCCCCAGGACATGTTCAACCATGCCCATTCTCGGTTGCACAATGTAACTGACCGTTGCTTCGGCGTATTGAAATAGCAGTGTCCAATATTGCAGTGAGGGATGCCGAGCCACCTTCTTGAGCATCAAGTGGACATAGTTATTGCATGTTGCACACTGCACAACTTCATCCGTAGGTTCAGTCAGGATGACATCATTTTCAACGAACCAGAAGATGACGTCCTGGCAGACATGGATGCATTTATCATAGGGGACACCCCAACGTCGCAGAGGTAGAAGCCCAAGGAACGTTTCGGGACAGCATAGCGATGCCGATGTGCGCAGATCGTGGTCCGAACTAGGCGATAATATATGTGAAACAACTTGTTGACTATTGTCGTGTCGCGTATTTTAATCTGCAACAAATACAGTTTACATTTTCCATGTAAGAAACGATGGTGCTCAAGTACCTCTGGAGTTTCAATTGTATTCATATTTTTACGTATGTATTGAACGTCTATACAGGTACTAGACTAACGCCCATTTTCACTTAAATGTGTTAAAATGTGATAAATTTCAGTCATGACATATGCCCACTACTTGGTGAGGGCTGGATTCCCAGAGGAGAACCACCGAACCTAGAGATGGAACGTCGCTTCATGTGGATGATTCTTGACGCAAATGCAGCGGTACCCATGTCGGACGATGAAGTTGCAGAGGGGCAGATGGCATACTGGTCCCTGCATTAGGCCGACACGGTGGATATCCCTACACTCGGGAGCAGGTTCGGGCGAAATTTCACGAGTTCAAAGAGCGCTTTCGGACCTTCCACGAACTCACGCAGATACCTGGGGTTGAGTTTGACTGCAATACAATGTGGATGGTGTTTCCAACCATTCTGGAACGACTTACACAGGTATGTGAACGATTCATACTATGCCTATTCAAATTCACTTTACCAATCTAAATGTTGAATTGTATACATTCGGAACCGTTGGTTGTTACTAATACGCTGTGAACAGATCTACCCCCTGGCCCGATGTTACCTTATTTACCCAGAGCCATTGTATCCGAGCATGCTGGAGGTGTGGGGCCCTGCTTGAGAATGACGTGCATTTGGAGAGGAGCACGGTGATCCACAGCACGATGACAACAGTTCTGTCGGTCCTAGCTCCCGTCCAGGCGCTCGAGACTCCCGGATAGTAATTTCGGACTCCATTGCCCCATCAGTACAGTCGCACACACGTCGGAAGTTGGGATGAAGAGGGCCAGGTGGCACATGCAACTGAAGGAGCTAGATTGAGACGGACTTTGTCAGTAGCCCCGCGACGGAGCCTAGACATGGGATCCGGTACCGGTGGAATTGGAACCTGGACGGATTACATTCATTGCTTCGGGGTCCGGTCAGACTGTGGTGGACAAACGACAAGTGAAGGGATAGTACCGCGCGGTCCTGCCCACCGAGGGGGCCGCGATCGGGACGGAATGACGGGTAGTAGGCATCGTCGTTGTAAGCAAGTAGATGCCTTTCCATAAAGTACACTTCATCCATATGTATGCACAATAGTACTAATGTGTTGGTGGATCGTATAATAAATTTTTTAATTTCCGTGGTTTGACATATTAGTTTGTGTGTCTATTAATGAGTTTAATAATGGATTGCATAAAGTGCATCAACTTATACAAATGTTAAATGGTTGATCTTACAGTTTATTGGTTTGACATAATTGCATGTGTTTCTGTTAATGTAGTTATTTTAACAAATTATAAAAAAAAGCTACATGTCCCATGCAATTATATGGACCTGTTGAATTGCATGGGAATTTATAATATGAAAAGCCATTATAGAAAAACATCAAATCTTTTATTGAAATGGTCTAATTAACTTTAGCAATCCCATTAAATTATTCTTAAGATACCGGCTACTATGCATAATATTATTTATTCAATATGTTATTATTATTCATGATAAAGTAAAAAAAGGAAAAATTGTATATTTTCCATACAAATAATTCAATCCACCTACAAACAAATAAATATTATTATATACATTTAAAAAAACAAATAAAAAAGACATGATTTGACAATGAACAATGTTTTTTGTCTCCCAATATACAACACAATACATACAACACCTTTTTACACTATTTCAAACAATCTCCAAAAACAAACCCAAACATACATCCTATTTCTAACACATACTTATTTATCTCTATTTTTCTCTCTCTATCTCCACAAATCAAAACAAAACACCCTAAAAACAAAACCAAACATAGCGTAAGGATCTATTAAACAATACTTGTATTTGGTTGGACCTTCTATTTCCTATCCAATAGAATTAGTGTGGTAAAGCACGAGTTGACATTTTCTACAACGGCCGTCTTTAACTCGTGGTTCGTTTTTAGTTTCAACTTTATTTAAGGTATTGGATGGCAAAGAATCTTACATTTTCTCTGGTTCCTGCAGGAAGTTATGCTTCATACATATTGCCTGCAGCAGCTGTTGGTGCAATGGGGTACTGTTACATGTGGTGGAAGGTAAGATTTAATATCAACACTTATCAATTGACAAATAATTTCATTTTGGATAAAGTGAATGTACGAAACAGATTATCAGCCTTCTAGAGGTTCTTTTTCTACTTACATTTCAATCCCTTTCTGAAGTTTTGAAGCTGGGTTGGGGCTGCCTAATTCTCTATACATGTTTTCCCTGTAACTTCTCATGGAAAATGTAACATTCCTGTTTTGTGTTTTTTCTGCTTTAACTTTGTCCTCTTTTCTCCTGCAGGGATGGTCATTCTCTGATATTATGTTTGTCACCAAGCATAATATGGCAAATGCTGTTGCATCTGTGTCGAAGCAGTTAGAGCATGTTTCTGAAGCATTGGCTGTAAGTAAATATATAAAAAAAAAAGGGAAAATTCTACAATCCCTTGTGTTCCTTTTCCCAAGGCATTTTGTTCTTGAAATTTGTACTATCCTTTGCAGTCGACAAAGAGGCACTTATCAAAGAGACTGGAAAACCTGGACTGGAAAGTGGATGAGCAGAGGGAGATATCAAAACTTGTCGCCAATGATGTATGCAGCACTATGTGTCGTAATGCCATGTTTACTTCACCTATGATGCTATAGTTGCTTCAGATTGTGCTTAGCATTTTGTTGGTTGTTTTTAAGATTTCATGGACTTCTTGAATGTTGAAAGACAGTAGTGTCATCATCAGTGGTGAGGAGCTTTAATCTTTGAGGTATTCCATCTTAAATGCACAATCTTGGTTTGAGAAATGAGTATGGTGGGGCATGATCTTGAGGGGATTCATTTCTCTGGGTGTAGGAACAAAGTATGGGGAGAAGATGTCCTTGAGATGTGATGGCATTTGATACAATATCAGAATCACACTTATTTGTCGTGGATGTGGGATTTTATAAACCTTACTGTTGTTACTTAGTCAAGCCACTGCTTTCTTGTTACATCACTTCACAATTTAATGGCAAATCTCTTAAGCAGAAACGGACTAGATGTTTATGATAACTTTTTAGTCTGAGATTAAAAGTGAGTGCTGTGTCTACCATTTTCTTTTAACTCAAATTAGTAAGACCATAACATTCTTCATGGTTAATATGATCTGCACTTGTTTTACCTTGCTTTTGCCGATGAGTCCCATATGAGGATAACTTTATTGTGCAACTTAACAGGACCAAGTGGCAAGTGTATAATCTCTAATACTTACTGTTGGTCGGCAGGTCAGTGAAGTGAGATCTAATCTTAACCAGATAGGTTTGGACATTGGTTTGATCCATGAGATGGTATCTGGCTTGGTAGGTTATCACAGTTTTCACAAAATTCGGTTTCGTTATCTTATAAATTAACATGATCTGATGAGTTATCTATGAAACCTTTTTACCCGGTTAACTTACAGGAAGGGAAAATTGAGCTTCTTGAAAGCAAGCAGGTAAAGTTCTTAATTTTCTAATTATATATCTAGATGCATCCAAAAGTTGCTAACAAGGATGTCCTTTTTGACCTTCGTAAATGGCATGCAGGATATCACTAATTCGGGTTTGTGGTATCTCTGCCAAGTCGCTGGAAATGTGAAAGATGGCCAGAGTTCTAAAATTATTCAGGTCAGCAGTTGTTTCAACATCTTTCTTTTTTTAATAATCTTTTGACCTCTTAATTAGTAATCAAAATGAGCCAGTTTACGACCAGCTAATTTCTAATTAGTTGCTACTGTACTAGTCCAGTTTAACAATTATGTTGGAAATTATTATGTTGATAATAACAAAATTAATCTTGTCACATATTCAATACACTGATCATGTTTGGATGTGGGCGGAAAGAGTTTCTGATTTCTGGAATGTGGTGTGCACCATTGAGTTGAATCAGATCTGGAGTCTGTTTCCAATTAAATTTATAAATAATCGGGACTTTAATGAGGCTGGAACCAGCCAAGGCCGATTTCAGTTGCCTTCAGTACGTATTCTGCTACAGTTGTGGCTGAACCGGCTATACGCCTTCGACCACCAGTGTGGTTCACATGCTTTTAGGCTATGGTTTCTTGAATTCTTATTTGCCTATTCATTGAACACGCTTGATGAACTTTTTATAAGGTTAGACCATGCAAAGAAGTTTAGGTTGATTTATGAGACTCAAAGTAGAGATCAACTTTAGCTGTCTTCAATTTCTTTTTTCCATCATCGACACAGACTAACTACATCTCTATATTCTGGCGCTGAAGAATCTACTGTAATTTGACAGGATGTTGGGGCTAAGCTAATAAACCATTCAACTGCAGTTCCAGAGGGAGAGACGGCAAAGGTGAGTTAGTTGAATCATATTTCCTCCTCTGGACGATTTGCAATGTCTCCAGTTGATAACGTGCACAAACGTACCACTTTCCAGGGGCTTCAGTTCATTGTCGGAACAGATGAATCAAATACCATAAAGAAAACAACTTCAATTACAGACAAAAAAGATGTTGCTAATATTTCTGCTGGAAAGGCGGCACCGACAAAAATGAGAATCCACCGGTCTTATCCTGTTGGCCTATCTTTCGCCCGAGACATCCTGGGTTAAGGTTCATGATTCAATCCCTATTTTTCTCTTGAACAACTTATAACTATGCGATGGTCGTGAACGAAGTTTTGATTCAACCCCCTTCTGCTCTCAGGGAACCGCTCTCTCGACTGAAATAAAAGAGAGACCATTTGTTTGGCTAAGCTGATAATCAGCTACCGGAGCATCACTTGGTGTTCGCATTTTTCATGAGCGCTTATTGTTTTGTGGCATAACTATGGTTGTGAATATGGCACATTATTTGTTTATTGGCACAGCTTATACATCAGAAAGTTTATGTTACGAATGATACATTTATAGTGAATAAGGCTTTGGTATAATTCTGAAGTTTCCGGGTAAGAATGCCGTTGAACGTGTGGGGAATTGTTCGTTGTTATAATACTTCCTTATTTTAAATGTGATACGGTTTATTGAAAACGATGTTATATGGTATTCAGAGATCGATGCAGGTCCTATGATGTAACAAATCTGACAGCAGAGAAAATATGGAACATTCTCCATCGCTCTTTCACCAGTCTTCTTGGGCGGAATCAAATTGATCGTGCCTCTCTTCAACGCTCTTCCCCATTGGTAAGCTAAGAAGCCGGCATTATAGACGGTAAATGATCTTCTATCCCACTGTAATTATATCGAAGCTCTTCCCCATTGGTAAGCTAAGAAGTCAGCATTATAGACGGTAAATGATATTCTATCCCACTGTAATTATATCGAACCTCATGGGAGGTATAGTAACTTTTACCATGGATGGAGATGGAGCATTACTCCCTTGTCCTAACTGAAGTGGACGAAAATCATCCAGACAAAATCTTATCTGGCCACTACCATAATCTGCAGACCTCGTTTTGACATCAGTTCATTAGTTGGAAAGATGTCCCGCCCTTGTCGTCACTAATGTTCACAAAAGAAAGCAGACAACACTGTCACATTGAAGAAGAGGATTGATTTGTTGTCTCTCATGATTTCTAAACTTTTCTCTCTTTAATAAATATATTTGGAAAAAAACGTGAACAATCTTGTGATATTGAAAATGAGAAAAAAAAAACAATTATCTCTCTATATTTTTTTAAAATGAAGTAATTTACCACCCTGAGCGATACACGGGAGGTAAATTGCTTCATTTTATAAATTGTTGTTTTATTTTTTTATAGGGATAATTTGCTCATTTGTAATATCATATGTGGGCAATTCACATTAAATCCATATATATTTTATTGCATTGGGTTCTAATCCAATTTTAAAAATATTGTTATAATTGTTTGGTACGGATGATTATAATCAATTTATTAAAAAAAAAAATATAATAATTCCTTCCTACTTGAAGTGCAGATTGGCTCTTCTATTAATCACATTGTATTTTTTATTCTAATTAACATATGCGCGTAATGTGGACGAATATTATATAATTTACTTCATTTCATGAAAGATTTTAACCATAAAATTAGGACAAGGAATACCACCCGAAATTAAGACAAAATAATTTTGGCCATAAAAGTATAGGGGCCTTTTCACAATAATGCAAAAGTTTGGAGGCCAATGTGCAAACTTCCCTCAATGTAAACAATACATAATTTTATTTGCACGAAAAACAAATATAGTCTCCAACAATGCAGTACGTCGAAACTATCATAAAGATTAAAAAAACACAATACAATACGTTGTGGGTACGATGATTCAAAAATTAGCTCATCGACTAGGACATGATATATAGTAAAAGATTGTCGTTTTCAAATTTCAACATAGTAAGAAATTAAATATCATTAATTATTTATTATGTAATATTTTTTTATTTGATTAATTTGGAATATTCCCAAGAGTTAAATAATAAATCAAATGTAATTACGCCAACTAAGTCCCTCACAATTGTAAGGCCCATTGACAATACCAAAGAATTTTATATATGGCCTTTTCAATACAGACAGACATAAGCGTATGTCATACGTTGATTTCCCACTTCAGCCGGCTCATCAATTGTAACTCGGATCGAATTTGGTCAAGCCTGAACTAATTATATGACAAGTATAATATACTTATTGTATAATTAATGTATAATTCTAAAAAAATGATTAATTACGTGACAAGTGTAAATTTTTTTTTATTTTCTCAGGTGGATTGAATTTTGTCCTATTTCTTCTTCAAATTATGCAAAATCTTTTCCACTAAATTAATGAAGTGAATTTTAGCAAATTTCATATCATAAAACATTTTGATGTGTGTCCAAGTTAGGAAAGTCCACTGAAAGTTTCAACTTAATATAGAATGCTTCGAATATATTTAAGTAAGTGCGGAATTAGGTAGTATATATCCAGCAAGGTATGAGCACGTGAGAACAACATCGACAAGGCCTTGGTTATAATTTTTAATGCTTAAGTTAGTAAGGTTGTATGATAGAAAAGCTTAAGGTTGTACAAAAATATGGAATATTAAAAGTTGTACTGATATATGGAATAACTTTTGTACAATTTCACTTGAACCATTGATCTAGAACCGAAATCGATCATCGTGAATGCATACATATCAGGGATCAAGTTGGGTTGGTATTGCGGATCTTGGTCCGTTGTGAGATTAATGAAAGAATTGAGAATATTTGTGTACTATTAGGTAATCCCACGTCACATTTCAAATTTTAGGATGTTAATTACCTTTCTTTTGCTTAAGCTATCCTGGTAGTTTTCTCTACTCGATAAGGAGGATTGTGTTTACATCATGAGTACAAAGCAATATTAATATTGCTGATATACCGCCGCAAAAAAATCAAGGCACAATCATTTGGGAATCAAGATATAGATTCATTCAGAAGGATTGCGTCTGCGCAATATGTGTGACCAGGACCTATAGCTGATCTACTATTACCAAGAATTTAGGCCTAACCACGTGAAAATTAACACACAAATTAGATGTATAACTATACTAAACGCCGTAGTAAGAACTCAAACCTACGTCACACTTGAAGAAATATACTGTTATTTAACAATGGCTAATTGCATAGTTAAAAATAAATAACCCGTAATAAATTGTTATTGATTACGGCCATACAAACGGTTGTTGAGTGTTGATTGTGATTGTTGCAAATGTGACTAAAATATTTGTAGCCATGACAAAATATTTTCCATGGTAGTATAAGTTTTTTTCATCAATTTTTTTTACGATAGTTACACTAGAAGAAATTTAATATTTAATCATGACCAATTGCTATGATTAAAAATGAATAGTCGTAATAATAGTCATTCACTACGGCCACGTAACGGTTGTTGGCCATGGTTTTTGCGAGTCTAAAATATTTGTCATGGTTAAAACTAATGGCAAAAACATTTACTATGGTTCATAGCCATGACAAAAATAGTTTTTATGGTGGACAATCTAGGTTTTTACAATGGTTTTTGTTTAACCAGATAATAAGTATTTACCATGGTTTTAATCCATAACCAATAATAAAATTCTTCTACTGTTAATAATAGTTATTTACCACGATTTTAATCCATAATCATTAAAATATAGGTAATAATAAAACTTTTTCTAGTATTATAAGTGTGACAATATTTAACATTAACCACTAAACCACAATGATGAATGGTCGTATTATTGTATATGATTATCCACAGATCATACTGCGATCAAATGGCTATTGTTTATTTTCATAAACCTAGGTGATATATATATATATATATATATGTTTCAAATATTTAATTAATGAGTTTAATTTGTATAGGTCATCCAACCTGGAAGAATTATAATAAATATATTAAATTCCAACAGACAGTGGCGACATTACTATATACTGTATATATAGAGTGAGAGAGGAGCAAACATGCATAAGCATTGTGATAGCCCAGCAGAAATATAGAGAGGTTGCAGACAAAAATGGCTCATCGGAGTGATCAGTACGATGACGAAGAGGGTGGGATTGGTTCCAGGTTTCCAGTGACAGTTGTGGGAGCAAGAGTCATCACATTAGTTTCCCTCATCGTATCTGTTGTCGTGCTCAAGACCAACACCGTCACCCTCGACGGCTACCACGTTACTTACCATGATTTCCGTTCTTACAAGTAACTCTCTCTCTCTCTCTCTCACTCAGACACACGCACACATGAGAAACACCATTAGTTCTACTAGGAAAGAAAAATATGAGTATTTTTTTTTTTTACGATTAATTATCATAGTTAAAAATAAGATTTAATGCAATATACTCCTGAGTATTTTGTGATGTTCAAAGGAATTTCTGTGATAAATAAATTTTTATTTTACTTTATTGTGATATTAAAAATTGGGACAAAAAAACCCCCTTCGGGTGGCAGTGTAATACACGCGCCCAAGGTGGGTCGTTGGGGAAAATGATAGGTCCTTTTTCTTTTTTGTTTTTGTTAACTTTTTGGGGTTGATTTTTATATATAAATTGGATTATATGTTTACGTCATTATATTTTAAAAATATGTATAAAATTAAAATATATATAAATTTGTATATAAATATATTATAATTAGAACAAAAAAAAACAACATTCTAGAGTTATTTGGGGTTATTTGAGAAAAGATTGGGGCATTTTGATCATTACATAGGCAAAAAGGACTACACCAGTCGCATTTTAGATGCGTGTATTACATTGTCAGACAAAGGGGGATTTTTTGCCTTATTTTTAATATCACAGGAAGATAAAATGACAAGTTTTTATCACTGGAACTTTTTTAAACATTATGTAAAACACAGGGGGGTATATTGCATTAAACCCATTAAAAATAACAAAGCACGGTTGACAAGGATTATTAACCATTATTTCTGTAAATTAGGGTTGAAAAGTTTATCATAATTTAAATTATGATAAGTATTGATTAATCATTATCAAAATGAAGTGATTATTTAAAGTATGTGTACTATGTGATATTTAGGTTCATGTTTTATGTGACGATAATTGGAATTGTGTACACAATGCTTCAAATCCCATTTGGGGTATACTACATGCGGAAGAGGAAACATCTCATTCCCAACTCTGCTTTCCTACAGGCCTGTTTCTATGCAGACAAGGTATGTACATATGTATAGTTAACCTAGTTATAAGATTAAATGCATTTTTGTCCTGTAACTTATGTCATTTCGTGTTTTATTCTTTAACTTTTTAGGATAGCATTTTAGTCTTGTATCTTTTTAATTTTAGTCATTTTGTTCGCCAGAGTTCACCTTCACCAGCGAAAGGGTGAATTCCGGCAAAAAAAGGACTGGAATCGCGAAAATTAAAAAGATGTAGGACCAAAATGCTATTCTAAAAAGTTAAAGGATGAAAATGCTAACTGGGCCAATAGGAACAAAAACCCTAATTTTAAAATGTCACGTGAGAGGCATATGCATTTTTCCGGCGAGAAGGGTGAACTCTAGTTAAAAAAGGACTAAAATCACAAAAATTAAAATGACATAAAAGCAAAATGCTATTCTAGAAAGTTAAATGATGAAAACACTAAATGATCTAAGTTACGGTTTAAGCCCCTAGCTATATATCTGAGGACTATTCTCATGTTTAATCATATGTATTTGTAGTTTGTCTTACATAAATATTCACCAGAAGAAATGTGACTTCTCACTATGGTTAATTACAATGGTTAAAAGTAAAAAATTACCTAATTAACAACAGTTGAACAACTTTCACAATTATTTCTACAAGCAAGGCCAAAACAGTTACTATACCTAAAAATTGTGGTAAAATGTTTTGGCCACAGATGAAACCATACTGAATGCTCATTAACTGTGGTCAAAATTTACATTTTCACATCAATTTTATCTGATTGTGGTAGATAATATTGATTTATTATGATTTTTAATTTTTGTAATTTCAGTCTATTTTTTCCGCTGGAATTTACCCTTTTCGTTGGTAGAGGTGAACTTCGACGAAAAAAAGGAAAAAAAATATCACGAAAATAAAAAGATGCAGTACCAAAATACTACAATAAAAAGTTAAAGGACGAAATCATTAAATGACCTGAGTTACGTGACCAAAAATGCATTTAAACCTACAAGTAAACACAAAATCGCCATAAAAAATCCAGACTATTCTCCACACTACAAAAAGATAAGCTAGTTGTCTCCGGCGTTATAAATGACTACCATTAAAAAATATCGGTAAATTAAGTATTAACCACGTTTAATTACATTTGTCATGGTTTTGACTATCGCGAAAACATATGCTAGTTATGGCTAGTGTTTTAGTCTCGCCTATAAAAACAATGACTAATAATTATTGCACAATATGCGTGCAGTTGGATTAATGAACATTTGCCACTATTTTTTACTTTTTAACCATGATATTCTTGAACGAGGTACGATATGTTTCTAACGACTGATTTTCGGCGTGGTGAATGGCAGCTGATGATAGTGGTGCTAGGATTGAGCGCTGGAGCAGCGTTTGGGGCGACAATGGACATCAAGAAGTACCTTGGGGACAACCTACCAAAGTTGCAGGATTTTCTTACAGTGGTTTATGTCCCATCGGCATTCCTTCTTCTTGGGTGCATTGCCTGTGCCGTTTCTTCTGTCCATTCCTCGTTTGCTCTTCCACGCTGATTACCGACAAGAAGGGTTAACTTTCTGTTGTAAATTTATTCCTTCTTCTACTCCATTCAATATATACACACACATCACATGTATAAGGATAACATAATGTATTTTGTTTAAGAAAAGATTTTATACACGTGGTGTGTATATATACGTTGAATGGACTGAAAGATGAAATAGAATTTGCAAAAAAAAAAAAATCTAATTAAAAAAAAAAAAAAAGCAGCGGACCAGTTGAATTTGTTTGAAAAGAAGTTGACTACTTCCTACATTTGGGGTTTATGTTGTCGTTTTCGTAAAAGTTCAAGGGTGGTACTGTCTGTTTTTGTTTTCGTTGATTAAGGTTTTTACAGCATGGGCTTGTTGCATTTAACCCATAATAAAACGAAAATCAATTTTCTTGGCTTGAAGATAAGCCTTGAGGTTGAGGATTGGTCGTCCAAGATATATTTTCGCTGTTGTTTTAGATCTTGTATTTTGATTGGTTGGGGAATGTTTATGATCATGATCATCTTCACTTTGAATGCAAAATTGCTTTTTTATGTCCTATAAATTAGTTTCTTTTTCTTTCTTTAATCTTATTATTTTTTGATTGTTCACCGTATTGAATTCCATAACTGTAAAAATTTAGTCCCAATTCTTAATATGGTTAAATTGTTAGTGCAAACATCACATGCATGACACGAGCTCGGTTAAATTATGAGGATTTTTTTTGAAGTTACGGGATACAAATATTATGAGTTAAAAAATAAAAATAATGAGATCAAAATAAAAAAAATATGGATAAATTACAACGATCTCCCATGAGGTTTGGCATAATTACAAATACCCCCTCGTTGTTGGAAAAATTATAAATAACCCCCTGAGGTTTTATAACCGTCTAACAAATAACACATTTTCATTCATTTTTATGGGTGATTTGACCAAAATGTCCTTATGTACTGAATTATTTTTTATTTAATTCTTAATTTTTTTTGGATTACAATGCGCAAGGAGAGGTTTCTTAAGTTTTTTTACATAGAGGAACAATAATGCAATTTGACTCGATCGATTTTTCTATAATTTTAATACAAAATTCAAGGACAAAATAGTCAATTTCAGACCTTTGATTAAAAATTATAAACTTCAAGGATATTTGTAATTTTTCAAACAACGAGAAAATATTTATAATTATGTCAAATCTCAACAGAGATGGCTGGATTTTACCCAAATTATATATGTCATTTTAATTGGCTGATCAACAATGACCCTATGTAAAACCTGCCCAATATTGTAAATTTGGCACGTGTGTTTCACACGAGTCCCAGATTTGCAAGTGGATTTGGGCCTTAATGTGACATTTTATCTTAAATTTTGACTAAAATTGCCACTCCTAATACCAAATTTATAATTTTTTTGTTTTGTAAATGACACCAAGATATTTATATATATAAAGCATATTTCAGAAAATAAAAGTAAACAAATTTTGGCTGGATTATTAGGAAACTTGTGAGAACAATTATAGGAGCGGCGCCGAGGAGGTCTAGCTTAGTTGGCGACACTGAGACCCCATGATCCTAGAGATTATGGGTTCGAACCCCTGCGTGGGTTGATGTTATTTCTACGATATAGTAGGTATGATTTGCTGCTGTAATAGCTAGGTGCTAGTTATGTGATATTATTGATTTGATTGTTAGTAATAGTCTCTATTCGATATTAATAACCAACAGGACTGAATGTAATCACTTGACTTTCGATTAATAAAACCCATCGCTTCCAATTAAAAAAACTGTAGGGGTGGCAACTTTTAATCTCGTCAGAGTTCAATTTGACAATTAAATCTTGCACTTTTAAAGATTGACACATTAAGAATAAAACAATTGGAAATTACAAATCTACTTGAAATTTGACATGTGCTTTTCATGTGAGCCCAAAATTTCGATTAGATTACAATTTTCAGCAGATTTTATCCTGAATGTCACTTTTTAAAATTACGAAATTAAATCATCAGATTGAATTCCAACATAATTGAAATTAACATCTTTACAACTAGTGGAGCAAAATAAAAATTCCCCCCTATAGATGTAGTTGTCAATACCAAAGTAGTTAGATAATATTATTAGAAGAAATATGATTTTTTACTACGTTTAATTATCATAATTAAAAGTTAAAAAAATTATAACGAATACTAATTAATCATTTTTGTACGACAGTTAATAGTCTTTGTTTTTGCAGGTGAAATTAAAATATTTACTACAACTATAAAAACTGTGGCAAATACTTCAGTTATAAATAAAATTATAACGAATGTTGATTAATCATTATTAAAACTTTAAATTTTTACATCGATTATGCCTGACGGTGGTAGATAATATATTATTTTACTATAATCTTTAAATCGTAATGCTTAATAGTGTAGGGAATAATCAATTTTGTTATAGCATATGTTAATTTTTATACATGGCCTTTTGAATATAGACATTAGCGTATGGCATACGTTGATTTCCCACTTGAGCCGGCTGATCAATTGTCCATCTCTTCTAGGGAAGTCACTACCTATTTCATTTTCCACACTTTATTCCCACTTGCTTAAATATTAATTTATTCTTACCCGAATTGAATTTTGTCTTATTTTTGTCTCAAAATGCAAAATTTCTCCATCAAAATAATTAGCTAATAAATAATCTTTTATGCTTTAAAATATATTATAAATAAGAATAGTATATATTAATAGGACAATTAAAATTAATGTAAAACTTAGGAAGTTGAAGGGCATTTTTTGGATCATACAAAGATGGTGTAACGATATCAAAATTGTCACTTTGTATCTATAAATAGTACCTCTTTTCTTTATAATAGTATAGATGATGGAAAAGTTAATTGCATAATATGTTGCAATTAATTAAACTTCCATTTGTTTTTTTGGAATGAAGTATGTACTGTATATATTTTAGGGCGAATTACAATGACCTCTTCTGAAGTTTAGCATAATTATAGATACTCTTAATTTTTTTTATTAAATAATAGAAAAATCCATCGAGACAAATTATATTATTACTCCTCTATAAAAAAAAAACATAATAAACCTCTCCCAATGCATTTTTGTCCAAAAAAATTTAGAAAATTTTAAAAAACAATTCCATTTGCATAAGGGTGTTTTGACCAGTTCACCCATAAAAATGGATGGAGATGGGTTATTTGTTGTTAGACGGTTACAAACCTCAGGGAGAGAGGGTATTTACAATTTTTGAAACAACGAGGGGGTATGTATAATTATGTCAAATGTCAGGAGAGGTCATTATAATTCACCCTATATATTTTAATTAGTTTGATATGTCATTTAATATAATTCAAGAAATTTCGTAATTATTACAAAAGTAATAAATAACTTCCACAAGCCCGTACACTGTCACTAATATATATAGAGGGTTTAATACAATTTACATCTCTATGATATTGCAAATGAACAAATACTCCCTTATAAAAAAAAATTAGCAATTTACCTCCCTGTATTCTTTAAAATGGAGCAATTTACCTCCTTAGACAGGAAGGTAAACTGCTCCATTTTAAAAAACACAGGAAAATAAATTAATTCATATTAAAAAATATAGGAAGGTAAATTATTATTTTATTTTTTATAGGGATTAATTAATTACTCATTTACAGTATCACAATAAAGTTGCTTTCATTTTTCCCTATATATAGAGCATGAGCAAGAGTAATATGAATTGAGATCATATACGTATAGTAAGAGAGCAAAATGCCTCTCCCTGATCAGTACGATGATGAGGGTGTTCATGTTGGTTCCAAATTCCCAGTTACAGCACTGACAGCAAGACTTGTCACCTTGGTTTCCCTCATCGTATCTATTGGTGTTCTCAAGACCAACGACACCACCTTCGACAATGGCTATGTTCTTACATACAACGATTTCCGTTCTTACAAGTACTCTCTTTCTCTCTCTAAATCTCGATTTTAGAGTAATTTGTGACGTGACGTGACGTGACGTGTATATGTTAAATGAAATGAATAATAATGTATGGGTATGATGATATGATACTTAGGTACATGTTTTATGTGAGCATATTTGGAATTGGGTACACTTTGCTGCAAATCCCATTTGCAGTATACTACATGCGAAAGAAGAAGCATCTCATAAAAAGTTATGCCTTCCTCACGTTCAATTTCTACGCAGACAAGGTACATATACATATCTACCTATTTCAAGATTCTCATGTTTTTTTTTTTAGTTTATGTTATATTGAAAATATACATCAATTAGTTTAAAAAATTACAAATACTCCTATATGAGGTTTGTAATGTCTTGAAATGATCCATTTTGCCATCGATTTGTTTTTTAAATTGTAGAAAAATCAGCCGAGGCAAATTACATTATTGCTCCTTTATGAAAAAAATGTAAGAAACCTCTTCCTACGCATTTTTGTCCCAAAAAAAAAATTAGAAAACTTTTAAAAAATAATTCAATTTGTATAAGGGCATTTTGGTCAGTTCGCCCATAAAAATGGATGAAAATGGGTTATTTGTTAGATGGTTATAAATCTCAGGGGTATGTGTAATTTTTAAAATAATAAGGGAATATCCGTATAATTATGTTAAATCTTAGGGGAGGTCATTGTAATTCACTCTTAATAATATTATATTTCATTTATCTTGTACTAGTGAGAAGATACTAGCAATTGATGTAATTTTTTTTTTTAAATCAATAACTGATGTAGACTCGATACATGTGTATATAAAAGGATTGGCAATACAATGTAATTTTTATGGAAAAAAAATATTAAATTATGATAAAATGCAATTTATCTCCTGTAATATGAGAAAAGGGCAAAAAGCCCCCTGTGAAATTTGTTTAGCAAATTGCTCTCTATATTTTGGAAAATAAAGCAAAAAAACCCATAAGCAGTTAATAGGGGATAATTTATTTCATTTTCCAAAATACAGAATATAATTTGCTAATTATTTTTTTACAAGAAGTTTTTTTTTTTTTTTTGCTTATTCCTCATATCACAGGGGTAAATTTCATTTAATCCAAGGGTAAATTACGTTAACACCCCTTGAGGTTAGTTCAAATTACATAAATACCCTCAGGGTGTAACTGTAATTTTACAAAAGACAAAAGGGTGTTTGTGTATTTTGATATAATCTCGGGGGTGGCACTGAAATTTACCCTTTAATCCAATTAGTTAAGTTATCTATAACTAAGAACAATTTGTTTTGCATGGGGAATGGGGTGCAGGCGATGATAGTGCTGCTAGCAACGAGCGCTGGAGCAGCGTTTGGGGCGACAATGGATATCAAGAAGTACGCAGGGGATAGAATACCAAAATTGCAGGATTTTCTTACAGTGGTTTATGTCCCCACAACGTTCCTTCTTGTCGGATGCATTGCCTGCGCGGTTTCTTCTGTCCATTCATCGCTCCATCTTCCACACTGATGATTAACATATATAGTCATAGTAGTTTCTTGTTTCTTTGTTTACTTTTAATATGTTTGTTGATTTAAAAATATCAATATATCGAATTAGTATTTAAGTTTGAACGTAACGAACATGGCTTGAAGGGAAGCCCTGTATTGTCTCGCATTGTTCTTTTAGATCTTGTATTTTGATTGGATGGAGAATGGCAATGATCTTGTTCGATGCACGGAGAATTACACTACAGGAGGATTTTATGCAATTTGGCCCTAAATTTATTAAGGCCACTAACTTATACACTAACATATTTAATTGCCTCATTTTTTATTTTATATATACTACATTTATCCTAATCATGTAAATATACATTATTATTGAGGAACGCTAAATGATGGCAAAATATCAAAAATTTATATAATTTTTTTTACTGGCGTCAGTATTTTTGTTCAAATCATAATAGAAGAGATATAATTATAAATGGAGAAATTCTCCGCAAACATACAAGTATAATTGTAAAAAAAAAAAAAAAAGTTATAATTTTGCTTTTTTAGAAAAAGGTCTGAATGTAATTAACCATATTCTATTTTTTGAAACCAAGAGACTATTTGCAACCTTAGCTAGTCTTGGCTTTAATTTGGCTCAACTCAAGATTGCACATATATTTTCCAATAAAAAAGTGTCATTTATTTAATTAGAGTTATGATATTTTTTTCTCTTTGAATTAGAGTTTTTTTTTTTTTTAATTCAAAGCGATAAACTTTATTAATTGAAGTAAAATAATTACAATCAATTTTGTCGAATATCAATATCGAACAGAAACAATTAATACATCAATTAAATTATTACACTCAATTATATTCTATTTAAACTAGAATTTGTTTTCCAACAAAAGAATAAACTACGAATAAGTTTTTGACATCAACACCGTTGTACCAAGGGCGTCTTGATCTTGCATGTGGCTAAGATTAAGGTGTTATGAATAAATTTATTGTCATGAGTTTGAGTATCGTGAAATGTGAATATATATATATATTTTCGATTTATATAAGTTATTATAATTTATTTATTATTTTTAATAATATAGTGTATTAGTTGAATCGATATATCATTTAGTTTATATGTTATATAATTATATATGTATCACTTCAAAAAAAAAAGAAAAAAAAAGAGGAAGACATTCACTCAGTCATTTATACTAATATAAAAAGAAAATTCTATTTTTACTTACAAAGAACGAATTACTTACATTGTGATACCAATTTTTTCTTATGTCAATAATACCCCTACGTTGATCTCTTTTTTTACTTTCTTTTTTTTCTTTTATTTAAAGTGTAATATGTTAATTTATATATATATATTATTTTTATTTATAATATATGTTAAAATATAAAATATTATTTATTATATTCACGCAGACGCAATATTCATATATTTTTTTAAAGTTTTCTCATCCTCCTCCGTGCACTAAATCCTAGGTGATGTTAGAATTTGTCTGTTATGTTTGTAAGTGATGGAAATGCCAATGAGAAGCCCATAAGCTGGAAAGTTCGAGAGGAGCGGCAATCATCAACATGTCATTATACATATGTTAGTGTAATGATGCAAACCATCGTTGTGGAACCTTGTTCTCATAAATTACGACCAAGACAAAACCGTTGCTTTCTTCATTAATTAATTCCTATCATTCCATTTGTTTAAGATGAGGTGGTTAGGTACACGGACACTTTGTGATTTTACTTAGGTAATTATAGGTTTGTGGTAATTTTGGTCCTGTTAGAATTTAATTTGACGATTAAATTTGTAATTAAAAGAAATTGACACATTAAAATTAATATTCGCTGGAAATTCATGACAGAACAACAAGACATTTGCTTCAGCCTAATTGCAGCAAGAGCTCATATATCTATATCTATAGGTACAAAAATGGTTGTAGTTATTTTTAAAACTTATATTTTTTATAGTTAATTTTGGCTACAGTTATTTTAATTTTCTGTAGCTATCTCATGACTGTGAATTCTTGTAGCCCTTTCTCTTGCTAGGTATATAATATATGTAGGTTTTAAAGTCAAATTTTGTTGCAATAATGACAAAATATCCGTTGCGAATACTTAATAATTTTTATAATCTTAATTACGAAATTTTTATTGCTTTATTCATAGTGTCACGCCTAGGGCCCGTCCCACGTGCATAGCACTTTATCCCGCTTTGCACTTTGTTCCCGACTCTGTTTAGTGATCAGCTCTGATACCATTTGTCATGTCCTGGGCCCGCGAGTCTGTTGGATGCGAGAATTGCCTCCAAACCATCCCAGTGGATCCTGAAATTGGTTATGAATAACTCGTCGCGAAAAGATATCCAATGGATACAATTGAATTCTTTAGTCAATGCTTATATATTAGTCATCTTATTAATTCATAATCCATTTGATGATGTGAGACGGAGTATCACACATAGTAACATAAAATCTATAGCCAGTAGCCACTGTTGTTGCAATGGAAGTGAAAATTTTATAGTAATTAATTTTCAATACCATGGCTATGAAAATTATGTAGCATTTTTTCTACCAAAATTCGATAACGATGTTGTCACTATAAAAATAGAAGTTATGTAGTTGTTTATATTATTATAGCGATGGAAATTTCATAACCATTTTTGTTTTCATTACAAATGAGACTTCATAGCAATTTTTATTTTCAGAACTACGATCATTCCACAATTTACTTTATAAATTAAGATATTCTATAGTTTTTATTAAATTTATTGCCAATGCAAAACTTTGTAGCGAGATTGGCAGCAGAAGTGTAAGTTGTTACGACGTCAAATTCCATAGCTAGTTTGTAGGTAGTGTGTTACACTTCTTATTTTATTCTACTTTGCTACGCAAAAATTTGTAGCAAATCAAAATTGTGCTAGCACCGGAAATAGGAGTAAAATGCAATTTACCCCTGTGTTAGCCATAAAGAGCAAAAAAACCCCTGTAAAAAAAAGTAGCAATTTACCTCCTTATGTTTCTAAAAAAGAAGCAAAAAGGCCCCTCACGCGATAGCGTGAGGTGCACGCGCCCATTTTTTATTTTTTTATTTTTTTGTTCTAAAATTGTATTTGTATTTTTATTTAGAGCCGTTGGATTGATTTGAATCTATGATTCATATTTGACTGATAAATCAACGATTCAGATTTAACTTAATTAAATCAACGGTTCAAAATTTGTATATATATAAAATTAAAATTAAAAATATATAATAATTTATATACATACAATAAAAATATATTTTTAACTATTGAATATAAATAATATATATGTATACACACTTGAGGGCGGAGGTGGAAGACGCCGGCGACGCCAACAGCGAGGGGGAAGAGAGAAGGCAGAGCAACAGCAGAGGGGAAAAAGGGGGGGAGGGGAAAAAGGGGGCAGAGGGGAAAAAGGGCAGGGGAAACGACACAGCGGAGGGGGGAAAGGGGGGACAGCGGCGAAGGGATGGGGGAGAGGCGGATCTGGGCCGGATCTAGGTGGATCTGCGTTGGATGAGGCCTACCAAAAAATAAGGCATTCGCTTCAGCCTAGCCGTAGCAGATGCTCATATATCAGTATCCATAGCTACAAAACTAGTTGTAGCTATTTTTGAAATCTATACCTCTGTAGCTAATTTTGGCTACAGTTATTTTAATTTCTGTAGCTATTTCATGGCTACGAATTTTTGTAGCCCTTTCTGTAGGTATGTAATATTTGTATGTTCTGTAGCCAATTTTGTTGCAGTAATGACGAAATATCCATTGCGAATATTTATTAATTTTTATAATCTTAATTACGGAGGAGTTTCCATTGTTATATACATTAGTGTCATGTTCTGATCTCTCTCCTACACGCCTTGTCCACATAACACTTAGTTCCCGACTTTGCTTGGTGATCGGCTCTGATACAATTTGTCACGCCGCGCGCCTGCGTGCCTGTTGGATGTGAGAATTGCCTTCAAACCCATCTGAGTGCATCCTGAAGTTCAGTTATGAACAACTTGGTGAAAAGAAATATATAATTGATGCACTTGAGTTCTTTGGTGAATGCTTATATATTGTTTATCTTATTAGTTCATAATCAATGTGAGACGGGGTATCACACATAGTAACAGAAAATCTGTAGCCATTATTGACGCAATGGAAGTGGAAATTTTGTAGTAATTACTTTTCAATACCATGGCTACGATAATTACGTAGCAATTTTTCTACCAAAATTCCTAACAATGTCGTCCCTATAGAAATAGAAGTTTTCTAGCTATTTTCATTACTATCTTGACGAAAATTTCATAGCCCTTTTTTATTTCCATTGCAAATGAGACTTCGTAACAATTTTCGTTTTCAGAACTACGATAGTTCCATAGTTCACTTTGTAAATTAAAATGTTCTATACTTTTTTTTTTCAAACTTATTCGCTACGCAAAACTTTGTAGCTAAGTTGTTGCGTATCTACCTCATTTCTTTGGATATTTTTAATACATAATTTGCTACGGAATATCCATTGTTAGTCCATCTCATTAGCTACAGAATTACAGTATTTGTAGCCATTTTGTTGCTTATGTACCTATTTTCTTTTTTATATTTTAATACCTAATTGGCTACGGATTATCCATTGTTAGTCCATCTCATTAGCTACGGAATTCATTTCGTTGCAATATTATTCATAGTATATGCCTTGTTTTCTAGTAGTGGCGCGCGCGCGGCGACCAGAAGAGGGAGGAGGAGGATAACGAGGCGACGGAGCTGGAGTGGGCTGGCGACGGGGAAGACGAGGGAAAGAGGAGGGGCGGCGACTGCGCGAGGGGGAGTGTGCTGGGGTCGGCGGCGGCGGCGCGAGGGGAAGGGGCTGGGGGCGGCGACACTAGGGGAGGGAGATGGGGGCGGCGGGGAGCCAACGGTGCCGGCGGTCCGGCGAGGAAGAACGAGATGGAGAAGAAAGAAAAATAATTATATATATACACATTATTTTATAAGTAACATATAATTTTTATATTAAGTATTATTTTTATGAATATATATAATATATTAAATATATGATATATATATATATATACATATATAAAATAACATTTTACTGACTAAAAATTATCCACACATGCAGAAGGGGCGTGTGTAGTGCACCACTGGGCCGAGGGGGGTATTTTGCTCTATTTTCTATAACATAGGGGGGTAAATTGCTACTTAATTTTTCACAGGGGGGTAATGCTCATTTCCCCTAACACATGGGGGTAAATTGCATTTTTCCCCCGAAAATAGTAATAAAAGTTTAGGGGGTTGCAACTTCTGATGACAGATAAAATGTGAATTTAAATTTATAGCAAATTTCGTAGTTAATTCATAATTAAAATATTTTGTCATTTTATTTATCTCTAAATTTATGTTTTCTACGATTAAATCGTAGCTAATTTGTTGTGTAAGCAATAAAAATTTAACTAATGTATACTTTGTTGCAATATTAGTAGTCATTTTGTTGTCTATGCACCTCATTTTTATTTTATTTTTTGATATTTTTAATATAAAATTTGCTATAAAATATCCATTGTTAGTCCATCTCATTACTACAAAATTACATTATTTGTAACCATTTCGTTTCCTCCATACCTCATTTTTTTGGATAATTTTTAATATACAATTTGCTATGGAATACCATTATAAGTCCATGCATCTCATTAGCTATGGGATTAATTTTACTACAAGATTATTCATAATATATGCCTTGTTTTCCTGTAGTGATTGTAAATTTGGCTCGAATATAGCAGCACGTCTCATGAAATGAGGCCGGTTCCCCAACTTTTAGGGTGCACATGCCACATTTTAATTTTGGGTAAATTACATCTACCTCTTTTGGGGTTTGACATAATTATAAATACCCCTTGTTGTTTGAAAATTTACAAATACCCCCCTGAGGTTTGTAATTTTTAACCAAAAATCTGAAATTAACCATTTTGCCCTTCAATTTTTTATAAAAATTGTAGAAAAATCACCCGAAACAAATTGCATTATTCCTCCTCTTTGTAAAAAACTTAAGAAACTTCTCCCTGTGCATTGTAGTCCGAAAAAATTTAAGAATTAACTAAAAAATAATTCAATGCATAAGGAAATTTTAGTTAGTTTACCCATAAAAGTTGATGAAAATGAGTTATTTATTATATGGTTACAAACCTTCAGACAGTATTTGTAATTATGTCAAACCTCAGGGGAGCTAATTGTAATTTATCCTTTAATTTTCGAGGAATCTTATCCTTAATGTGCCATTTTTTTTAAATTTACAGGCTTAAGCATCAAAGTGGATTCCTATGATTACAAATCAAAATTGCAATTTTTTCTTAAATATATCGTTGGCTTAAATATATTTTTGATCCTGTAATTTGTCACTCTGGTATTTTTATCTTTTATCTTTTTTGCGTTATAAAATGATCATGTAACATTTTGGGAATTTCATGATTTTGGTCCTTCTAGTGTCGGATTTTGCAAAAGTTGCCGGAATAAATTATGTGCCCCTCGCAGTTTTGACATTTTTATCCTTTATCTTTTTAGGGGTTGCAAAAGAGTCCTGTAACTTTTTGACACTTCATAATTTGATCCTTCCGATACCGGAGTTTGCAAAATGCTGGAATAAATCATGTACCACGTCATTTTTTTCTACAAAAATTCGTCCATGTTGGAAAAGGTGAACTAATGAGAACAAAAAACTCCAATTTAAATGAACCACATGATTTATTTCGACGATTTTTGCAAAATTCAGTATCAGGAGGACCAAAATTGCAAATTGTCAAAAAGTTACAGAACTCTTTTACAATCCTAAAAAGATAAAAAATAAAAATATCAAACTACCAAAATTACAGGACCAAAAATATATTTAAGCCATATATTGCTACAATTGGCATGACAAATTAAAGGGCCTTCTTATAAAGTAATCGTGTATATTTCTCATTTACGATATCTTGATTAGACTTTTTTTATACACCAGAATACTTAGAGCAAAAACTATGTGTATTTAATTTTAATACAATTAGTTAACAACGAGTTACGTGCTTGTAATCTTAGGATTTTTTGGACTTAATTAACATGGGCTAACACGATAATTATTGGACTTAATTCAGATGGGCTAACACATTGCATCCTATAACACTAGAAAATTATAATTATTCACTAGAGTTAATTACTATGGCCAAAGAAAAAAATTATGGTGAATACAAATTAATCGTTGTTTCCTCAATTGTAGCCAAAACATTACCATGATAATATTTTCGCTATAGCTATAAATCATGTCAAATAACAATTAACGGTGACAAAAATTTAAGTTTTCGCATTGATTTTATTTGACCATGATTAATAATGTTGATTTACCACGATTTTTAACATGTAATCATTTATAATGTACAGAAATGCACATGAGACTGCCAACAACTCTGTTAATTATTGGACGAAAAATGCAGATGGGGACTAAATTAAAAAAAAAAAAAAAAAGATTCAACTTATGAAATGTAATGTGAGAAAATCGTAGCGAATGAGATTAAATTGAAAAAGACCCTAATATATAAAACCAAAAATTCAATTTTCTCATATATTAAATCACCTCAACAATGAAATCTACATACTCTCATATACCATTAATCCAACCGTTAGTTTCTTAAGATCTGATATTCATGTAAGAAAATCGAAAAATTCTCATTCAGATTGGATTTTGTCGGATTTAGACTAACTACGTGACAGTTGCAATATACTTATTGTGTGTTTGATATACAATTCATAAAAATAACCAATCCCGTGGAGTGCATCACGTAAACATCATACACTCCTAGTTGGACCAAACCTAGTTCATAATAAGAAACTTTCAAGAAAATCTTTAGATCAACCGCATACATTTCACCTCAGCAAGCACAAAAACATTCCCAAAGAAAACCAACACACATTACCACTTGTCATTAAAATTCACGAACTAAACACAAACATCATACACACTTTAATGCAGTGATCACAACAACATAGAATCATACACTAAGGTAAAGAACGGAAACTCAAGATGTGTTTCTCACAAGCGCTGCACACAAACACATTTGGAATTTCATCGTCGTCAGGAACTTGCACACACCGCGTGTGCTGCCAAACTTGGCACACATCACAGCTCACCATCCTCTCCCCGTCGTCGTCCTTAGCGCCACACGCGCAGTCGACAGCCATTAGCCCTTCGCAAATCACACTGTAGACGCCTTCTTGCTTCCCCTCAAACGCGATTTTACTGCCCGGTTTAACCGTCTTGAACACCAGATCCGGCCCCTTGAACTCCATGTTTCTCACTGATTCCGCCACAAAGTTCCTCAGCCCGAAATATATTTCTCTAAACGTCTTCTCGACCTCACACCTCAGCTCGTCGAACGCTGCATTGTTTCTCAGCACGAAACGATGGAACGGTGTTGATACCTCATCTGACGTTCCACCGTTTGCTAAGGTAACGCTGCAGTATACCGTTTGCTTGTTCGTTTCATAGTTCTTTGACGTCTCGCCAGAATAGTACTCTTTGATGAGGTGCTTGGAATCAAGAATGACTCTTGCAGCCACCGGAATTGTACCTAGTACTCGAGTGTTGGTTACCACATTATGGTTTCCTAGGATGTTTTTGTACATGTAGAACATGTCCTTGACAAGTTGTGCGCGAGAGATTGTCTGTTGTGGCTTCAGTCTTGGTTCGTTAATCGAGAAAGCTGCTTCTTGCTTGGGGAACGACCGTGAAACGTCCTCCAAGCAATACTCCAACACTTTGGTGACCGGATTAAGGCACCTACGCACAAAGTATTTCCCCACCATGTGGTTCCCTAACGACTTGAGCACGAAATCCAGCAAGCCCGTGTCGCCAATGTAGGCACGTGCAACATCACGTACGTGTTGTCTAGACACCCAACGGTACTCAGCTCGTTTCAAGGCCTCAACGACCACGTGAATGGCCATCTCAACGCGCTTGGGAGACCATCTGCACGATGCATCCGACATGATTCCTGGATAGTTAGAGCCAATGTTGCTGCACTCTTTGGGGATTCGGAATTTGAGCTCCAACATGAAATGGAACAGGTCACCTAGGGTGATCAAGGAGTGTCCCGACAAGAGTTGGTACCTAGGCAACAGAATTTGGATGTCGTTTTGTTGAAAACTTTGAAATCCAAGTTGATGGGCAATGAGGCTTAAGGGGATGTTTTGGATGGCTTTGACAGCATTTTGGTACATTTCTTGGCTAACACCGTAGCTTCCACGCCCGAACGTGTAGTCCCAATGTCCGAACCACGGCTTGCCGTAGGCTACAGCATGGAGCAACCTTAGATCCATGCCTTTCTTCTTTGTAACATCTTTCAAGCTCACTTTCCTACAACATTAGACCAAGTTAATGTTAATGATAAGGCATATATGTGTTAATCGCTACAAGAAAATGACTCAATAGTTACGAAAAAAATCAACATCGAGCTAATCAACAAGTAAAATTCTTGTTAATCTATGTTATTTATATATATTTAATACTATAAATTAGCGACGAATTTAACGAAAATTTTACTTGCAAATTAGCTCGACACTGATTTTATTATCAAACTTTTTCGACAAAATTACACTTTTAGTCACGTAAGATAAGGGTTCAACACTTGTTTTACGAATTTTCAAGATGGTCCCAAAATTGAAAAAACTCGACACATTTAGTCTTCCGTTTTATGAGATTTTCAAAATGGTCCCAAAATTAAAAAAACTCGACACACTTAGTCATCTGTTTTACGGAAATTATGGAATTAATTTTGTCGAGTTTTTTACAATTTTGAACCATTTTGAAAATCCCGTAAAGCATAGGACAAAACATGACGAGCTAATTTTGAGACATTTTAAAAATTTCGTGTAATAGAATACAAAAAGTATTGAACTCCCTATCCTATGAGACTAAAAGTATAATTTCATCAACTTTTTCGTAACTATTGAGTTATTTTCTTCTACTGAATCTCCTGGACAGTCTCTACCTAGGTACAAACCTGGCTCCCAACCCGGAGCAGAGACGATCCCAGAACTCCATGATTTGGTAACCGGGCAAGTCAGATCCAGACTCAGACCCATTGATGCAGAGCAAATGTCCAAAGCCATTAGAGTGGAAGACACCATGCAGGGTGTGACCCTCTGCCTGCAATTCAATCACATTGGACTTACAATATTCAGCTGAACCAGACTTGGATGGCAGCAGGAAATGGTACTTCTTATTGCAGATCGTGTGGTGCCCCCAGCCTGAGCTACATTTTAATCATCAAAAAACATCATAGTCAACCTAGTCATATATAATTAATCATTAATTACATACCCTTCTTCTTACCAGAAACATACCTAACTCACCCTCCTATAATCCAACATTCTTGAATGAATCAACTCATTAGAACATGTCTATATATCGGTCTAAGAATTACACTGTTCAAGGGTGTTTGCAATAACTTCTGCGTATATTGTGACATTAATAAGTTGTAAATAAAGTTGTAAGTTAAACAATAATAAAAGTTGTGAGTGATCGAAAATAAAAATGAAAAGTGAAAAAGAGGTTAAAGTTGGAGTTTTTAGAAAAACAATTTAATATTTATAATCTTACCAATAGACGACTGCAGAAGTTGGTACGTAGCTAAGCACTTTGAAAAGGAGAAATTGTAAATAAAAAACGCTCTTATCAATTTGTTTCCAGCCGATAAACGCTTCTTTTTAAGCGACTGCAAATACCCTATTTTTGAAGTACACAACATTAAAATCAGGTAATTTTTTTCCTTACACAGATTATGTAACGTCTTCTGTTACTCACACTAGTACACAACACATATCCTCGTTGTCAAATGAATAACTCCATCTCATGTCTGAACCATCGATCATGCATCATCAAGACACACAAGATCAACAACATATAATACTAAAATTCACTCTACCTATGTACTGACAATGCTTGCAGCGCAGCTCAAGCGACAGCTCAATGGGCTCTTCCACAACAAACAGAAACAAATGCAGCAACGGATGGCGACGAACCTCCAGCTGAAACGACCAGCTCGCCATCGCCCCACACACACCGCTCTCCACCTGCCCATACTCCAGAAGGGCTCCCACATTCTCTTGAAACGTCGAGCCATTGAACTCCGCCGGGTACCCTCTTTCTCCAAACACCTTGAACTTGAACACCCTTTCGCCCCTCTTCCTCTTCTTGCACCCACTCAGGTCCAACTGAGACATTTTCTGAGGTAAAAGAGGGTTAAGGTTGTAATGAACTTAGGTTTTTATTCACATATAGATTATTGCACTTTGGTTCACACGCATGGTGCCAGTGAATATAGAAAATACATGAATAAATGGAGGTGTGAGTTTATGGAAACAGCTCACTATCTGCATGATCTGTTGCAAAATGAACGTAAGTGTCGGGAACTTGAATTTTCTATTTCAAATCTTATTGCATTTTCTATTTTAATTAATATATACACATCACGTATCATCATCTATTAATTTATTTATGTAAAAATGTTATTCACGAAGCTTATATATATATAAATGAAATACAAGATGCAATAGAATTTCAAATAGAAAATTCAATTCGCATTACAGCAGCATAGCACGCATGAGGTTTTTTTTTTTTTTCCTTTTTGTCCCCCAAAAAAAATGTGTTTTTTTTTGGGGGGGGGGATGGGGGTTGATTTAATTTGTGATATATGTTTTAGATATTTTACTTATGTTTTTTTAATTTAAATTTGGTAAAATTTAAAATTGAAACATACCATGAGTGTTGCGGCAATTTCTAAGGTAAAGGTGGAAAGCACATTAGGGTCATGTTCTTAGAAGGATTATAATTTAGACACAATGCAACGTTCTTGGCCAACTACCATGCATGGATTTTTTGTTTGAGTGGAGGGAAAGTTTTAATTCGGCTAAATTGCAGTTACTACCCTGTATGTAAGAGGGGGTGGCAGTTTAAGAACTCCAACAACAAAGGTGGTAAAATATAATTTATAATTCAATTATTTTTCAAAACAAGAGAACTCCAATAATCAAAATTCATCGAAATTGTTGAGGTGGATGAAATTTTATAATTGAAATTTTTTGCTGAAAAAGCATCCAATCAAACCCCCTTGTCACGTAAGCAGTATAAATTGTCATTTCATGCCTCGTATGTTAGGATGTCATTTTATGCCTCGTATGTTAGGATGTCATTTTAAGGATTGTACTTTCCTATTTTATATAAGGTGATGTTAGCTTGTATCGTTACAAATCAATCAAGGATTAATTGTATTTTTAATCCTGTAACTTTGGTTATTTGGTGTTTTCGTCCTTTAACTTTTTTGGGTAGCATTTTGGTCCTATATTTTTTTAAATTTGGCGATTTCAGTCCTTTTATTCGCCAGAATTCACCTCTACTGGCGAGGACCATGAACTCCGAGAAATGGACCAAAATCGGGAAAATTAAAAAGATGCAGGACAAAAATGCTACTCTAAAAAGTTAAAGGATAAAAATACTTGCAGAAATGGACCAAACAAAAACCCCCAATTTTAAATGTCACGTGAGAGGCACATGTATTTTTTTGGCGACAAAATGACTAAAATCACGAAAATTAAAAAGATACAGAACCAAAATGCTACCGTAAAAAGTTGAAGGACCAAAATACTAAGTAGCGTAAGTTTTACGGGACAAAAAATGCATTTAAGCCAATCAGTCCAATTGAGATTATACCGATACGTCATTTACCAAGTAAAAAAATGTTCTAATACATATAAGATGATGGCAAGGAAAAAAACAGAGTCATGAAATTGCACAAAATTCATGTATCATTAGTATTTAATCGTCAGCTTTTTTGTAACTGCAGTCCTTAAAATGCCACCCTACTAACATATAGGGCATAATGCACTTTAATCATTGCTTACGTGGTTAAAGGGACTGATTAGATTCTTGGCCAGCAAAATTCCAATTTAAAAAAATTTTAATTTTGTCCACGTCAACAACTTTCGGTGAGTTAGAAAAATTGACGATCGAAGTCCTCTAATTGCTAAAAATTATTGAAATATAGTTTATAATTTGTCCCCGTACAACTAGAGTCCTTAAAATGACACGCCATAACATATAGGACAATAAATGCAATTTAGCCACTTTAATTCTATACATGGCCAACTGTTTGTGTAATTTGAAATTGTGTTTATTTTATTATTTAAGATATTTCTCAAAAGATAATAATTTATTTTATCAATATATATATGAACCTCTCCATGTCTCATAAGGTATGAGTTAAATGTATAATTATTTTGTAAAAAATTATTACCTAATTTCTACGTCATAATATATAGATTAAAGCTTTTATTGAAGGGGTCAATATTGTTGTTAAATGGCCCTTTAACTAATATCTTTTATCTAAGTTTATTCTCTAGATTTTCTTCATATATAATAATATTATTACATAAAGATGTGTTAATTAGTATCCTTCTATTTAGCCCTATATATATGTATAATCATATTTAGCCATATATATGTATGTGTATATAATCATATTAATTGCTAAATACATGCAACGCGAACATATGAAACACTTGATCAGTTTAATATGATTATACATATATATGGCTAAATAGGAAATTAATACATATTTATGTAATAATATTATTGCCAACATTGTAAAGGATACGACTTAAAAATCATGATAAATTAATAGTATTCAACACAGTCAAATAAAAACTAATAAAAATAAATGAATTTTGACCATGATTAATGAATATTTATCATGAGTTTTGGTATGACCAAAATATTTATTGTCTAATATTTTGGCATCGTTTGTAGACACAACGACTAATAATCATTAAGCAGTCACAATTAATTAATAATTAGTATGTTTTTTCACTTTTAACTAAGATAACGAGGAAAAGGCCAAGAAGAAGAAGCTACCTGCCGCTCTAATTAAATAAAGGGTGAATTATAATGACCTCACCTGAAGTTTGCATAATTACAGATATCCTCTCGTTGTTTTAAAAATTACAATACACCCCCAAGGTTTGTAACCATCTAATAAATAACCCGTGTTCATCCATTTTTATAGGTGAACTAATCAAAATGCCTTATGCAAATTGAAGTATTTTTTAAAATTTTTTACATTTTTTTTGGAAAAAAATGCGCATGAGAGATATTTTTTACGTTTTTTATACAGAGACGCAACACTATAATTTGGCTCGGTAGATTTTTCTATAATTTAAAAAAAAAAAAAAAAAAAGAGTAAAATGGTTCATTTCATGCCTTTTGTTAAAAATTATAAATTTTAGAAAAGTATTTATAATTTTTAAAACAACAAGAGAGTATTCATAATTATATCAAACCTGACCCACCATTAAATAAATTGAGCAATCTTTTCTTTGAAAACAGATGCCCTCATCGTAATGGAATTTTTCAGATGACTTGTATATATTTTGAAATTAATTCTTTCTTAAATTCATTTTGATCTTACTCTAAATTTGTAAAAAAAAATGAAATACTTGTTATTATTTATTAAATGCAAAATGATTAATTCCTCCGAAATAGACTCCATAACTTCCCTTATGTTTGGTTTTATTTTCTCCCCATTCCCGAGATGGTGAGAAAGCAAAAAAAAAAATAACATTACCCAAAACAATTTTATTAGGTATTTTGGGTAATTTTGGCACAATTTTCCATATATTCATACATCCACCTAAATAAATAAATATTACTATATACATATATACATTTATAAAAATATATAAAAGAGACATGATTTGACAATGAACAGTATTTTTTATCTCCCAATATACAACACAATACATACAAAAAAATATAAATATTACTATATATATATATACAAATATATATATATATATATAAAAGAGACATGATTTGACAATAAATAGTGTTTTTTGTCTTCCAATATACAACACAATACGTACAATACATTTTTTACATAATTTAAAATTAACTCAAAAAACAAACCCAAATATACACTCTACTTCTAACACACTTTTCTTTTTTTATTTTCTCTTAATCTCCACAAAACAAAATAAAATATTTTAAAAATAAAACCAACCATTTCTAAGTTTTCAACATTCACTTCCTCACAACATAGATATGGGCTCGAGGCCCAATCGACCCCTCAGCAGCCTAGAAGCCCATTTCAGCATCTGATTTTATCATCATACATTTTTTATAAATGACGAAATTCTTATTCAAATCAAATTTGGCCCAACTAATACAAGATTGATACGAGTTTTTACACAATGGCCAACATCTGGGCTTAGACAGCCCAAAGATATAAACATCACTTCATGGGCTAAGTTTGGCAAGAGAATGATCTATGAAGCCCATTATCATCTCGAGGAAGCATGGATAATCACCAAGTGTTCGAACTGGAGGAAGCTCATATGTCTTCTTACCATTGGACGATAACTATAAATATTCCAACTATTGTTTACATGTACTAATATAAAAAAAAAATTATTTTTACTTACAAAGTGCGATTATTCACACTGCGATATCAATTTTTTTATGTCAATAATACCTTAAATTGATTTCTTTTCTTTCTTGCTTGCTTGCCTGTTTTTTTTAAATGTAATGTGCTGATTTATATATATTTTTTCTTATTTATAATATATTTTAAAATATAAAATATTATTTATTATATGCACATAGGAAGAGTGTTCTATGTCGACTAGTTTACTATATACAATTTTAAAAACTTTTGACCTCTTATTTCTTGTACCATAATTATCTTTGTACATATACGAAATTTAATATGAACACAATAACCAAAATACATAATTGACCAAGACTACCCCTTATGCCACTTGAGTGTCGCCTGCCTCCATGTTTTGCAACCCCAACAAAATGCAAAATAATTTTTCATAATCAAGTTAACAGATCTCTTATGCGTTCTTTATCGATTTGTTTTTTCTTTTTTATTAGGGACGACAACGGATTTGGATAGAACTCGATACCGGTGCGTCTGGGGCGAGATTTGAAGTTTTAACCAGGTCCTGAAATGGTCTAAATATTAGTATTTTGGACTCAAGTCTAGTCATTTTTAATGTTTTCATATATTTTAGGGTAAATTACAGTGACACCTCTTGAGGATAGACCAAAATACACAATACCCCTTGTTTTTGTACAAATTACAGCTATACCCTCTGAGATTGTAATTGTATTATAATTACACCCCCTATTCAAAGGCAAAACTTACACTAATACTCCTGAAAAACATTACACTAACACCCCTCAGGGGTGTAACTGTAATATCGCAAAAGACAGGGGGTGTTTATGTAATTGGGCCTAACCTCAGGGGGTGTCAACGTAATTTACCCTATATTTTATATATATTTATATGAAATAAGTTCATATATATATATATATATGAAAAATATATGTATATTTTATATATACTTACATATTAATGTGAGCAAAATCTGCTCAATCAAAAGGATGAACTTGGACCAGAAGTCTGGAACCGAACGCTAGATTGATGTAAGGAAAGAGAACCTGCAAAATAAGCGTTAGCACACCAACGCTCAAGTCAATAATTTGCTAGAAAAAGATAAATTGAAAACACAATAAGCGTGAGTAATGAAATCGTGTTAGGTGTAGCATGAAACGTTTGTGTAGTGTGCAAAAAGTATAAATTTGTTACCCACTAAGGGGTGAAAACGGAATATTTATAGGCGAAAGAGTCTTCTTGTGTTGAGAAGTCTAGTAAAATTAAGGACTCTTAAAAGATGCTAGAGTGGGGATTCCTTGATCCCCGGGAGGGAGGATAGTGGATAACTCTTCCTTGAACCTCGGCCAAGTCTGGTGGATATGGGGAGCTGTTCCGCCTGGCATCCTTCTCAGAATTCGGTTACCTCGCCATACTGGCAGCTGATGTGGACCCTCCTTGATCGCGCTAGAAGCCCTCATGTCCATTGCTCTGGGCCACCAGGCCATGTAGGCGGATCTGGGCCAAATATGATTGACCCTACATCCCTAAGTTTGTTCTTCTCTTGGATTAGGTGGGGACGCGGACCCTTTCGACTTGGGCTTCACCAAGTGAGTTGCTCAGATCCTGGGCCCAACCATGGATTTTGTGGTTCCTAGGGTTCACTCATTGGGCCTGCCTAATTCTTCCTTACCACATATAATACATAAATTTAATATTATTATAAAATAAAGTAATTTATAAATAATTTATAGATGTCTTAATTAATATTAATAATACATTTAAATTTTTTAATATTTTAACGTTTAATACATTAACATATAAATTAATGAAAAAAATTAATCTTATTAATAATATGATTGCCTCATATTTATAAAACTATGGTTATTATTTTTAAATAAATATTTTTTAATATTATAAAAATATTTAATTGGGTCTCATGTTTGGGTTGGGTCAGCTGGGGTTTTGATATGCCCCAGTCTCGATCCATTGCCATTCCTATTCTTAATGATGTATTATTCTTTGATCATTTAAATATTTAATGTTGATATATCTTATCTTATCATGAAAAATGAGCTAAAACTCATATTTCAAGAAAAATATAAATTTATTTTAGTATTTAAAAAATATTAAAATTAGAATTTCGTATGTGGAGCCCAGTACTTGAGTATCAAAAATAGATGCCCAACACAAGAAGGGGCCTAAATAGTAAATACCACAAGTGGTATTTTAATATTTGTATGTTCCCACCCACTCATCACTCCCCCTCCATTATTGCAAATTATATATTCACAATTATTACACCAATTATTTATTTCCCATTTTACCCCTCCACCTTCCACCAAATATAATAAATACACTCCTTCCCAATTTCAACCCCCTTCCTTTTCTCTCACTTTCACTCTCATCCAAATTAAATAATTAAAAAAAAAAAAAAGAGTAGAAACCCCTATCATCTCTGCCATGGAAAAAGTTGAAGCTACGAATTCAACAGCTGAACAACCAGAATCGTCGGCGGCGGCGGGGGTGGCGGCGGAGGAAGAGGTGACAACGGCCCACCATCTAACAGTTCCAGCAGGGTTGACCCAGGAAGAGTTCGAGGATCTAAAGCCCGTGGTGACTGAGTTCCACAACTACCGTGTCAACTCAGGCCAATGCTCTTCCCTACTCGCGCAAATCGTCAACGCGCCGGCGAAGGAGGTCTGGTCGATTGTGCGCCGGTTCGACAAGCCACAGACGTACAAGCACTTCATCAAGAGCTGCTTCGTCAGGGAGGGGTTCAGCATGAAGGTCGGGGACCTGAGGGACGTCAGTGTCATCTCGGGGTTGCCGGCGGCCACCAGCACCGAGAGGCTCGATATACTGGACGACGAGCGGCGCGTGACGGGGTTCAGCATCATCGGCGGGGACCACAGGCTGAGGAATTACAGGTCTGTGACCACCGTGCATGAGGTGGAGCGTCGTGAGGCCGGGATCGTGACCGTCGTCCTGGAATCGTATGTGGTGGATGTGCCGGAGGGGAACACAGAGGAGGACACGCGCCTCTTCGCTGATACTGTTGTGAAGTTGAATCTACAGAAGCTGGCTTCCGTTGCCGAAGCCATGGGGAGTGATTAACAACAGGTAAATTTGATTGAGATTATCCACACTTTGAATTCCAAAAATAAGAAAAAGAGATCTGGCCCAAAAAAAATAGAAGCAAAAATTGCGAACAGAATTTCGTATTTCGGATTGGAATTACTTTTTTCTGGTTCTTGGTTGATTTGTAAAGAGAGGGAAGAACATGTGAATCTTTGATTCTTGATCACGAAAAAAAAGTTGGGTGCTGATATTGACGCTTCAAAATCTACTTGGAATTTCAGCAAGCCAATTTCAAGAATTTTTGCAGCGTCAACATCAATGCTCTTGTTTAATAAGAAGGATCCATTTACACTTATTCTGATTAGCAAATCTTGAAAATGGGTTCATTTGAATTTGGTTTGACGTTGAGGGAAAGCAAAGCTGATCAGATCAGATTTTTGTCCAGTGTGTGAAAATGTACATAAAAACATGTACCATTTATACATTGGATTGGAGGATGTATGTATGTAATTTCATTTGATATATTCACATGATCATTCCCTGTGATTCTTAGTTCAATGCATGAATTTCACTTATTCAAGGGTTGTTAAGTTATGGGAATTTAGAGTTAATGATTTCTGTGTAGTTACATTCTTGATGTTGTTGTTCTTGTTTTCATGTTTAATGGAAGGAGATTTCTGCTTCTGAGTTTGGTTAGTGTTTCGAGAGCGGAGCTCGACAGAACAGTTTGAGAACCAAAACTGCGTAAGAAACATTGTTTGTAGACAGAACAGTTTGAGAACCACAACTGCATAAGAAACATTGTTTGAGGACGAAAATTGTATTTATCCCCTTTTTGATTAGGATAGAATCCATACTTGGCTGAAACAGTGACCCTTTGTTGTTCTGCTTCTATAGGGAAAAAGTTGGGTTTAAAGTCAAAGAGAATGTGTACTTAGAGAAAGAAAATAGGTGGATATTGAGAAAGCTTTAAAGTCTCCATCTTTATACTTTAGTCATTTCTTGGGTGTTGTTTGGGACGTAAGATTTGCTACAAAATTTACACAAAACAAACTCATAAACAACAAAAATATCTATGCGCCTTGGGCCTAAAGCTAATCTGGGTAAAGAAGGATGTGAGGTTCTACACAACCCTAAAAAGGTGGTTGCAATAAATTTTGTATTTGTGGTGGGAATAAGTCTACGTTGAGAAGTTGTAAAAGTTGGGAGTATTTAGAAATAAAACTTAAGTGTGGGGAAAAAGAAGGTTAAAGTTGGAGTATTTGGAAAAATAGTTTAATATTTACAAGTTTATAAAGAAGTTGGTAAGGAGCTAGCTCCTTCTAGCTTTTGGCTTAAATTAATGTAATTTAAGCGGTTTAAAAGTAGAAATTAGAAGTTCCAAAATAAAAATAAATTGATACGCGTTTATTTTAAGTTTTTGCAAACATCCTTGTTCCTATGCTAAGGTCAGATGGTCTTGAGGTCTTGTCATAAGTTGGATCTTCTTTGAACAAGCTGGAAACACAAGTTTAGGGTCAACCAAAGCGGGAACACTTCGACGGTCAAGTTAGGTAGGAATATTTATAGCAGTTGTCCAATGGTATGGAGACACGTGGCTCTCCAAAACTTACCATGTGTGTAACCATCCATGGCTCCTCATAGTGGTTCCTTCAAGCCCTTGAAGTTGGCCCATTTGGCCCAACACCATGTGGGCATTAAGTCTTGTGGGCTTTTGGGCCTATTTTGTGGGCCAATCGTTTCGTCGGGCTATATAACCCAAATATCCTTATCAAGAACAAAAAGTTAAAGTTTGAATGTTTCGAAAAATAGTTTAATATTTATAATTATATTAAGAAGTTGGTATAAAACTGCTTATAATTATTGGGTTAAATTTAATTAATTTAATTTAAACAGTTCAAAAATAGAAGTTAGAAATTATAAAACAAAAATACTATTTTCATTTTTTAACAATAAGTTAATATAGACTTATTTTAAATCCTTGCGAACACCCCTGATAGGGATATACCCTACCTAGCCTATAAAAGACATAAATACCCTTCATAAAAAGTTGAAATGTTGCCATAGTCCCAGGATCAGCCTCTATTATAATGGGTCGGGTCGCTAGATCCAACCTGCCCTAGTGACCCGCTCTGAGGATCGGAGATTTGGGTTATCTGACAACAACAGGTAGATGATGCCACGTGGACTAAGCGATTGGGCACATTTGGCCCTATAAATATCTACTGCATTTAAAGTAAGACACATTTATTACTTGCTATCGCATTTACTATTCTAATAAGAGTGTTTGTTGGGGACCATCCCAACTAGCCTAAAGTGTTTTGCTCTTATCTGGAACCACTTAGCATCTGGGTGACCACTTAGGATCGCGGATTTAGACCTCCAGAAAATCGCTATATTCGCCCTGAATCAACCCCCAATCAGCATAGAAATATTTTATCTTTTTTCACCCTTCTTCCTGTCATAAATAAAACACGTGAGGTGTGACTGTGGGATTCCGTAAAAACATTTAAGATGAAGGACTAGAGTGCAAATAAAAAGTACTAAAATATGCCATGATAGACAAAAGACAAGAAGTGTGTAGAAAAACACACAAACCACACATTACTCTTTAAAAAATTAATAGGACCCATAGCATCATTAATTATTAGCGTCTTAATATATAAATTTGTGGGATTTCATTCTATTTTGGTGGTTGGTTTCTTGCTATCGCTGTGATTTAATTGTTTTAAATTGCAAGATTTGTAGTTTAATTATGTGATTCTAATGGCTAATTTTTTTGTCAATATGAACCTCCATGTAAGGAGGTTCGAGTTACAATTTTCTGTCTCAATAATTTCAAAGAATCTATTACCTAATTTACACATCGTAAATATACCAAAGCTTTTCATGGCCCTCACGGGAATTGAGAAGGAAGAAGAAGAAATAAGAACGGGAATTGAGAAGGAAGAAGAAGAAATAAGAAGAAGAAGATGATGATGATGATTTTATTAGGATTGTTCATTGTTCAAAAGCTTTTGATCATGAATGAATATTTTTTTCTAGAAACATTTAGCTTTAGCTTTATTAGCCTAGTTTAGTTGCCTACATCGTTTGGCACCGGAGTCAAGTTTCGATCCAAATTCGCTTATGCATCAATTAATTCTCCGATCGATCTGAATTTTCTAGGAAGCCAATACCGCCACCACGCCTTATCCACACAAGATTCACATACCCGATGATAGGGGTATACCCTATTTCCCTAGAAACGACACAAATAGTCCTAACAAAGGGTCAAAATTGCATACTGAGCTCAGGGTCCGCGAACAGTTTAGTTGGGTCGGGTCATGCGACCTGACCCGAACCAGCGTCCCGGATCAAGACATGTTTCATGGACCTGGAATCTAGACTATAGATTCTCGACAGCTTATGCATTGAGATGATGCTACATGGATCAGACAAGTAGGTACACTTGGCTTATAACACCCTTCATCCCTTATTTATGGTAACACTCATTTATCACTTTTACCTCATATATCATTTGAGATCGCATATTATTATCTCGATCTTGGGCTAACTTAAGCATCAGAAGATTTTCGACGGGGACCATCCCGGCTAGCCTAACGTGTTTTTCTCTTTTCAGGGACCATATCACATCTGGATGACCACATGAGATCCCTACCTGAGACCTTCAGGGAGATCGTTGTATTGGACCTCTAGGGAGATTGCTATCTCAGACCTCTAGAGAGATCGTTATTTTCTACTCGGATCAACGAACTCGCGTTCAACTATAGCCATTCAATCACACCATCTCCCCCTTTATGCAGCCATTATCTCAAATTTCAGATGAATTTGCTTTTATGTTCATTTATCGTCTTCTTTCTTGGGAAAAATTTTCACTTTTTATACCTTTTCAAAGATGTGGTAACAAAATTGGTAAAATTATTATGGATGATTATAATCTCGTAGAAGTTGTGACTCTAATCCGTTTTACCGCCTCTACCACATTCTAATCCTTATTGGGTCACATTTGGTATTAATAGTTTTCAAGTTACTAAATGTTATGTACTTATTCAATTCATGTTTTGTGGAATGTGTTGCCCATTAAGTTTGCTTATTTTTGCTTGAATATCGTTTGAACATCTACTTTTCATGCTCAATATTCTATCTGTGAATCATAGGCATTGTGTAACAAACCAAACCCAATCCCCCCCCCCCCAACCAATTGTTTTAAAAAAATTTAATATTAAGGGCATCTTTGTTGGGGGGGGAGGGGGCAGGGATTTTGCCCTTAAGTATCACATGTGAATTTTTTTGGCATAAAAATGGTTATATATGTGATGCGTACCAGAGTCCAACAGCACCACAAAATATCGAGGGATCTTCACGAAAATCCCAAAATTGTAGGGGAGACAAACCTGCAGAGAGGGATTAGCACTCCGATGCTTAAGCTAGTAATGTTCGACTAAATAAAATAAAGGAAAAACATGAATAAAGTGAGAATAATGGTGAAGTGATATGTTGTAGTGATAATTCGTGTGATAATGTGGTGAATTATCTCCTGCAATCATGTGAATTACCTCCTTGGCAGGGGTGTTTTTTGGGTTTTGCTTCTCAGCCACGAATTTTTCCTTTCTGTGCTCCATTCTGGGGGGATCAGCAACCTGCTCCTCGCTGCTGTGGGAGTCGCGATGGCGGGAGCGTTCTTTATTCTATTCACGATGCCGATTCTTGTCAACGTAGTCCTTCAAGTAGCCGGCCTAGATGTGTTGTTCTATTTTTTATCTTAGCTGGTGACACCTGTTCGTAGCGTGTCCGTATTCCCTATGGCCGGGCCCTTGAGGCCGTGGGGTATCTGGTTGAGGTCAGGAAGGTTCCCCTTCATCATATTTGCATCTGTTGCATTTTTATTATCTCTGTGATATTCATTTCTAAACTGTGCAATGGTTGTCTATAACTTGCAACCTTTTGATGGAAAATCTGACTTCTCCATATGGCAACAGAAAATGAAGGTAAAACTGAACTTGTCTGAAGAAAAGTGTTAAAGACAATAGATAGGAAATATGCTGAAAACTTTTCTGAAGAAAAACGTTCTAAAAACGATGAATACGCATACTCATCTATAATACTGAACTTGTCTGATAATGTTCTAAGGAAAGTAGGTAAACAAGATAGTGCTAAGGCTCTGTGGGAAAAACTAGAGGAACTATACACTGAGACTTCCCTGCCTAGTAAATTGTTCCTACTTGAGAAATTCTTCAGGTATAAACTTGATCTAACCAAAACCATTGATGAGAACCTTGATGAGTTCACTAAGCTAGTTCAACACATTAAGTTAACAGGAGACAAGAATATTGATGATTACACCCCAATAGTCTTGTTAAATGCTATACCTGAAACCTGCAACGATGTCAAGGCTGCTGTAAAATATGGTAGAGATCAGGTTAATCTGGAAACAGTAGTTAATGGCTTAAAGAGTAAAGAAATGGATCTAAAGGCTAATAAGGCTAGTACTTCCCAGACTGAAGTGAACTTTGTGAGAGGAAGAACCAAGAATCGTAACTCCAATCATAAATACAGAAAGAACAGTAAAGGGAAAGGAAAAAGCCGAAGCAAGTCTAAATCAAAAGATGATAAGTATAAAGACCGAAAATGCTATAACTGTGGGGGTAAGAGGCATTTCATAAAAGACAACAAAAAGCCCAAGAATGAAAAGAAAGAAAAAGCAAATGTCACTTTTGAAGAAGATTTTGGAGAAGTTTACATGCTATGTGATGTTAACTCTGCTTAAATCTGCTCCCAGCATGAATGATTGGTTAATTGACTCTGGATGCACATTTCACATGTCACCTTTTAAAGAAATCTTCACTAACTACAGAGCATGTAATACGGGTTGTGTATCCATGGGTAATGAAAAGTTGTGTGAAATAAAAGGTCTTGGTGATGTTTGTGTGACGTTTGAAAATGGTTATAAGTTAACTTTAAAAGATGTTAGACATGTGCCTGATTTGTGTCATAATCTTATATCATGTGCCGCCCTGGAGGAACAGGGTCTAGAAGGTAGATGGGGTAAGGGAGTGATGAAAATCATGAAGGGGTCATTAATGATTTTCAAAGCAGAGAGAAAATGGAACTTATACATGTGTTCTGTAACTTATAATTCTTTTGCTGCAAATATTTCTAAATAAGATAAAATTGACCCGTGGTACAAAAGGTTTGGTCATATCAGCATGAAAGGTCTTGAGTTACTGCATAAAGAAGGTTTTCTGAAAGAAAAAATTGAAAAGTTGGATTTTTGTGATGAGTGTACACTAGGAAAACAACATCGAACTCATTTTCCTACATCACACTACCCACACACTTCATCCTCATCATGCATTCTAGATTATATACATGCTGATGTATGGGGACCTGCAAATGTGCCTACACATGGTGGTAACAGGTACTTCTTATCTATCATTGATAACTTCTCTAGAAAGGTCTTTGTGCTTTTAATGAAAAACAAGTCAGACGTGTTTGAAAAATTCAAGAACTGGAAAATTCTTGTTGAGAATCAAACTGGGAAAAAATTAAAAGCACTAAGGACATATAACGGTCTGGAAGTCTGCAACCAGCAATTCTCTGAACTCTGTAATGAGTGCGGGATTAAAAGGCGTAGAACAACACCATATACACCTCAGCAGAATGGGGTTGCAGAAAGAATGAACCGAACTTCGCTAGATAAGGTAAGATGCATGCTGGTCAGTTCGGGTCTACCAAAAACTTTCTAGGGTGAGGCTGTTTTAACTGTTGCATATCTCATTAACAAATCTCCTTTTGTGTCATTGTTTGGTAAAATCCCTGATGCATTATGGTATGATAATCATGTGAATCTCTCTGAACTTCGTGTTTTCGGTTGTGCTGTGTTTACTTTACAAAAGGGAGATAAACTAGATTTTTTATCTCAAAAATGCATTTTCATTGGGTACCCGAAGGGGTAAAAGGATATAAGCTCTGGCTTAGAGAGCAACCAAGTTTTAAAGTAACAGTAAGTAGAGATGTAGTTTTTAATGAATATGATATCCCATGCCATAAAGATACACCCTCCAATAGTCTAGATACAGACATTGGGTATATTCCAAATAAAGTGGAGGGTCCTCCAGAAAATGATTAGTTTAATGAGGAAACTAGGGAAGAAACTCAGAACAATAATGAACCTATGATTGAAAACACTCATGAAGAATCCCAACTGATTAGTAACATGGAAAGAAGAGAAAGCAGACTCCCTTTAGGTTTAGAGATTTTGTTCTGAGTGTTGAAAACCCTGAACCTACTTCATATGAAGAAGCCTTACAGTCTAAAGAGTCTAAAAACTGGCTAAGTGCTATGCAGGAAGAAATGAAATCTTTAAATGCGAATAAAACCTAAATTCTTGTCCCGAGACCTAGCAAAGGCTCAATAGTAGACTGTAAGTGGGGTTTCAGGCTAAAACAAGAAACAAATTCTAACAGGTTTAAGGCTAGACTTGTAGCTAAAGGTTTTACCCAAAAAGAAGGAATTGATTATTCTGAAATATTCTCTCCTGTGGTTAAATATACAACTGTTAGAATCATGCTTGCTCTTGTTGCTCAGTATGACTGGGAGTTAAAACAGATGGATGTAAAAACTGCCTTTTTATATGGAGATTTAGAATAACAAATATACATGAAACAACCAAGTGATTTTGTTGATAAAAAATTGCCCTGATCATGTTTGTCTTCTAAAGAAATCTCTCTATGGTTTGAAACAATCCCCCAGGCAATGGAATAAGAAGTTTGACTCTTTCATGCATTCCTTAAAATTTAAAAGAAGTGCCTATGATCCTTACCTGTATTTCAAATTTGAATCTGCTACTCCTGTGTTTCTTGTTCTCTATGTTGATGACATGTTAATTGCGAGTCCCAATTTAGAGTTGGTCACCAAATTGCAACATAGTCTCTGTAAGAATTTTGAGATGAAGGATTTAGGGGATGCAAAACGGATTCTAGGAAGGACCGTAGAGAGAACTGGGAGCAAGTCCACAATTCTTTTGAATCAGTCAGTTTATGTGAAAGATGTTCTGAAAAAAATTTCCATGTCTGATTCAAAGCCATCATCTGTTCCCTTAGCTGCTCACTTTAAACTCAGTAGAGAACAGAGTCCTTAAACTGAACAAGAAAAGGAACAGATGAGCAAAATACCATACTCAAATGCTATAGGGTCTGTCATGTATTTACTGGTCAGTACTCAACCTGATATAGCATATGCGGTGAGTTGTCTTAGCAGGTCTATGTCCAATGCAGGCTTGCCTCATTGGGAAGCACTTAAATGTTTGCTAAGGTATTTAAAAGGCTCATTTGAAAAAGGAATAAAATTTTCAAAACATCCTGAGGGAACTCGGTTGGTAGGTTATGTCGACTCTAACTATGCTAATGATAAGGATAATAGGAAATCCACCACATCCTATGTGTTTACTTTATGTGGTTCATGCATTAGTTGAAAATCACAATTACAACATATTGTTGCATTGTCCACTACTGAGGCTGAGTATATTGCTACAACTGAGGCGTTTAAAGAAGCAATATGGTTAGAAAGTCTATTGAAAGAAATTTGTTTCTAAAGAAAAAGTCATTATCCTTTCTGATAGTCAATCTGGAATCCAACTATGCAAAAATCCTGTGTTTCATGATAGAACAAAACACATTGATGTCAGGTATTCATTCGAGACATAGTTGGAAAAGATGTTATCAAATTAGAAAAGATCAGTTCAGAGTGTAACCCTGCAGACATGGGGACTAAGTGTCTCACTATAGAAAAATTCAAAACATGCATGCAGACTCTGAATTTACTCTGATTATTGTATTTCCTTTTGTACTAACTTTTTTCTTGCAGGTACAAAAATGGTCCCGAAGAAGTTACACGGCAATGATGAATTACCCTGATCCAAATACGGACGAACTCTCTTTGAGGGTCCATGGTCCAAGGTGGAGGTTGTTGGAAAAATGGCCCAAGTCCCCTCAAATAGTTCAGTCCAATGTCCCCGAGCCCAACTAAGGATGGCTTGATTACTTTGGTATCCGAAGCCCAAGCCCATTGGCCCAAAGTTGACCTACCCTATAAGTTGGTCATCTCTTTTGTCTGACCACTTCTAACCCTAAGTTGTCGCCTCTTCTTCTTCGCCTCTCTCTCAGAGTTCTCTCCCGACTCCTCGAATCTGTGCCTCTATGGTTTTCTCCGCCACCGCTGTTATTCGCCTCTCTTGGCGAATCGACACCCTCTCACCACCACACTATAAAAGCTTCCCCCATTCCATGGTAGAAATAATTCGAGTATTCTGTCTTCTTCCTCTTTTTGTGTTCTATCCTCCCTAAGTGCGAGAAACCTTTGTGATTAGCTTAGTGCTGACCTTTGTGGTACTGTTGCCTAAATCGGTCTTCTGAGTTCGGTGCCTTTGTGGTGCCTGAGTAATCAAAGTAACCGATTGGGCAACCGGCGTTTAGGGCCGAGGGCTGACCCACCTAGATCAGGGAAACCTGAGCCGATCTATTGTGCTGCGTGTCGGTTTGTTTTTCCCCCACTCCCCTTTATTGTTTTGTTTAAGGATTTTCTAAAAATCCCCAATTTGTAATTTGTAGGGTTTTGAAAACTCTAGATCCCCGCCTGTAATAGTAGGATAGGTTCTATTCGAGTGTTTGTCACTGGAGGACTTCAATCCACCAATTACTATTATTTCCTTAAATAAAAATTGTGTCATTTGATATAAGCTAAATTAATTATTGGATTATTTAAAACATACCATGCAATACACACTATTCGAGTTGTATTTAAAATTTATGTAAACAAGAAAATAAATAATGATTTTAAGAAAGAATTATTAGATATGGTAAATGATCGGACGTAATAATTTACTATTTTCTATTGGGTTTAATGCAATTTATCTCTTTGTGATATTGTAAATGAGCAAATTAACCCCTTATGAAAACAAATAATAATTTATCTCCCCGTGTTCTTTAAAATAGAGCAATTTACCTCCCTAAATAATGAGGTAAATTGCTTCATTTTTAAAATTGCTTCATTTTAAAAAACATAGAGAGATAAATTGTTCTATTTTAAAGAACACAGGAGGACAAATTACTATTTTATTTTTCATAAGGGAATAATTTGCTCATTTATAATATCACAAGGGGTTGCTTGCAATTTTTTCCATTTCCTATTTATCAATTTATATAATCTGTTATTAAATAAATACATATAAGCACCTTTAACTCAAAAACTTCGTTGAAGGATATGAATAATGATTTTGTCATCAAAATTATGAGTTGTGTAGACCACGACAAAAGCTAGGAATATAAATATATTATGGAATAAATGTGCAAAACTTCAATAATGATTTTATACAATTAATTTTGAAATTATTACATCATACTTGGTTACTTTATATTAATTCAAATATTATTATTTAACAAAGTTAATGAAGTGACAATTTTAATACTATTACTTATTATACATGTTAAATGACATAATTTTATAAAAGTCGTCACCAGTAGAAATTAGTGACAATAAAATTTTGTAATTATTTGTCACTTAAATATTTGATTTTTTTTTATTAAATGGTTACATTTAAAAACCACAGTAAATCAAAGACTATAATTAATTGAAATAGGCATTTACCACCCTGAAAAAAAAATTACAGTTTACACCCTAGAAATTATTGGCATTTTGTTGGCCAAAGTATTGGTTGGGAAAAGGGCATAATTGTCACAAAAAGAGTCTCCAAGGTGCAAATTATGCATTTAATGAAATATAACTAACATATCAATAAGATAAATACTAACTAATAATTGGGATTCAAATTTAACTAACTTATCAAAGTATATATATTTTTCTCTTTGGATTTGTGATATCAAATATTAGATATTAGCTAACTTATCAAAGTATTATGTATTATTCTATATGCAAAAGCAAAAGCGTATTATATTTTGCACTAAAATTAAGTTTATAATATACATTTAATAAAATATTAACTAACTCATCAATAAGATAAAATATTAATTAATAATTGAGATTCAAATATTAGAAAATATAGTAAAAACTGATACCATGAATCCTAAGAGAAATTTATATAATCTTTAAAAGCTCATTTACTTTTGCTTATAGAATATTATACATAAAATATATGGTATTTCTTTTTATATATCTCTGATCAATTTTTCAATAATCACTTTTGATTATTATTATTTTTTTATCAAAATCAGATTTTGTTAAAATTTACAATTTATAACTTTAGACCACAATTGTTTTTTCATTTAACTAACTATCCATTATATCCATAGATTTTTTTTAAAAGAAAAGTTTTTCAACTAACCTTAAAGATAAAAATAGTTTTGAATTTAGCTAGAATTTGATCTATTATAAAATTTTGAATCCAAATGTCACAATTATACTTTCTAAAATCAATTATCTTATAAGTAATTATAGAAAACTTAACTTTATTGCATAATATATATTACTCAGATATAAGTTAGTTAATATTTAATAAGTGATTAACTTGATAATCTAGTTAGTTAATATATAATATTTAATACATATAGACAAAGAGAAAAGTATATAATAATTTGATAAGTGAGTTAAATCTGAATCCCAATTATAAGTTAATAGTTATCTTATAAGTTAGTTAATATTTTATTAAATGTATAACTTGCACCTTGAGGCTCTTTTTTGGGAAATTATGCCCTTACCCCAACATATACTTTGCCCAATATTTCAATGTGCAAATAAAAGTTAGTTTTTTGGGTGTGAACTGCGATTTATTTTTTGCCAGGGTGGTAAATGTATATTTCAATTAATTTCAGGGTGTAAAATGTAATTTAGCCATAAATCAATGTTATTAACCACGGTAAAACAGAATTAATAGGAAAACTAAATTTTTACAATGGTTAATCAATATTTGTTATGATTTTTAGTTATGACCAAAGCATTTGCCATGGTTTTACCTATAATTATTGCTTCGACTTCACTTGCAAAAACAATGGCTAAAGTTGTTGCCGAGACGTGCTTAATTTGTATTCTCCACATTTTTTTTTAACCATAGTAATTAACTATAAGGAGAAAATATATTTCTTCTCGTGTAATCAATGATACTAGCAATTTTAAAATTGTCATTTGATGTTTTGTTGCTAATATCATGTTTCATCACTTTTAAGTTTGTGATTTACAATTATTCGTGGTTTTTTAAAGTAATAGTTGCAAGATACATACACGTAGGTGTCGTTTACTATGTCCTATTAGGTTGAATAGACTATTTGTATATGTTAATCCGATATTTACTATATAACTTGAAAGTCTGGGCCTATTTACTGTTTGGGTTCCATAAACCAACCTAACTGGAGAGGTAAGTTAAATAATTTAGGCGAGCTTATGTTTTCTCTCCCAGCCATGGTTTCCTTCACCTCCTCCCCTCGCCCCGGTCTTCTTTCCCCGTTGTCGGCCCCCTTCTTCTTCCCTCCTGCCATCGGCGCCGTCCTTCTTCCCTCTCGCTGCCGCCCGCCTCTTGTTTTCTCCGCCGGAACCCCACCCCTCCATCAAAAGCAAATGGCAACAGCAAGAAATGGCAATGTTTTTACATGCTTAAGAAGAAGCCTTCTTCCCCAAATGGCAGCAACAATAAATTGAGCATTTTTACACAATTAATTTTTATAATTTCATTTGTCATATAGAAATGAGGATAAATAAGTAAATTGCAAGTTATTCTTCATATTATACATACAAGTAAACATGAAAGTGTATAATTCCTACTAAATAAATAATATCGAGTTTTTTTATCATAAATTAATAGCAATTTATTCTACCACCTAAATAATTCATATCACAAAATAAACATCACTATAGGAACAGGTTTTCTAAAGTAATAGTTGCAAAATACATACATGTAGGATATAAATTAACTAATACCATGTATGTTATTTAAAAATATAATGTTGACATAGAAATTTTTGTGATGGAATTACTAATTAGAAATCTAAATAAATTGACTAATAATTAAAATTCATATTAAATTTTGACTTTATAATTTTCTTAGATGGATTGACCCCTAATGAAGTATCAAATTTTCTTTATTTTGATCGGCCAATTAGGTGAAGACATGTTTTTAGGTGAAGACATGTTTAAGTATGATCCTCAAGGTGATCCACCAAGAGGTCTATCGTGTTCACGTCTGATAGAAGTAACTCCAGCCAAAAATAGAAGCAAATACCAATGATTTGATAATTTAAAATGTTATCTTATGATTAAAGGAATAATACTGATTAAATCATGGAGGGTGGCCTCATCAAGCAATCATGGTGGGAGTTTCAAACCTACAACTATAAATATGGATGTTTTTTTAAATAATTTCAGACAACAAGTCAAGTTAGATAAGAAGATAACAAGTCATACAACAAGCCAGGCAAGATATGGCAACCGAAGAAGGGTGACTATCCACTCCTCCAACGACTTGCCGACATTCGTATAACAGATTGGTCACTGCATTTGGCTCATTAGAGGTAGCAATCCAGCACATGGCAGGATGGTCTAATATCAAGGGACTCAAGGCGTCCAAAGCCTATGAGTACTTCAGGCCAAAAATCACAAGGCAACCTTGGAAAGCGGCAATATGAAAGGCATTTATCCTGCCAAAGTACTGATTCATCTTGTGGCTCAGACTACAGAGAAGACTCGCTACACGCAACCACTTGCGTTCCTACAAAAGGAAGCATCATGCTCGTTGTGCATCAACACCCACGAATTGACCAAACATCTTTTCTTTGAGTGTCCCTTCAGTGATTTTGTTTGGTCTCATATCCGGCAAAGGCTAGGCATCAACCGACGTATGACCACCCTCCTCAGTGCAGTCAAGTGGCTCAAGAAAGAGAAGACCGGCTCCTCTGTGTAGAACAAAGCACGACTTCTCGCTTTGACATGCACGGTTTACAGCCTTTGGAGGCACTGCAACAAAATTACTTTTGAAGGCAAAGCTCCATATCCTGAGGGTCTTGTAAATTCTATTAAAACTACAGTGTATAGGCTCCTTTTGACACTCTTTCCACACGGATTAACTGTACTTTAATCCACAGCGTGGTTTCTTTGTACCTCTCCGGGTATTGCCCGGAGTAGCTTGTAAATATTTTTAGATGAATGCAACTTACATTTCATCCCAAAAATAAGGGATAATTACATTTACACCCCCTAACCTATCTTCTGTTTACACAAACCACCCATGCCTTTTGAACAATTACACATACACCCACTAGACTGTAAGCATCATTTACACAAACCACCTCTATTTTTTTTAAAAATTACACTTACACCCCTCAAAAGTATCGACATTATTACACAAACTACCCGTATTTTTTGGCTATCAAGGGTGTTTTTTGTAATTATGCAAAAGGCAGGGGTGATCTGTGTAAATAGACTATAGGTCAAGGGGCATAAATATAATATTCCCCCCCCCCCCCCTACCAAATGGCACAAGCAATCAAGTCGGGCAGACAGCCAAGTCAGACGACAAGTCAAGTCTAAACATACAATAGTGCATACACACACAACAAAATCAAGTTCAAGGCTCTCTTTCACGATGAAATGTTGCACTCCTCAAAGGTTCTACATCTTTATTGACATCAAAATAATCAAATCTTAGCACTAAATTTCAAGATAATCCATATTTTTTTCCATGAGTATAAAGAAAATTATGCATCTGAACAAACTTTCAACCCTTAAATTGAAATTCGGAGAAAAATCAAGGGATAATCTTCATTGTCAGTGAGCCTTTCCACATATTGTAACCTCTTACTTTAAATTCATTAATCAATTCGTCCATACTTTCATACTTGTAATAATTTTTTGCACACTCAAAATTGTGTGAACAACAAAAATTCTATTTCTCATCTTTAAGAATAACATATATATTTAGGGATAATTACACTCTCCTCTCATAAAGTTTAGTATAATTACACATAAAACCCCGTATAATTTGTGAAATTACATCTAATACCGCAGAGATTTGCTTCCATCTAACACACAGGTCCCCTCATTAGTTAAAATTCACCGAATTTACTGATTTTAAAAAAATGAATGAAAATCGATACACCTTCGATTAACTTATTACTGACTTATTGCAGATCAAATAATTTTTTTCTAACTAAACTACCCTTATAACAATGAAGATATACCTCCTCACATGCATCACCATGTGAAGATGTATAAAATTATATAGTTTGATCGCAAAAAAATTTATTTAACCTATAATAATTCAATAATAAGTCAAACTATGTTGATATTAACCAAAGGATAGTTTAATCGTATACATTGATTTTCGTTAATTTTTTTTTTTTTTTTGTTAAAATCAACAAATTTTGTGAATTTTAACTTACGAATGGGCCTATTTATTAAATAGAAGCAAATCTCAAGGGTACTAGATGTAATTTTTCAAACCACAGGGGATTTACGTATAATTACACTAAACCTCAGAGGAGGGGAGTGTAATTATACCTAAATATGATTAATAAGCATATAGTTTTACATAAATGATATTAATATGAATAACAAATAATCGAATAAAAACTTCTAACATCATATTATATATAAGGGTACATTGGTTATTTCCATAAAAATTTAACTTCAATATGTTATTTGCTATTTGTTAGAAAAAAGCAAAATAGAGAATAATTAGGCCAATTTCATTTGACATTAATTATTTTCTCTTTTTAGTAAAAAAAAAAAAAAAAGAAAAGCTTATACAAAGTGAAGAGAAAGGACTCATTGAGTTTTTTATTTTTTATTTAATTTTCGTAAAGTTGAAATAAATGAGAAAGAGGGCAAAGCAAAAGCAATAAAACTTATAGCGCAAGAGTAGTAACAAAGTTTTAATAAAAATATAATAATTTCCGTCAAAGAATTGTTTTTTATTAAATGTGGAAATCTATTTGATGAAAACTCAATTTTAGAGGGCCTCTCTCTCTCTCTCTCTCTGGTTTCTATCTTCTCTCTCTTCTCTCTCAATTCTCTCTCCTCTCTCCTCTCTCTCCAGAAGGAAAAAAACCTAAAAGAGCTGTTTACCCACAAGTAAGTTCTCTCTCTCTCTCTCCTTCTCACTTTCTCTCTCTCTCTCTCTCAAAATATATTATCTGGGCTTTTCTCTCTCCGTCTCTCCTATCTTTATGTGGAATATTTTATGTGCTTAAATTTTGAATATATATCTCTCTCTGCATGCTGTTGATGTTCTGATTTGCTCTGTTTCGTTGCGCTTCTAATTGTTGTTGCAGATCTGTTATTATGTGAATTTGTGTTTCAGATCTGTTCCAAAATGTCAAAGATTGAATCTTTTGGGAGGAATCTTGGCTTTCACGGCTGTTTCCTAAATTTTATTGATAATTGCTGCATCTTTCCTTCATGGGTTTCTTCAAGTTAGACGGGATCTGTTTGATTCGTCATTTTTTTTGTTTGATTTACGTTTCGGGCTTCAAAGAGACGATGAAAAAAGTTAATCTTGTTGCTATTGTTTTCCTTTATGGTTTAGATCTTACGGCTGTTTCAGTTTTCTGGTTGTCTTTTGATGCTATTAATTCTGAACTCTTTACAAAACGATGATATAATTCTCGGATTCACCTGAAATAGTTATAGGTGGTGAAGAATTTGAAGAATCGGAATTGGAATTCTATGTTGATTTGAGTTTAATAACTGTTGCAAGATCATGGTTCTCAATGCTGCTCTGCTTTGGCTGATTTCACCTGCCCGCATTTTCGTTATATTGTAAACGAAAGCGATATTTTGGTATCTTGATCTGCTGGTATATTGATCACTTCAAGGAAAAGCAATATTTTGTGAAACTTAATGATTGCGTGTCGATCATGGATTTCTTGACGTGTTTGGCTGTTGTATTAATGAAAAATGCAATGCCTACAATGGCGAAATGGAAGTTCTTTGATGACTTAACGAATGAAGTATCCTTTTCCTTGATCTGTAGCTTTAATGGACGAAGACAGCCTGAGAAATTGGGGTTATTATGAACCTCCCCTTAAAGGGCATCTCGGTCTGCAGCTCATGTCCTCTGTGGCAGACCGAGACACAAAACCTTTCCTATCCGGGCGTGATAATCCCGTAATGGTTTCCGCTAATGGTGCCTTCCATCCCCGGGATTGCATGGTTTCTGAACCGCCGGTCACACACATGGACTATGTGAGAGATAGTTGGATAAATCACCGGGAAAAGTTCTTGCATATGTTCCCGGGAAACCCTTATAATCCTGTTCTGGCGGAGCCTTCTGGAACCCATCATTCCATGACGATGGTGCACCAACCCGACACCACCAAAGAGACGAGACCAAGCATGGAAGACACGAATGTTAAGAAGGAAGGTGGTGGCCCTGCCAAAAAAAGACAAGCTGCTGCAACCCCAAAAACTCCAAAAGGGAAAAAGCCTAGAAAAGGTCCGGCTCCAAAGGAAAATGGTAATCCCTCGGTTCAACGTGCAAAAACAGCAAAGAAGAATGTGGAAGTTGTTATAAATGGAATTGATATGGATATTACTGGTATACCGATTCCTGTTTGCTCATGCACTGGTACTCCCCAGCAGTGTTATAGATGGGGATGTGGGGGTTGGCAGTCTGCTTGTTGCACCACAACTATATCAATGTACCCATTGCCGATGAGCACCAAAAGACGCGGGGCCAGAATTGCTGGACGAAAGATGAGTCAGGGTGCTTTTAAGAAGGTCTTGGAAAAACTTGCCGCTGAAGGCTATAACTTTGCTAACCCAATTGACCTGAGGACTTACTGGGCAAAACACGGTACCAACAAGTTTGTGATAATCAGGTAGATTGAAGATTCCGGGCAACCACAACTTGATTGCCACCGCATCTGGTCCGTTTTTCATGTATATATTCTGTGGCCTTTTGCAGTTATCTGCTCGGTACTTTGTAGTCCTTGAACTTTCGTATTCACGATACGTGTTTGAAATTCTTGACTATTGTGGTCTCGCAAAGCCGTTAATTGATTCCCCTTTGTTTATGTCATAGGCTAGCAATATTTTTCTCTGGCCATTGAGGGTAGGATAATGAATTATTCCTTTTATTCTAGTCAATGGATGATTTTGAAATTAATGTCTTCTGTTACCGTGCTGGCGTCGTGCTAACTTGGACATCTATGTATACTTGTTTGCATATTGTTACGTTTTCCCTCAATATATACTTATTTAACACTACAAACCTTCATTCGTTTTCCTTTATTTCGACCATGACATTTCTTGTGATTCCTCATCGGAACTGCTAGGTCGTTGCATTCGCAGGAAACAATGTAGCAGAACCAAACAATAGACTTCTTAGCCATTGTTACACTTGTCTTTGATGTTGTCATGCCATTACTTCTTTCTTGCACTATATCACTGCTTAGATTGTTCGTCTTGCCTGCAATGCCATAACTGTTACTCGGTTTAGACGTGCAAAATATGTATAGCTGAACCTTGGCATTTCTACATCGTACATCAACTTTGCTTGCTAGATAGATATCAACAGTCAATACGAATAGCTTCGCTAACAACTTAAACTCGCCAAGAATGTCTACATTTTGCTCGTCTGATCTTCTCAGCTGCTGCAAGGAAATGTATGATATTGTCTGCTGTCTTTTGAGCATTCTTGTCTTATGATCTTCTCTTGTCTGAGATGCTGCAAATGTTCTTCACTTGTACCAATTATTTCATTTCTCTCATTCGAGCATGTTTGTTTGTCTATGAATTGGCTTCAAGATTTAGGATTGCTTCTATCTTCATAGGTGCAATAAAACCATATAGGGATATGGTTGTTGAGATGAAATTTCCTAGTAAGAACATTGTTTCAGAGCTTTGAAAAAGGAGTCTTGCTTCTGATATAAATCTTATCTCATCCCATCTCACTGAAATTTTTGTGTCTAGATAGATACACATTTGTTTGCGAAAAATTTTTCAGAATATTTTCGATCCTAATTTATCATATCAACTACAAGTCTACAATCGAGTAATGTCCTTAGGCCTAGTTTATCGCGTTAGATTGGATTGTCTAGTATTTTAGTATGACCATACTAATTGCCATATAACTCCCTACTATATTATACTATATTCTGTTTACTTTGTTTATATTATATGTTGTATTATTAATAATACGGAACACAGTAGTTGTTTACTATCTTATATACCATATCGTATTAGTAACCAGTTACTTTTATGCCCATGCTACAGTAATGTGTCACATCAACTTTGAATGCTCAGTTACTACCAGTGAGTAACACCATCTTTCTACACCTTCTTCACTGTCCCCTTTTGTTTATCCAATTTCATTCCCTCATATTTGCATATAAACTAACTTCAATTTTTCTAACGGGGTTTCTACACCTTCAAACGGAGGTTTCTGGACATTTCCCGAAGTGAAGTGAAGGTGGATGTGGAGTTTGGGAGAAGAAATAAAGCTGGTGTTGGAACTTGGAAGTAATAAATGTCATCGGACACAGCATTTAATCCAGCGTGTAATTCTATAAAAATATGGGGCAAATAGGGAATTTTGCACCATCAAATAAGGGACAATTTTGGCCGAAGAAATTAGTGGGGATGGACGTGGGACCCACGTATTGCTAATATGTAATTGGGGGCCGATAGGGTGTAGGGGGTTTTGTGGGGTACAATAGAGGGTCGAGTGCATTTATATCGGCTGGCTATATTCATCGTAAACACTAGATATGCCACGATTAGCCCAAATATCTGGGCTAATCCAATGCTATAAACACGGCCTTAATATCTAAGGGTAAAATGGTCATTATATAAAAATAAAATATAAAAAATAAGAATTGGGTACTAAAGTAATATTAATGATGAAATTTGGGTATTAATTAAGTCAGTTGTAGTTACTCGTGTACCAAAGTGACATTAATGGCAAAATTCGGATACTAATTGAGTCATTTGTAATTACTCATGTATTAAAATAAAATTAATGACAAAATTCGGGTACCAAAATAATTTTTATTCACTACGATATAGGCAAAATTTCAATTTTCGTCCTGAAAGTATAGATGCATTGCATTTTTTATTTGTCCTTTGAAAAAAACACATTTAGTTTTATAAGTTTTACACGTTGGACACATTTAATTATGTAAATATTGATTAATTAATGCATGTATTGTGATAAAACACATTCCATCTGTAATTTAAAAAATATGATACTTTTAGTCCTGTTTTATCGACGAGTGAGATTTTTTACCAGAGAAAAGATGCATGTTTTTATGTGTTTCTTCTTGATCTTAATTTGAAAAAGTAAAAAGCACAAAAACGACTAAGTCTTTTCGAATTTCTTAAATGAACACGCAACCCTAATCCCTCAAAAATCTTCAATCCTATCCAAAAACTCCCATAATCTCTTCGAGTGAAGCCAAATCTCGTCAAATAAACTTACAATCCTTCTGGAGCTCTTAGAAATGTAGTTGAATTCAGTTTTTGTCCAAGAGACGTAGAGAAGTTTGGCGAGTGAACATTCACACAATTTTTTTCGACAAAAAATTGAACAAAAGTATCATATTTTTTAAATTACAGGACTAAATATGTCACATTAGAATGCATACAGGACTAATTAAATTGATCAGTCAATAGTTACAGGGTTAAATATGCTTTTTCAAAAGAATAAATCACAGCCACCGCCCCTAAATTTTGATATAATTACAAATACTTCCCTGTGGTTTGTAATTTTTAACCAAATGCCTGAAATTGACCATTTTTCCCTTGAACTTTTTATTAAAATTGTAGAAAATTAGCCGAGGCAAATTGCATTATTGCTCCTCTGTGTAAAAAATTTAAGAAACCTCTCCCTGTGCATTGTAGTCCAAAAAAATTTTTAAGAATTAAATATAAAGTAATTCAGTGCATAAGGGTATTTTGGTCAGTTCACCCATAGAAATAGATTAAAATGGGTTATTTGTTACACAGTTACAAACTTCAGGGGGTGTCTGTAATTATGTCAAACCTTATAAGAGGTCATTGTAATTCACCCAAATATAAGAGATCAAAAGTGCAACGCACCTATACTTACAATACGAAAAGTGAAATTTTATCATATTTTCGTTCTCACCTAATATATTTTACACGTTATATCAACTATCAATCAGAATTTTATCTCAACCAAATTTATTTTATATCGTTTCTTCTCATGATTAAATGAGAGTTCAAAAGCAATCTTATCCTTTGCACAAGTATAAGGATGATCAAGAATCTTCCTTCCCACGAAGATTTATTGCAAACTTCTAAAGAAACTTCTCATGTAATTAAGGTCAGATATTGACTATAAAATTGCAAACTTCGTTGGAGACTTTAAATAGGGATTTATCATATATTGAATTTCGGGTGGACATGCTTTAAAGCTATTAAAAAGAATTATAATTTTATGTTTTATTAGCGTGAACTTTTATAAAATTTAAGAAAATTAAGATTAGATTTAGATTCGGATGACAAGCAGTTGAATTATGAGTGGATCCGTCAAAATTCAAGATCCGACCAGCAAAATTTCTGCTGGTTTTATTCAAGTTCCATCAATGTGTGGATATCTGTAAATTTTAATAGTAATTGTTGGTCTACGATAATAGTAGTTATACAAGAGAATTTAGGAACAAGATATTGAATAAAGGCAATAAATATATATTTAAATTATCACAATAATATATATATATATACATTGTACAAGTGATTCACCGGTGATGTTTAATAGGAAAACACGTAATAGAATACTACAACTTTGCAAGAGTTATTACAACAAATCTCTTTCATTTGACCCATAATTTTGAGATGAGATTGTAGCCTTGAATTGAGATATGACAACCTTGATTTAGATGTGATCAACTCCTCATGTTAAGCATTGGTTGAGATATGATAGGTTTGATCTAGGATGTGATTATCTCCCCATATTGAACGTTCATTTGATACCTTGATTTGGATTTTGATTATCTCCTCCGGTTGAGCCTTTTCAAGTTCGGCAATTTGAGAGAACAAAAGTCAAGCTTGTAGCAAAAAGTCCCAAAAGAGTCTTTAGGTAGCGTCTTAGTAAAATCTTGTCAGCAATTTACTCCAAAGTAGAAATATATCGAAGGTCAATAGCTTCAGTTGTAACCTTTTCTCGGATGAATTGATAATCGGCCTCAATATGCTTTGGGCAAGCATGGATAATCGGATTGTGAGAATAGGACTCTTATTATCACAATGAAGAAACAAACATTTTTCTATACAAAATGCCAATATCATGAAAAAGAAATTGGAGCCAAGTTATATCTGCAAAGGTAGTTGCTAAAGCACAATACTTAGCCTCGATGCTGGAGCGAGAGACTGTAGATTGCTTTCTTTAGCCCAGTGACACACAATTTGAGCTTAGAAAAATGCAAGAACTAGTGGTGCTCCTTCTTGTTTGTTGACAACCGGCAGAATCTGCACCACAAAAAAGCACTTAGAGTTAGAGAACTTTGTGATAAATAGCGTAAAATGCATTTGACTGCTTGAAGTTCCTTTGTGGTAGAATTCTGAAAATGTTGGCATACTTGATTGACATCATGTGTTACATTGAATCTAGTGAAAAGTTAAACATTGAAGAGAGCCACATAATTGGTGAGAGATAGTGGGATTGGTTGGTTCATTGTTATCGTGACGAGGATTTGGTTTTATAGATATTGGTGTAGTCATCGAAGAAGTTTCAAGTATTTTAACTTTGCACAGAAAATCATGAGCATATATAGTTTGAGAAAGTGTAAAACCCCAAGAAAAATAGTTCACTTCAAGTCCGAGAAAATGAGTGAGTTGTATTAAATCCTTGAGTGCACATTCCTTATTTAAATAACACACAATTTGGGTATGAAGAAAGAAATATTGCTGGTGATAACGGATCATCTATATAAATAAGTAAAAGAATTAAATTAGTGTTATGATTATTAATAAGTAAAATAATATTTTTTGTCCTGTAACTTTCGATGATTGACACTTTTGGTTCTGTAACTTACTTCATTTACACATTTAGTCCTTTTTACTGATGAACTTAGTCAAACACATATCAGGTTTGGTCCTATTTTGGCAAATTTAATCAAGTGTGGACAAATTTGATCCTGACGATATATAGTTACAGGACCAAAAATGAGATTTACTCGAGTGAGAATTGGATCAAAATTGCCAAAAATGACTAAATTTGTCAAAGAATGACCAATAGTGAGATGTTCAACACTAAATTCGTCAAAAAAATGACTAAATGTGTAAGTGTCACAGGACCAAAAGTGTTCACGGCCTATAGTTACAGGACCAAAAATATAATTTCGCCTTATTAATAAATAGAGAAGGGTCTGCTTTGGTACAAGAAAAGCCATTAGACAATGCAATACTTAGCGAACCAAGCACGAGGTAATTGCTTAAGACCACAAAGCTATTTATGCAACATACAAACATGAATAGAAAATGTAGGACGCACAATTAAGTGGTTGTTCCATGTTCATTTTCCCATTAAGGGTACCATTCTAAAATGCATTTTTTACATCTAGTTGCTTGAAGAGCCATTTGAAATGAATAGCCAAGAAGAGTACGGCATAAAAAGTTGTGGCCTTGACTTGGGACATGATTATCTTCAAATTGACCCTTGAGTTATAAGTTTCTTATTAATTATCCATTAATTAAACATATATTAATTATTGATGATTGAAATTACAATGTAATTGTAATCTATTTATTAAAGAAAATAAAATATATATGAAATATTTTAAGTGAAAGGTCAGAAAATGAAGGCGGTGTCACTGCCGGCCTATCAAGAACTGGTACCCCGTTGACAATACTCAAACCTTGAATTATAAAAACGAACAATATTTCTATAATCGAGTGACCAATACGAATTAAATATATATATATATATATTATATATTTTAATTAGCTAGTTCATTGTAAACTTCCTCAAGAAACATTCTGACTCGAATCAAATTTGATCAAATTCAAACTAATTATACGAAAACTGCATTACACATACAATGTAACTATTATACAATTTAAATAAAATGATCATCATATAACAAGTACAATAAGATTCATAATACAATTGAATTGACGAAACCTGATCTGAACAAAAACTTTTGAAGTTGCACTAATCTATCAATAAGCGAAGTACAGTTTCAAAGCGAGGAAGTACCGATCGTATCATCTACCAAGTCAAATATTATACCGCTTGCTTGCTTATGATGAATCTGTTTTTCCTTCATGGTTTTTTCCACTTTTCGATTCAAAATGATCACAGCGCTGTGCACAAGGAAGATCGATTGGCGGTCCAGTATGTATGAAACAAATGAGAAATTCTAATCCGGATTCAGTCTGATCGGACTTGTATAATGGTAAGTGTAATACACTTATCATGTGACTGCCGAACCAATCATTTGTTATATGATTGGTTTGATTCAACCTGCGACACGTTTTCACATCTATTCTAACTCTCTCCCACTTTCCTTAAACCTGCCTTTTCTCTTCTCATCAATGAAGTGGTGAAGCTATAATAACAGTCCAAGGTAGGTAACCTGCAGAATAATTACAAGAAGGTGATCATGTCCGGGACTTCTTGATGTTTGCTACCTTGTACGTATGTAAGAAAAGGGCTTTCAAAGGGATTCTTGTACATGAAATCATCATCAAAACTCTCCCATTTGTCAGTGATTATTGTCCTAAACTGATCATCCCCATAGAAATAATACCCTTCAGCTTCACTGTTTGCATGCTTCTTCTGATCATCACCCTCATGATCTCCTCCAACACTCCCTAATTTCCCGCATTCATCTTGTTTTGATTCTTCCAGATTCGATCCCTCCGAGAAACTCCTGATTATCTCTTTGAGTTCGTTGATTCCCTCTTCGGGTATCCGATCGATGACCGGGAACTGAGAGGCGTACACGACTCCGATCTTCTGACAGAACTCGAAGTAGTAAGAGAGATCGTCGCCGTGCTGGATGGCCTTCTGCACGACGGTGAGCGCCATGCTCGCCTCAGCCTTACCGCCGGAGTAAATATTCAAGAGAACGATGGCGATCCCTCTGCAAATTTTACTATAAAGATCGTAAATCTCGATTATGAGCCCGTCCATGACGTCGAGAACGAGGGGGACGAAGGTGGCGGTGGCCTGCGGCCTGATCTGCATGAGCAGATCAATCAACGACTGCAACCTCAGCAGGTGCGTGAGCTCATGCCTGATGGAGAACCCTTCTCCGTCAGCTGATTTCTCCTCCGCCTGCTGGCAGAGGACGGCCGATTTCTGATCAAGAAAGGCGTAATAAGCCCTGATGAAGGCGTTGAAAGGCCACATCTTGGCCTGCCGGGCTTGGCCGTCGCTGAAGCTGGAAAGATCGAAGGGGAGCCTGCCGACATGCCTGACGCAGTGGAGACGGCTATTGGTGATGTTGTGCATGAGGTAAAGGCCCTTGAGGGCGACCACCCAGTTTCGAGTCTTGTGCATGCGATTGGAAAGAGACCAGAGAACGGGGCGGAGGTTGCAGGGGGAGATGCGGATCCACTCACAGACGCGGTCGATGTTACGGCGGTCGAAGGAGAGGTGGTAGTGGGCAGTGGCGCGGATGACGGCCTTCTCGATGTCGGGATGGCGGAGGGGGGTGCGGCGGGAGAGCTTGGCCTGCCAGATGCTGTTTTGGTCCTTCAAAACGCCGGAAGCCCTCTTCCATAGCCTCATGGCGCGCGGCGGCCCTGGACCTGGAGGCCCGGATCTTGCGTTTTGATCGTGGTCGTGGTTGTTGTTTGAATTGGTGCTTGAGTTTGGGGGTTGTGGTGTTGAAGTTATGGTAATGGGGGAATGGGGGAATGAGGAGTAATACATGTTTTGCGGTTGGATGGTCAATCTTTCATCCCCTGTTGAAAACGAATAGTGGACCCCCACAAACAACGCGCACTCTCACTCTACCCATTCAAACTTCAAACCCAATTTACATCTATCCTATGTATATATCCTTCTTTTTATTATGCATAAATTACTTCTGCGCTGCTTAAGTCTTGACATAATTATAAATATATTTCTATTAAATCAAAAATTATATTTACTCTCCTTGATATACGTATCATTTTATATTTAACTCTATAAGTAGAATTTTGATAAATTTATCAAGCGTTATTTCAAAAATACCTCTAATAAAAAGTTTAACTATGATTTAACTAATTTTTCAAACAAAAATACTCTTTGTACTAAATTATAATATTTTAAAATATTAAGGGATTTAATACATAGTTTATACTATGAACCTAGATCCACATCGGACCCAGAAAAACCAATCCCAATGAGGTAGCACATTAGGGGTAATTTCAAGTGCAAAAAATGGAAATCGGGACAAGTCGTGAATCTTAAATGTTAGGACCTGCCTGAGTTCAGATAGGTCTCTCAGATCCATGAGAACCCCCAATAGAACTAATTATTTTTTTTTATTTTTCATATTACTAATTTAATTATCTAAAATATCATTCAAATCCCTAATTCTCAATTATTTTCCCAAGCAAGCAGTCCCAACTCTCTCCTCTCGTTGTCGTTGTCGCCCTCGCATCGCCCCACTGCTCACCCTCCGCTGCTGCCACTCTCTTCTTTTTCTTTTCAAAAAAGACAAAATATACCCAGATCAAAACTCGCTTGACCGAATTTGTAGTAGGGCAGTCTCGAGTTCATCCCAACCTACCCCATTGCCACACTTAACTAGAGGACTCTTTATAACTTTTGATTTAAATTAATTTAATTTAAACAATTCTAAAACATTGTAAATCAACTCTTTTCATCTTGTTTTGGACAAAAAACTGATAAGTGCTTATAATAAGCTCAAGCGGAAACCCCTTAATTAAAATGCGGAATCCAGTCTCTGGATAGTAAGGACTCATCAACAATGTACATATTCCCATACCAAAACAACTTTGACAGAGAACAGCCGTGAATGGTAACAGTGATTTGCTATAATGATTTAAGTTTTAACATTGATCAACTTCCAAGTGTTGCACTTTAATTCTGCAATCTTGAGCACACTTCAAACGGCAAAAAAGAATCATTCTACAAGCGATATACAAAGGGCAACAGCCATACCAAGCATCAATGAGATTAATTGAACTGCTGTATTTCTCAAAGCTGAGGTGCCGTTATTCATCTCCGCCAACACTCCAGCAAGGGCAATGTAGATAAAACCACCTGCAGTGAACCCCTGGAAGAGAGAACAGAAACGGGACGGTGAACTTTCAGTATCAACAATATTAGAGCGTCTAAGATATAATTTATAGTTTTGCTCGAAGATGGAACTACTATCACCTCAATCCAAGACGAGTGGCCGGGATCTTTTCCCCATATCAAAGCCTGTATATCAATAGAGCTCAAATTAGTAATAGTCCACCATCGTGAAGTACATAAAGATAGAGAACAAGCTTCGATTAGTCATAAGAGGCTACGCACCAGAGCAGTTCCTGCTAATGCCACCAGTGCAGATAGAAAGTTAAAGAAGAGAGCTTTGGAAACACTGAAACCAGATCTCACCAAAATTCCGAAATCGCCTATCTGCACAAACCAGAAATAGTTTACTAGTTGTATAAGCATTTCTAGAAACTAAGAAGCTATTACACAGTTGTCCACCCTGGGTTATGAAATTGAGCCAAATCCAAATATGAGACACGCCACATCTAAGTTGAAGTATTTATTGGAAACCCATTTTCAGAAAGATCATTCGATGACTGAAGAGAAAAGAGGGAATGATGAAAAGAAGGAACTATCATCAGCCTACTAATCAAGGAATGCGACACTTATTCAAAATGAAGGAACTGGCAAGTTAAGGGATCTTATTTGCAATGCCAGAAAGCATATAGACTAGATGACTGTTAGCACCAATATCGGACGCCAAAGTAAAACAACTGCTGCCTACTTCAGTCAATGTTGTATTTTGTTTTACTGGGTAATGCAAACAATTCAGTTAATTGTAACAGGTACCCTGCAATAAATTATATCGAAGGAGACATATTGGGTAAGATGAGACTCAGCCGGCTAAGAGCACTGCTAAATGACACTTTTCGGTTCAGCTTACCCCCCCCCCCCCCCCCCCTTTATTTACAACATAATTGTCGTAACAGGTACACATCTTTCAATAGCATCAGAGCATAGACCAGTAATTTGTACCAAAGTTTTCAAGACCCAGATTGAATAAAGATACGCTCCACCATCTCCTATGAGCATCCTAATTAGCTCCTCAGATCAGAGAATAAATTTTGTAATCAAAAGCCATTTGCAACCCATATGCACATCATCACAAATATCAGGCAAAACTCATTCAAAGTATCTACAGAGAGAACACTTCGTACTCTACTGGTCCAGACCCATAGTACTGGAGTGTAACTTTACCAAAGTGGAAACAAAGGCAAAGCATAAATTAACCTCTTGAGGAAGCTCATGAGCAAGCAGAAACAGAGTTCTCGACCACCCACCAACTGATCCATAAAGGAGGAATGCACTTCCCAAAGCCATCCCATCAGTAAAATTATGCTGAGACAGACAATACGTGTAGATATATCATTCTCTCGTAGTCAGATAAGTCTAAGAAATATCGTAAATAAAGACAACCACAATAACAAAATTTGGGTGGCTGTGGAATAGAGCATGGAAGGAATAATGATAGCATAGCAGAATCCGACATAATTGCAGACGACCTACCACTCCATCTGAGAAGAGGTTCAGGTAACCAATCACCAAATTTGACTGGGACTTCACAGGTTCTTTTCTGTGAATGGACTCAACATTACCATTAGGGATGTTGTCAGTGCTTGATTCAGTTCCATCTTTAGTGGAACTATTGCTAATATTTCGCTGCAAGTGACAATTATGGACAAATTTCAGGTCAAAGACTGAAACCTTTAGTTATTAATATGTTAAGCACAGTATTTGCCAAGAAACCATTTTAATCGACTGGTCAATCATATTAGGGAATAAGGTTAAAATTGTAGTTAAAGAGAATGAACAAATATCATTTCCCTTTCCAGCCTCCAGCATTGTCAGAATCGAGGTGAATCTAAACAGAATACACACAAGTAATCACAATAGACAAACTTCTTACTACCTTCCGCAAAATATCTTTTTCGCTTGTTTTATCAGTGCAAGCCGTGTCAGCAGCTTTATCCAAATCTTTTTCTTCAGATGTCTTTTCTGATAATCTTTCATTTTTCTGAGCATGGGATAGTCCCTGATCATTTTCAAGTGCATGACCATCATCTTTCAATTTGTTAGTGTGCTTATGATGGTGGTGGTGGTGGTGACCAAGACCCCAAGCATTTTCTCCACCAGAAAATTCTTCGATATACCTCACAACTTTCTCGACAATAAGGAAGACTACGATTCCAGCTGTAACAACAAGTATCATAATAAGAATTCACATTTTGGAAATACAAAAGTCACAAAGATTTATCAACAACAGAGGTCTGGATACATATTTTTTATGAAAAAGAAAAACAGAAGCACATTTTACATTCAGCAATGCAAAGGAAAGGATTGTATTGCATTGATATAGTTGGAGAGTTGAAGAACAAAATAATCATGCGAAAAATTCTTTGTAGTGATGAAATGATACCCAACTCCTTAAAAATTAGCCATTCTCCCCAAACACAAAATTGCTTAGCAAATATTTACTCTGAGAGGTCTAACACAGGCACTGAAAGAAGGATAACGAATTCCAACAATATGCAGAGTTACAATATCATTTTTCTCCAAATATTGCAAGGTTTCTTGCTGCTTCGCAAAGTCAGCATGCCTTTCACATGCTAGCTTAACGTGGGATAAACAGGTCATCATCAGACAAAGTTTAGCATATGATATAAATCCTGCCAATTAACAAGCTGATTTCCTGGTGAAAAATACGATGTTTGCAGGAGTAGTGGCATTTTAGGCAAGCGTGCTGGTGCATAAAACAACAATGCTTACAGTAAACTAGCAAGCATTGTTGGCAAATTTTACTCACCCAAGATTGACAAACCAATGGAAAGATCCTCCAAGGAATGTGAATGTGACTGTCCAACCTGCACATGGTGATGATGATCATGGTCATCATGGTGATCATGTGAATGGGAGTGCTCACCACCTGCAAACATAAAATTCAGGCCATGAAAATTGAGAAATAGTAAGTACTTCATAAATTGCATCATACTACAGTGAAATTGGTGGATGCTGCATAAGGTTAAACAAGCTTAAAACAGCCACCAAAAAGAAAAGTGAAATGATATCCTTTATTAGCATGGTACAATTGATAGCTTGCGAGTTTTACCAGGCATTTTCCTATTCGGAGTGGACAGTGTGCAAATCGCTCTCTCGCATACATAAAAGTTGTATCTAGGACTGTTTCGAAAAATGTATGTTCCGTATAAATACAAATTTTCTCAAAAGGTTATATTACCTTTGAAATTTTCTTACGGGTTATAAAGTTGTTCCGAAGCAAGTCGGAGTGGACAGTGTGCAAAATCTTGTGACAGCATCAGTTTGAGATAGAATCAATGACAAAGCAGATACTTGAAGCAGAAAATCAGCACAGCTAGAAATATATTAGGCGTCTTCTGATAATTCTAATCATCTTCTTTACACACACGCATGTATATAGAAATTAGTATTTGATCAGAGAACAAGGAAAGGCTCCCCTAACAGTTAACACCAACAGACGAGAATGCAATTCACTAATTGTGGCATACTTCAATAGCAATCTGAGTTTTTATGCCCAGGGCACAACACATTAAGAGAATATACAACCTCCACATCATTGTAACTAAACATAGCATGTCTCAGAAAGTTTATTGTGCTACACGTAAAGAATCCCATAAACACTTTTCTTACTGGCAAGTACCATCCAAGTAACATAATGCACTTCTTCATCAGATTATCACGCACATGATGGAATGACTGGCAATTCGACCAAAAAAGCAATAAAATTCCATCATATAATATTATTTCCAAGAGCTCAGGATAGAACTAGTTGGTTATACATTCAAAATGAGATCATTTATTCATAGATATAGGCAACGCACAACAGCTGGTATAGTCAGCTATTGAAGGTGCACATATACTGTGACTTGAACTCAACGATCATTACTAGCATGGAGGAAAGTCCACCACTACCCTCGCCATTTAATATCTTAATCCTCCTAGAAAAATCATGCATCTATTCGTTCCAATTAGAATGAATAATCTTACTGTGATGTGCGATTAGCTTAAACCTAAGAGGCAGCAAAAGACTAGAAGCCACTTTCATAAGCTTAGTTTCACTCCGAAATAAACCACCAATAAATGTATTCAATTATTTTACTCATTACAAAAATAGGCTATCCTCCAAAGATGATGGCAAAAGAATATCAAGATTGTCTTAAAAACAATAGCAACTTGGATGTCTAATTAAATGCACCTTAAAACGATGCCCGGTTGTTACAGAATAAGAAACTCCTATTTTAATTTCCATTGATCCACATGACTGCTTGTCTTGGAGATTTCTCTCATTCCACCTATAATAGGCACATGAAAGTGAGAGCTTCCTTTACTGCACTTTAAAATTTTTATTTTTCATTCTAATAATAAATAATCACAGCTCAATAAATGACACAAAAGTTTCACTCATTGCCATCATTTAGTGAGCAAATTATATAGAACTCTATTATTGACGATGGTATGCGTGAACAAATGCTTCAAAAGTTACCAACGACTATACATCAGGAAGGAATTCATTGGCGATGACTTATGACAAATTTTGAAGTTTGACAGAAAGGGAAAAAGAAACGAATGGAGTTTGGATAAGTTGTAAACTAGACAATGAGTTTGACCACTAGAAATTTTTTTAATAATCTTAACATTTTCCATTTCATCAGACTCCAAAAAATTAAGGGGCTAAATAAAAAAATCATTTTATTGATACCATTCTAAAAGCGTATAAGAAAAAGCTGATCACATTAATTGGATTTGAGGGTCAAAAATAGCAAAACAATTTCAGATGCCATAATTACTTTGTTTATTATTCATACACACTTTAATCCACTCCCAAGCTCAATTATTGACGTTTTGCACTCCTGTTCTATGCAACTTAAGTCATAGCAACCAGATTAATTGCAAGGATTTACCAAATATCCCTAGCCATGACCCAATAGAAGAACAACTGTTTGGACTCTATCCTCAAGGCAAGCACAAAAGAACCGTAAATTAAAATCTTCCAAGTGTTCAAATTATCTATATTATGGCATCCAAGGTGGTACTAGCAAAAAAGAACCACATCTAGTAAAGTCCTATCTGGTCAAGAAACACATGTTCATAATACCCTTCAACTTCTTTTTTTTCTTATTTGTAATGGATTCACATTCTCTACAACACACTCTCATAATTTAGTTTCTTGCTTATGCCAAAAATAACGCAGCTTCATACAGGACAGAGTACTGGAAATTTGATATTCATGCCATCTCTCTGTCAGAAGACTGACTGACAATTGAGTATGCAGTTGAGATCTTACCAGTTTAGGAAATGCAGGTCATATTGACTTAAGAAACTGGGGCTAACCATCTGTAAAACCACACATAGTCTCAACTTTCCGGGACTTGAATTATATCAAGGGACAGTGAACGGAACATGTTCAAGGAAAACAGGGAAAAACAACAAAGGTAGACGAATATAAGCTTCATTGCAAAATGCAGAGGAGATCTCTTTTTGTATTCATACCAAAAGCATGTGGCAATTGATGAAGAAAAGCATCACCCAGCATCGCTCCAGCCTGCATAAGGAAACTTCATATGAAATCTAGCTAGAGTAACTCCGGTAATTCTATAGTCAGACTGCAATATAGGGTGATCCACCATTTTCTTAGAGAAACTGAAATGAGAAAAGAATGAATAGAAGTTAAGTACTCTGCAAAAAAGCAAAAATTCATCTACAGAGTGAACATATTGGAGAAGTACATCCTGCTATGATTTAAAGTATGCCTAAAGTGCCAATATATAATCCTGAAAGTAGTGATTTCTTAGAAAAATCATCAGTTGTTCCAGAGAAACTACTAAAAATTCTCAATTCAGAAATCCCATTTTCCCGGCGAAGTACCAAGAAATCACATAATCTTCTCTGAGTCCAAAAGTTCACTAAAGTAAGCTTCTTCAATTGAAAAAGTCATCACAAGATGAGAAGGTGTTAATAAACATGTTGAAGTAGCCCTTGTGGCGAGATAAAAGTGATTTGATACCACTAAACATGAATAAATACACTAGCCCAATGCAAAACACAACAACTACAAATTCAAGTTATAAAGGCATGTGCATAAGAAAGAATGAAGAGAGGAATAAGAAAATCCAACCCCAAATAATGCTAAAGAATCAACAAGAGTCTTTGATGGCTTCCCCTGTACTGCAGTTATCCAAAACACAGTATTTGTTAGTTAGCTATAAGCATAAGTTGGCATCTTTCCAACACCAAGAAAAAAGGCAGGTAATGCGTTTGGACTACTCACTAAATATTAAAGGCAACAAAATCAGGCAAATCAGCGAAGCCAAGCTAACCAATAGCGAGCAAGCCATTGCATGGAGCCAGAGCCCTGCCAAATAATACACAGAGAAGTAAAGTTTACAATAGATCGTTAACACAATGAAATCAAACCATAACAATAAAATCTTCTCAGTGGAAGATCTTCCTGAAATGGCTAGAATAACCAAGCATGTATGGGACCCATGCAGACATTGATGCTAAACCCTTATGTGACAAGCGAAAAATCAATCAAGTCCCCGAAGAACTCGGTCAAAGTATACAGAGTAGTACAGAACTTGCAGCCATGCTCAGTTGATTGAATTGTAGCAACATAAGATGAATCGATCATTCCAAGCACAACAAGACTGCAGTAAACAACTACGGAGCAATTTTCATTCTAAAAGGAAACATGGTTATCCAAGCTATTCAACCTAAAGAAATCAACACAAAATGAAACCCTTTACTCAGTAATGTTAACAGTAACCTAAAATCTCATAAGAACACAGCTAATGAAAATGACATTCAACCCCTAGTAAAAGAACACAAACACCATATCAAACTAGGTAAGACTGAAAATGAATAAAGAAAAAAATCCCACTACCAAAAAGGAAACAGAAATTACATACCAAGCCCAGAAAGTTCTACATGACCACCATGCTTATGCTCTCCATGAACAAGCTCCAAATCATGGTCATGATCATCATGTGCCCACATCATCTTCAGATCTTCCTCTTCAGCCATTTCCTCCGGAAGAAGCACCTGCCGTCGCTGAGTCTCCTTAATTAACCCCACATCCTCATCATGCACACGATCATGGTGGTGGTGGTGGTGCCCATGGCTACACTGGTGGGCTGCGGCAACAAAGAACCCAAATCCCACCACCACCAAAACCCCAAACACATATGAACAGATCTGCCGCCGCTTAGCTGAAACACCCCCCATTTGGATTACAGAAAGAAAAACAAGAAGCAACCAAGAACTCAGAAGGGTTTAAGAGGAGCGGTTTCTTTTGCAGGTTCCTTCGACTGCGATGTAGCAAACGGCGCAGAGAAAGAGGATAATTATGCCCACGATGATCCCGAACGTTAATACATCCATTTCTCATACTATATATTAGCCATCTGCATTAAAAAAAAATTAACAAAATTTCCTTTTTAATTGGTAAATTATACTTACTTTGTGCAAGAATTGGTCTGAGATTATGGAGACCAAATTCTGAAGAAACGTCAGATAAGACTTGTGGGAATCTCAACTCTGTAGTGCTGCTTACTGTACTGTATGGGGGTGCACTAGACTGCGGAGTACCAATACCATGATTTACCGCTTTTCGTGATTCACTAAATTTACCCGGATAATTACCGAGGTAGTAGTAATTTATCTTCAAATATTTTAGGATTATGAAAAAAACAAATTGATCAACAAGTAAAATTAGAATTAGACAAAGTTTTAATAAATAGTGATTTTGATATTTTAAAATCTTTTTTTTTATAAAGTAATTTTTAGTAAGGGTGAAATAGACTTTTCAAACTTAAAAATTAAAGTCGTTATAGGTATTTTTTTTAAGATTTTAATACTTTAAGTGAGTAATTGATGTGGGTGGATACTTCAGAGGGTAGTAATTATATTTAATCAAAAAAATATATTTAATTACCTCTGAGGTTGCTTTTATCTAACAAATAAATCTTTTTGTTAGTCAAGATTCACCGAATTTACTGATATTAACAAAAAAATCATAAAAATCCATATTTATGCCCGATTGACTTATAACTGTCTTATTATAGGTCAATCAAAAACTTTTATGATCAATCTACCCTTATATATCTTCGCACATTAATGCATTTGATAAGATATATTTTCACCAAATTATGAGGGTAGTTTAATCAGAAAAATTTATTCGACCTGCAATAAATCAGTAATAAGTCAATCGATAGTAACTCTCGATATTCATTCAATTTTTTGTTAATACAAACTTGGTTAATTTTAACTAATAGATGAACCTATTTGTTAGACGATATCAAATTTTACGGATATTATATGTAATTTTTTAAATTATACAGAATTTATGTATAATTATATTAAAATTCATGGAAGGGTGATGCAATTATCCTTATTTTTTTTTATTAAGGAGCATGTCTCAATGGCTTCAAGATTAAACCTATCTCATCTCTACCATCAAATTTTCGTACAAGTATGAGCTCCATTGCTAGTTTTGGGGTCCACTATGTCGTGTACCATGAAGAAATTAAAAGCGCATTAAATGTAAAAGTTGTATTAGCATTTTTAATTTCTAGCCTCTACCATCTTTAAATTTATTTTAATGTAATTGGTAGTACATAATTTGACGGCTACACGACACAACAAAAATAATTTTCTTTTTGTTTTATGAGCGAACCTAGCACTAAAACGACATTGTTTTAGATCAAAATTGTGTCGTATCAATGTAGTTTCAAACAGTGCGACATAATTTTCTGTGTTGTCAGTATTATATTGAGTTTGTAAAAAACTTTTACCTCCCACCATCTCACCCGTTCAATAGAATTTTTCTATTTGAGCCGCCTTCTCTTTCTTCAAAATCTAAGGCAACACGTCGTCTTTTTCTTCATTCAAAATCTAGGGCAGCGCATTCCTCCTTTTTCTTCTTCAAAATACACTCATTTCATCATACCCCAAAATTCATTGAATACTATGGGAGAACACCTCTTTTGTGTTTCTTTATTTTTTTTGGTTTGTTTTTTTATATTTAATTTATATTTTTATTTTCTCATCTAACTTCCCACCCCACCATTATCTTTTATTAGTTATTTCTTTTTTTTTGTCACAATTTTCCTATATATTTAATATCAATTTATTATTTTGTATATATTATATAAATATTTTATTTTAGAAGGTATTATAAAAGTTGCACACATAGTTTATGCCACAAATTACTCGTACTATATATTAAGGGAGAGCACTTCTTTATTGTCTCTCCCTTTTTTGGTCCTTTTATTTATATTTAATTTTTTTTTTATTTTTTCATCTAACTCCTCATTCCCCATCTAACACCTCTTTAATGTTTGTTCATTATTTTTATTTTTATATTTAATTTATATTTTTACTTTCTCATCTAACTTCCCACCCCACCATTATCTTTTATTAGTTATTTCTTTTTTTTTTTAATTTTTGTCACAATTTTCGTATATATTTAATATTAATTTATTACTTTGTATATATTATATAAATATTTTATTTTAGAAGGTATTATAAAAGTTGCGCACATAGTTTATGCTACAAATTACTAGTACTATATATTAAGAGAGAGCACCTCTTTATTGTCTCTCCCTTTTTTGGTCCTTTTATTTATATTTAATTTTTTTTTTATTTTTTCATCTAACTCCTCATTCTCCATTATCTTTTAATAGTTTTTTTTTATTTTCATTCATCTTTTTTTATGATCATTTTTTTATGAATTTAATATTAACTTATTATTTTGTATATATTTTATTAAATAATTATATTTTATAAATATTTTATGTTAAATAGTATCATGGAAGTTGCACACACGTATGATGATTCACAAATTAATAGTAAGTAATTAATATAAAGGTATTAATCGTCTGTATGTGACCATTATTTCCTGATTATGGATGAACAGGTAATTCAACATGACTGTCAAAATTGTGTCGTCCTTTTTCAATCTTATTGACGCTGTAAAATCAACCTTCACATTGCACATGTCTAGATGTTCCATTTCAATATATTAGTATCCATCTCTAAATTTTACATTTATCATATTGCTTTCTCTTATATGGGTATGCAAATCAATTTACAATTATGTCTTAAATTTCATTAATCAACAATTAATATTTTAATTATCAATATCAAATATGTTCCATTTCAATATATTAGTATCCATCTCTAAATTTTACATTTATCATATTGCTTTCTCTTATATGGGTATGCAAATCAATTTACAATTATGTCTTAAATTTCATCAATCAATAATTAATATTTTAATTATCAATATCAAATATGTATAACTCATAAAATAATTATTATTAATAGCAGACAAATATATAGTATCGAAGTAGACCAATATTAACGCATTGATGGAATTTGAACACATGATATAAAATACAAATGACTACTATTAAAATAAACTAGCATTCTTGTTAGCTTAGGTTTCCAACCTCATTTTGTGGCTCTAATCATGTTATGCGTAAAATTTGTGTCCTTCTCATTCATGTTAAACGGGGAGCCGTTTGGTTACCTCAAGCCCATAAGGGGTCTCTGTCAAGGGAACCCTCTCTTTATATACTTATTTCTTTTCTGTGCAGAAGCGTTTAGCGTTATGGTGAGAAAGGCCGAGGAGCAAGGATGCATTTGAGGGGTACGTGTGAGCCGAAATGGCCCTTGCGTGTCTTACCTGTTGTTTGCCGGTGACACGTTGATCTTCTGCGAGGCTAATCGGGATGCCATGCTGAGTATTAGGGGTCTTTTGGCTCGGTTTGCAGGCGGGTCAGAGCTGCAAATGAATTACTAGAAGTCGACAATCGTTTTCAGTCGGAATGTGTCGCTACAGCTGCAAGAGAAGTTAGCCGAGGTGCTGGGTGTGGTTCGGGTGCTAAAACACAAAAATACTTGGGGCTCCCATTTATTGTTAGTCAGTCAAAATGCAAAATCTTCTTTTTTCGGGGGAAGTAAATTTTCATATAAGTATAACAAAAGGGGTACAAGTACAACAAGTTGAGTAGACGACAACACGGCCGTGTACTGCAGAACACGGCCGTGTTGCACACTGTTTGGTGTGACAAAACCTCACCTAACCTAACACGGCCGTGTTCTGGAGATTACACGGCCGTGTGGCACACTGTTCCCACGCAATTTTCCAGACCCTATAAGTAGCAATGACATGCGAGGAGGGGGGCGGGGGGTGCTAAGTAATCGATTCCTGATCTGGTCTACAACGATGCCAACAAGTACCTCAGGACTACGAAAGAGCTACTGGAACCGCCGTAAGTTCCGTTCCATCCACAGGTGATAAACAAGGCCAGCAAGGAGGGACCGATAGGACGCATTCAGGAGGTGGGTGCCACGCCACCGTCTGGCAGCCCAAGCAATGCCACGGTGCCAATCCGCATAAGGCCAAGAAAATTGAACCTCCCATCGACACAAACGCAAACACGCTGCCGAGAATGCACAGTAAAAAAAGAGGTGTTGATGGCTCTCCAGCACCGCCATCCCACACAACACACAACTGGAACCCAAATGCTGCAACCACGGCTTATCTAAAGTGGACAACCGATCCTGTATAGCCAGCCAAAGCACAAAGGAGTTTCGGGGTATCTTGACAGGCCCTCCAAGCAAGATGGACCATCCCACAGGCGGCATGCGAGGCTGGAATAATTCTAGCGCTGATGAGGTTGAAAATCTACCCCCATGGCATTCCAAACAATCGAATCCGGGCCACCCTAAATCGACGGGATGACCGCCATGATCTGTATCACCTCCACAGCAATTGGCCGTGGCCAAACCCACTCCCCACCATGTATGACCTCTTGCAAGAGGGTCCGCTCGTGCAACCCGGTGACACGGAGAGCTCTCGGGTAATGCTGGATCAGAATCCCATGTGGGTGCCATGGGTCCTGCCAAAGCAAAAAGGCACTGCCATCGTCGACCTTAAACGAAATGCCCCTCTTGAATTCATCTCAGAGCTTCAAAATCTGCTTCCAGCTCCAAGAACCCAATCTAGGCTGGGCAACCCAAATAGTCTTCCGTCTCAACCTATAAGTCCTGACCCATCATACCCATAATGACGAACACTGCATATCTAGGATATTCCAAAGATGGCGGCTCATTAAGGCTTGATTCACAGGATAGATAGCCCGGATGCCCAACCCACCACATGTAACCGGGAGACACACCGAGTCCCAAGCCACTTTAGCCATGCCGGCCCCTTGCTGCCCCTGACATAAGAACGTCCGTAACCGCCTCTCGATCTCACGCACCACCCTCTTGGGGAGGAGGAAAACCATGGCCCAGTAGATGTACATGGCTTGGAGTACCGACCGTATGAGCTAGACTCGGCCTGCAAACGAGAGTAAGCGAGAATCCCAAGAGTGGATCCGGGAATCCATTCTGTCTAGTAGGGGCCGACAGTCCCCAAGTGTAAGTTTTGCTGTGATCAGAGGCACCCCCAAGTAACGAATAGGCAGTGTGCCCTGAGGGTAGCCCAGGAGGTCCTGCAGTTGCTGTGAGTTGACCACAGACTTGGAGAAGAAGATCAGGCTCTTGTGAACATTAGCCTGCAACCCAGATATTCTGGAGAAATCCAAAAGGCCCTGGCGTATCACCCGACCCGGTGCCTCGTCTGCCTCGCAAAATACCACAAAATCATCAACAAAGGTGATCATAAATAACTCCAGCTCCACACAACGCCAATGGTGGCGGAAATCTAGGGCCATATGTATCCCCCGCTTGAGCCCTGCATGTAGGAGCTCCATGACCAGCACAAACAGATAAGGGGACAATGGATCGCCCTGCCGGAGACCACGAGCTCCCTCGAATAATCCCCGTGGCTGCCCATTAATACATATAGAGTAGGAGACCGTGCACACACACTCCTTAACCCATATCACAAAGGTATCATGGAACCCAAACAACCATAGGGCAGCAAGTAAACAATCCCAATCTACCGTATCGTATGCCTTACGTAAATCAATTTTAACCGCGCACCTTTTGGGGAGCCTGACCTGATTATAGCCAGAGAGCAGGTCCTGTGCCAGCATGATGTTTTCACTGATATTGCGTCCCGAGATGAAGGCATTCTGACTCTCGTCCACAAGCTTATGCAACACACCCTTCATCCGCTGCACCAATAATTTTGAAATAACCTTATAGATAACGTTGCAGCACAAAATTGGCCGAAAGTCAGCCACCGTGGATGGCGTTTGCACCTTAGGAACCAAAGTAATAAGGGTGGCGTTCACCTGGCGCAACAAGTGACCCGTGGTGAAGAATTCCCTCACCGCCCCTACGACGTCCTCCCCCACTACCGACCAAGCCTCTTTGAAGAACTTGGCCGAGTAACCATCTGGCCCCGGCGCTTTATTATCATCAATAGCAAACAGAGCCCATCGTACCTCATCCGGGTGAACAGGTTCAATCATGCACCCCGCCTCTTCCACCGTGAGAGTGGTCGGGATGAATGCTCTCAGGGGCTCCAAATCAACTGCCTGTGGCTTCCCTGGTCCCCCCAATAGATTCTGGAAATAAGACACAAATTCCTCCACAACCTGTTCCTCCTCATGGACCACCTCCCCTGCCAAAGTCCTGATCTGAAATATCTTCTACCGTGCCCGGCGAGCAGCAATCTTTTGAAAGAAGAACTGCGTGCACTGGTCCCCATCACGCAACCACTGTACCTTAGCCCTCTGTTGCAGCATGGTCTGCTCCTGATTCACTGCAGCCACATAAACTGAGCGGCATAGCCTCTCTGTATGCTGCACAAACACATCGCTCAGGAGCTCCTGCAGCAAGGTTTGGATCTGGGCCAGGAACCCGCTAGCCTCCAGCACATTACGAGAGAGGTCCCCCTTCTGACCATGCATAGTGCGAAAGGTACGTTTAAGGCATTTGAGCTTCCTCACCACCCCAAACATGCGGATTCCATGCACCCTATGCAAAATCTTCGCGAGGCTGAAAGAGTAAGTATGGCAACACTTACAGAGCTGGACCTCCAAGAGGCTCTCACAGGCTGGGAACGACGTTCTTATAGAATCTGTGATCCAAGCTCTGCCGACTTATATCATGAACTGCTTTCTCCTCCGAGATTTGTTACTGTCAGAGATCAAAGGGAGGTTGAGGGGATCAAGACTATTATAGGAGATATACTGGGTTTCGTGGTTGTCCTTGTGAAAAAGTAAGCAGGACAGGGGCCTCGGCTTCAAGAAGCTCCAGGCACAAAACCTGGCTCTGCTGTCGAAACAAGCATGGCGGTTGGCGATGAGTCCGAACATCCTAGCCTATCAGGTTCTTTGGGCGAAGTACTTCCCCAGGGGTGACTTTTTCGAAGTCGAACTTGGAAGGCAACTGTCGTTTACGTGGAGGTCACTGCTTGTTGCCCGACAGTTGTTGCATACTGGAGTTCAGTAGGCGGTTTCAAATGGCCAGCAAGTGAATATTGTCAAGGATCTGTGGTTGCCCCGTCCGCCGAGCTTTAGGTTAGTATGTCCTCGTCACACATAATCGATAGAAGCAAAGGTGGAGAGTTTGCTGAATGAGGACTGTAGCTGGAATAGGGAGCTGACTGAATATGAGTTTGCGAGCAGTGACGCGGATAATATTCTACAAATGCATACTAGTGATCGCCCGAAGACGGATATGATAATCTGGCATTATGACACAAAAGGAAGATTTTCAGTCTGCAATGCATATGGGTTGGCCAGGGGACAATCGTCGTGTGTGAGCTCGTCGAGGGGAACAGAGGGAGATGGTGCAGGGGGGCTGGGATTTCATGTGGCGAGCAAAGGTGCCCCCGAAGGTCTGATTATTTGCACGTTGTTGTTGCAAGGATGCACTCCCTACTTACCTCAACCTGAGAGGTCGAGGGGTCTGTTTGGAGGATGGATGTCCCTGCTACAAACTAACGGAAGATGGTTTGCATCATGTCCTTTTTAGGTGCTCATTCGCAAGGCTAGTGTGGGCGCTCTCTAATCTGCCATGGGCGGTTATCTCGCTAGATGACTTACAGCTGGAGGATTGGATGTGGCGGGCTCACCAGGAATTGGGTATCGAGGGTTTTGCTCGCTTGCTGCTTATGATTTGGTCCCTGTGGAATAACCTCAATTGCCGGTTGCACGAAGGGCGCAAATTGGATGCGGAGGACATTTAGATATAGTAGGATGCTGGGGTTGTAGGGGTCTTGGAAAGTTAGTTAAGCATAATTGTTTATCAGTTATTATTTGGTTGAACTTTGGTTTCTTTGAGTTTTTGGTAATAAAATTTTCACCCTTTTTCTAAAAATAAAAATAAACAAGCATCATGTATTGATGGACTTTGTATTCATAATCTTATTATCATGAAACATAATTTTGCTAATTAAACTCGACCTCATTAACGTGTAAAACACATTCCTAAAGTTATGACTAACTTGCAATTAGATACTAGCTAAAATCAATTCCTTTTATTTTAATATTCAATTCAAGATCATGTGGCGAGGTTCCACTTCCATATATATATATGTTGATCTTGGAGAGTTGGCATTTCAATTGATAAAAATTAAGGAACACGGAATCTTACTCTGAAAATATATACATTATTTTAACACACTAATATTTAATATTTTTACAATTTGTATAATTAAAAACTTTCAAGTAGCTTCAAGGATGATGATGTTACTTATTCTTGAGGGATTAGTCGGTAACATAGTAAATTCAAAAGGGTGTTTAAATGAATTTATAAACTCTTTAAAATATCTAATTAGATGGTACGAAGTGTTTTGATAAATTTTTTACAAGAAAATGAGAAAAAATGACCACTTACTCCATCTTCCCACTCTGTTGCAATTTCCTTCCTTTTAAAGCAATAATAACATAATTACATAAAATATTTCAATAATATGGATAATTGAACAATATATTAATTTGATCAGTACAATAATATAATTAAAATTTATGAAATAAATTATAATAAATACACATACAGTGGAATAAATACCATACATTTAGTGGAACTTAAACTTATGAATTCGAACTTATTCATGTGACCTTAAACTTTACAGTAATTTCACTCGGCAAGGGAAAATCAGTACATTGCATTTTCTAATCATCGTGCGATTCTCCTTACATCCTTTTGGAATGAAATTTCATTATTGCCCTTTAACCTATTTTTATTTTCCGTCATATAGACTATTCAAATCTATTTATTTATGTTTTTATTCTTAATTTTTGAGTCAGTAATTATAGTAAAAACAAATTTATTTATACGTGTTTTCATTGAAAATATATTGATTTGACACTATAGTTCAATATAATACAAAAGCTTATTAACTAATCCAAACATATTATTATTTTCAGGGAAAATCGCATTTTTCGTCCCATAAAATAGGCCCAGTTTCAATTTAGTCTCATATATTAGACTAGTCTCACATTTAGTCCCATATATTAAAAAAAAAATTCAATGTTGGTCCCAAATTACTTTTCCGTCAAATACTTAACGGAAATGTCAATTGCCCATTAAAGGCTGATTTTGGGGGGGGGGGGGGAATGTTTTTTTGGGGGGAAATGAAGCTAGGGCTCCCAACTACTTGAATCTTTTTATTAAGCTAAAGCAAAAGAAGACCACATTTTAAGTTTAATTTTTACCTTTATAAATTAAATATAAAATTTATACCAAATTGATAAATTAAATTAAAATCATGTTTAAAAGATAAATATACTAAAATTCAATTTTCAAATTTAAATATCTATATCAATATAAAATTTATACCAAATTGATAAATTAAATTAAAATCATGTTTAAAAGATAAATATACTAAAATTTAATTTTTAAATTTAAATATCTATATCAATATAACTACATGAATTCTTTTATTAAGCTAAAGTAAAAGAAGACCACATTTTAAGTTTAATTTTTACCTTTATAAAAGGATTCATGTAGTTAGGAGCCCTAGCTTCATTTCCCCCCAAAAACCAACCTTTAACGGTCAATTGATATTTCCGTTAAGTATTTGACGGAAAAGTAACTTGGGACCAACATTGCGATTTTTTTTAATATATGGGACTAAATGCGAGACCAGTCTAATATATGAGACTAAATTGAAACTGAGCCTATTTTATGGGACGAAAAATACAAATTTCTCTTATTTTCACACAAAAACATATATAAAATTGAAAACAAATATTTTTCACTGAAAATTAAAAATAAAAACATAAACAAACAAGTATTCGATATCAGAATTAAAGTAAAAATATGGATTAAAACGTAAATACTTAAAATTGAAAAAAAAAAGTTCTACAATGTAATAAGGCATCCCCATATATTCTTCTAATTAAACCACTAGCAACTTCTCTATATAAAAGGAGGCCATGGAATAGAACATAAGAGAATAAATATTTGCAAGAGGAGACGTAATATTCTGAGGGATAATCTAAATTATTTTTCTACAATTTAGGTAAAAAAATAAATAAAAGCGATAAATCGTCGGTTGATAATATATACCAATGAATATTTTGTCGAAAGCGACCAATACGTAATACTTGCTTGCATACCGTCAAATTCACATGACATAAGTTTTAAAAACAAAAATCAAACAAATGATAAATATGAGTGAAAGTGGGGATAACGATGATAGTAATTAACGGTCGAAAGATAATTATACACTATTTAAAATAAATAAATAATCACTACAAAAAAATTTATTTTTTGAGCCAAAATCTTTGGAATATCTCCCGAATAGACCTAATGTGGTTAATCTTTATGTTCAAGCGAAAATCTATTACGATAAACTACTAATTGAAGATTTCAAAGAACGTCGAGGATACGTTATTCTTTGTCTTTTTGGTGTATTACTCAAATTGATCTACTATTTAATTTATTGCTATGTTAATGTAATCATATAATTACCTTTTTTAACAAAAAAAAAACCCCTTCAATTTTAAAATTACATTTCATACATGAAGATTCACCTTGTTTTATATAAACTGAAAATTGTGGCACGCAAAATCTGCGCGTATAAGTTCTAATGGTACTTTATGGCGCGCAGTACCTGCATGCATAATTTTTAGTAATGCTTTTATTTTGTTAAAGATCATAATTTGTTCCTATATATTAAAATTTGTCATTGCTTTACACCTCATACACGAAAATCGTTTGATAACTTTTTTTTAGTGCATTAATTATCAATACATATTTTACTCAAATTAAATTAAAAATTAAAACTTTGTGCAATATATGATATATTGATAATGATGATTACAAATACATGCAACACAAATACTAATATGTCGTTTATATTCCAATTAATAATAAACTTAAACAAAATGGGAGTGAATTTCATTTTTTAGTACATGTAATTGCATGGAATTAATTTTCTAAATGAACTTAATTAAATAGTTAATTCAATTACATGAGTTGGAAAATTGAAGGGTATTTTTGGCATTATAATAATTTATTGTAGTGGTATAAAAACTACCACTCTATGTCTATGTAACCATTTCTCTTTATAATAGTATAGATTCATCATAATTTATTACTTTTAGAGTAAATCACAACCAGTTGCCCTGAAGGCTTGCCATACTTACAAATAATCATCGTCGTTTGAAAAATTACAAATACCCCCTGGATTTAACGGGTGTTTAACAAATACTCCACACAATCGACAGTCAAGAGAGGGTTTTTGTTAGATAACCATTAACTTCATAGCATAATTATATTTTCAAACAACGAGGGCATATTTATAATTATGATAAATTTCAGGAAATCCGTTGTAATTTACTCTTATTTTTAATTAAGGGTAAATTACAGCTATCTCCCATGAGGTCTGACATAATTACAAATACCACTCATTTGAGAATTTACAAATACCCACCGAGGTTTGTAACCGTCTAACAAATAACCAATTTCCATCAATTTTTATGGGTGAACTCACCAAAATGCCCTTATGTACTTAATTATTTTTTATTTAATTCTTAAAATATTTTTGGACTACAATGCACAAGGAGATGTTTCTTAAGTTTTTTATACAAAGGAACAAAAATACAATTTGACTCGGTTTCAATGAAAAAAAAGGCAAAATGGTTAATTTCAAGTATTTGGTTAAAAATTATAAACTTAAGAGAATTCTTTATAATTTTTCGAATGACAAGAAAGTATTTATAATTATGTTGAAACTAAGGGAATGTGGCTGTAATTTATCATTTAATTAATAATAGATTTATCAAACTATCAAGGGCCCATCACCCAAAATATTTATTAGCTCTGGAATTACAGTAATCATGGTGTCATTATCACTAAACTTTGACCAGTACACAAACAAACAGTATTAATTTAGTCAGAAACAAATACAATAATGCCTCCCACTCTACTCTCATAGTAATAAAATACCTAAAACTAAGACTACCAGAGTACCTAATCACACAAGCTTAGTACAAGACAAATCACAAACTTTCTTAATATTTTCAGAGTGACAGCAAAAGCATCAAGCCAAACAGAGCCTAACATCTGTTCCTTTTCACCTATGACCTCAGTTGGCGGGCCATTTTAACCTATTCGCTCTGCTCATCAATTTATGCAAATCCTCTCTGATCAGTAGCAGCAGATTGAGAAGTAAATCGTATTCCACACTGAGTTGGCAGTTCAGTTGCGGATCTCTGAACTTTCTATCACTACGAATCGTAGCGTAGATTGAATCTGATAGCTTTGGAGAAGTACTGGTTGCATGAGAACGGGATTTTTGTGTCTGCGTGCGGATTGAAGTTGTGAGTTGAAGCAACTGTGAAGGTGAATCATGGCGTCGATTTTGACGCCTGGAGCGGTGTCGTTGCAGCTGAGGGTGTTGGAGGAGGAGTCTTCTGCTTCTTCGAGTGGTAGTCCGACTGATGCGGTGATATTCGTCGGGATCAGCTTGGTGTTGGGGATAGCGTCTCGCCACGCGCTCAGGGGCACGCGTGTGCCATACACTGTCGCGCTGCTTGTTCTCGGCATTGGCCTTGGTGCCTTAGGTTTGTGTTGTTAATCAACTCTTGAACAGATTTTGTCTGCACGTCTACTGATGTGATTTTCGTGGGGTATTTATGTTGTTTAGTTTTTTTTTTTACTGTGTTTACTGTCAACTCTTTCGCATAGATGGAAGTGATGGAATTAGAATGTCTCTCAGGCTGCTGAAATTAATACAGTTTTAAGGCTCTTGTCCATATCATTCTCTACCTTTGACCATCCAATTCTTAAGTCAGAACTAGGGAGAAGTAAGATTAGTATTTGAGTTAAGGGTAAATTTAGCTATGTAAGAAGATAGTAACCAAATGATTGATGAGGCTATCTATAGGGCTGTTGTGGGAAATTATTGACTTTGTCTTCCCTTGCAATCGCTTTGAGCAAACAAGTATCTTGCTTGTGAATTTACTTTCATGCCTTTGGAAGAAACAATCCTTGTGGAAGTTCTTTGCACATTCTATTGATTATTTTCGTCCCTACTGTTTTAAGGAATATGCTTTGGTTGTGAAATTAAATAAATGGATTGTGCATCAGCAGAAGAGATATGGTAGGTACTTATTACTCATTAGAATGAATTGTTGTTTTAAGTAATTGCCTAACCAAATTAAAGTGAAAACTGTGGTTTGGTAAACACTATCAACATGAAACATCTCATGTGAATTAATTCAGTTTCTGAAAATACAGGCTACTACTTAGAAAATTTAAAGCCGGCTGATATCATAGATGTCAACATTCTTTCAGCATTTCATGCCACAAGACAGAGTATGTCTGTGTTTGTGTGTGACAAAGGAAGGGACACTTACAGATGCCACAAAGATGAGAAAGTGAGAGTATAAAAGTTGTGCTCATTAATGTTATACCTTCATCCATATTAGATCTTCCTATATAAAATCCTCTTTCTCAACGACATGGCTAACAAAGATTCTTGATCATTAATTTTCCAAGTGCATTTAAAGGTTTACATCAGGAGGGAGGAGGCCATTCTTTTAATCGTCACCTTAAACTTTTTTGACTATCAAATTTATCTTGTGGAATTGGTGAGAGAGTATTAGATTCTACCTATTGCTTCTTTATATAAGAATACTGAGCTGGAGATATTAGTAAAGTTGCTGTGATATTGGCTACTTATCGAACCTGCATTTGTGGATAGTAATGCTTGCAGTAGCATCTTTATAAGCTTCTTCCTGAAGATAGACACGTGTTCCTCCAAAATCAACTTTTTTTGAGGCAATATAATCGTGAACCAATTTTTTATCAGGCAGTTTGACAAATTGGGAACTGAATTATCTGATTGGAGGCAGCAGAATTCCAAGCTACCTCTAATAACAGATAGTGGTATTGGTAGACTAGACCTCATTGAAAGCTGGACTTTTTCTTGTCTTTGTTTATTTATTCCTCCATGTACCTAGAAGTGATGGGGGTAGAAAGCTACCTTTAGATTCAACTTCATTCACAAATAACCTGTACTTTATCTCTTTCTCTCATGGTTATGTGGTGGTTCCCCTCTTCTGTTTTGTTGTGATTCTGGTGAATAGGAGATTTTTGGTTCATTTTACGTGTATAATGTTAAGGATACTATTTCTGTCAAGTTTTGAGATCTAATGCACTTTTTTACAGAATATGGGACAAGTCACCGGTTGGGAAAGGTTGGCGACGGGATTCGTATATGTAAGTTTATATTCACTTTTCTTGAAAATTCCAAAAACTGCTGCGGAGAGAAAATTATTCAATTCATGCATTTTACAGTAAAACAATGTTGTACATCTGATAATCTGACAGCTGTTAGTGAAAGGCGTCTGGTTCTCCTTTTGTAGGGGCTAATATTGATCCTGATCTTCTCTTGGCTGTGTTCCTTCCTGCACTTCTTTTCGAGAGTTCGTTTTCAATGGAAGTGCACCAGATAAAGGTTCTTCTATTTTTATTTTTCCTTTGATGAATGTGATCATATACAATTTCCTTTTTATCTGGTCCCTCTAATACTATGTATGATTTTTATGTTCAGGGCAATTCTAGAACATAGCTGACAAGTATGCTCATGCTTTGTGAATAGGGCTTATTGTAAAATTGAAAATTGTAAAGTCTAAATTGTCGGAAAGCTTATCAATTTTCTTTCAATAAGTGATGGAAAATTTGGTGGAAGGAACAAGAAGGAATTTAATGGTGTTCACAATGTATGTAGAAATTGCAGAGTGAAATGAAGCTATTTCATCTACTAAAGATACTTGTATATGGTTTTAAACATATGCATAAACTATTGGTTTCTTATATCCCATTCCTTGTCATTTTCCTTTCATTAGTTTATGTATTTGCTAATGATAATTTATTTTAGTGCTTCTTAACAAATATTACTTATAAAAGAGGCATTACCTAATTTAAGAGTATATCTGCATAGTTGCTTTGCTTTAGCTTTTAGATAATTCTGCATTGTTCTTTGCTTTAGTTTTTGGATAATTTTGCACTAATGTGACATTTTTTAGTGTTATTTTCATTTTAGTCCTTGTATTTTTCATCAATTTTCAGAATTATCCAACTTTTTTTGTTATTTTTCAGTTTCATCCATTTGGTGGAATTTTGGTCAATTTTCCCTCCAATTGAAGGTTGTTCTTGTACTTTCCTTTATATTTATAAAAATAAAAAGAAAATTGTGTGGGTTATAAATATTATGGTAGTATCTTATACTAATATATGCACACTCAAATGTGTGTGTATAATTATTTTTAAACTTAAAAATCTAATTAATTATTATTTTAAAAAATATATATTAATTAGATGAATAAAAATTGCTAGAAGAATATATAAACTTTATGAAAAGTTATTGAAAAAATGAGAGAAAAAAAAAAGGAATGTGGAAATTGATAAAATAGAGAATGAGAAGTTGAGTAGAGAGAGTGAGAGTAAAATAGAGATTAACAAAATAAATAAAAAAATTAAAAAATTGACACACCAAAATTAAAAGAGACACCAAAAGAGTGCTTTTCAATTTTATAAAGGTATAGATATTTTTGGGACTGATCGGCATATCTGAATATACTGGCATAGTATATATTATGACATATTTTATACACTTTTTACGTTGCTCCATTGATGTTGTTGGTTGATTTGAAGGAGACATAATCAATGTATAAACAATAATTGGTTGGAAATGATACGTGGTTGATGACTGATTTTTATGTGAAATAGTTAAAAGAAGAATATGGGTTGATTGCTATTGGATACTTGCAAATTCTTGCTGCGTTTTTCTTGATGTTGTCAAATTTAATTTGTACAATTCATTTCTAATTGTACAATATATTATAAGGGAGTATGTTTGGCAAAAGGCCAAATTCCAACCGTTAATAGTGGCCTTCAAATGGTCAAATTTCAATGGTCAAAATTTCCTAACCATCATACGGGACTAAATTGAAATTGAGTTTGAAAACGGAGGGATGCTTTTGCAATTGTACGTATTTTACCAAAACTTTTGGGGGCATTTTTTACAAAGACCATTTTTTGACCAAAAAATTGGTAAAAGACACTGGGACCAAAATGAAAATAACCCCATTTGTTATGGACACAGGCTTTAGTTAAACCAATTTATATAGGTCTTCCACCAGTTTTCTCTCTTTTTTATGCGTTATTGAAACTTACCTCACATTCCACTACCATGAAATAACCTTACCACCATTAAGTACCCTATTGAAGTTTGTTATGCCCTTCAATTTGTTAGACATATGCTTTTATAAACTTCAAATTTGGATATGATATAAGATTGTGATGGCTGTATGAAAATTTTTAGCAACCATTTAAGATTGAAACTGATTCCAATGTTATTATACAATATTTTCACAGGAGAAAAAATTTCCATTATATCTCATGATCTCATCTGGAATCAAAATCAAAGGACTATAGTTTCATTTCATTACTTCTTTAGAAAAGAAAAAGTTTGTGCATGTTACATCCATTTGGAACCAAATCAGGTGGCCCATATTTAATTCAATTTCTTCAAGAAACACATAAAATTCTTCATTGAAAATGTAAAACTAAATTTGGTTGGAAGGTTAGGGGAGGTGCAGTGCTGGGATGGGATTTGTCGGGGCAGGAGTTTTGGTTGGTGATGGTGGGATGATATGAGGGGTTCAGGGTAGCGAGAATGGGGAGGTGTCCGGTGAGCTTAAGCAACATGAGATGGGTCTTTAGGGAGGCTTGGACAGAGGGGTGTTTGGGGCTAGTAATTATTGGGTTGCGGGTTCAGTAGGCTTGGACATGGTTCAAAATACCTGTCGATATCATCGTATCAGCATTGATCCTTGCTGCTTTGAGAATATCGGATGAGACCTATTATTTTTCAGGTAACATGTACTGTCAATAATATCCAATAGTATTGGATGATATCACTGATACAATGATATTATCAGCTATAATGGAATATCTGATAACATCAAACTGTTGCGATGCTATGTCCATTAAATGAAATTTACACATCTTTTTTTCAAAAAATCTTTGAAGTATGATATTTTTGACAAATTATTGCATGCACAATGAATATTTTCTTATTAGTATTAATAAATTATTTTTATTATAATGTCAAGTTTGATTTTTATTGAATTTTACTCCAACACTTCTTAACATATAATAACGTGTAGTAATTTATGTTATTTGTATTTCCTTTTATAATTTTATTACTTTTTTTTTTCTAGAATTTCTGACATTCTATAATGCATTTTTCTCATATGGCCCGAGAATGTCCTGATATACCCGGTTCGATGTGGAACAACGCTTATCAATATTATCACTGATACCGCTACTTTGAACTATAACTTGGAGGGATGGGATGTCAATTGGCAAGGGTTCAGAGGGTGGGTGGGTGTGGCACCTAGTTGGTTCAAGAGTGGAGATGGTTTTGATGGCAGTGGAATGGTAGAGGTGTGGACGGCATGGGGTGGGTGCTCAATTTTGGGGGTTGGCTGTTTAAGGGTAGGGTGGGTGCTGGGAGGTGGGAGAGGGGGCTTGTAGGTTGGATGAAAAAGGAAAAACGGGTTTCAGTTAGACCCATACCCAACCAAACTAAAATATATTTAGATTCAACCAACTTTAAATCAAATAACACACGATCCTTTTCAAAGATATTCTTTTGGTCTTTTACCCAAATAAGAGGATAACATGGTATTTTAACATTTAAATTCAAAATAGAAACTAATCCATATTCACTTTGTGAATGTGAGAGTTTCACACACCATTAAGTATATGGGTTTCTGCACCGCATCTGCCAAACTAGGGGTGTTCTGTTGGCCCTTTTTCTTTAAAAGGGACAGAAAAAAAGGAAACAGAGAGGGAATTTTGTAATAACACACAGGATTTTCATGGATTTTTACCCTTTTTTGGTGGGTGCGAGAGCGACTGAAGCTACCATGTGAGGCCCTGGCCTAGTTGCATGAGGTCTATTTACGTGAAGGACACATTTCCTTAAATGTAGTTTAGGCTTCCAATGTTTTCACTTAATGTTTGATTCACATTAAAACATAGTGTCAGACTTTTATGATTCTTGCACCACTAGTTTAAGTTGCTTTGTCAAGCTTTCTCAATTAGATAAAGAAGCCTTGTTGCTGCTTACCGAATTCCATACTCAGACGGAAATTGCTTTCCTTTCACTGAATCAATTTCATGGAGATTCCACTGGTTGCAGATTGTCTATATTGTTTACACTAGATGCAGAAGCTTGTGCTTGGATGGGTTGCTATAGGGCATCCCCATATGTGATCTTGTGTGCCAATCCTAACATCAAGATTAGGAGTGATCACTATTCCTTGATTGGTATAGCAAAATGTCGATGTATACTCAACCACGGATTTGAGCAGAATTGCTATTGTTGTTATTTTTATCATTCCAGACTCCTGTAGACTCTAACCTGCCTTATGTTGCCCTATAGCCTTTTGCCTTCAACATTATTTATCTTTTACATTTTGATTGTGACTTGCTGTTATTCAATATGCTGTGGTTTATGATTGATAATCTTATAATAACCATTTGCCATTTGTTTTTCCCATCCAATACAGAGGTGTATAATGCAAATGTTTCTACTTGCTGGCCCTGGCGTGCTCATTTCAACGTTTTGTCTTGGAGCTGCTCTAAAGGTTTGAGAAATTCTGCTTTATATGCTGTAGATATTTTGTTCTTCAATTCTGAATTTTATGGAACTGTAGCTTGCTTTTCCGTATAACTGGAGCTGGAAAACATCATTACTATTGGGCGGTCTCCTCAGTGCCACCGATCCTGTGGCTGTTGTCGCCCTCCTGAAAGAGCTGGGAGCTAGCAAAAAATTGAGTACTATAATTGAAGGGGAGTCCTTGATGAATGACGGGTATAATTATCAATAGTTTTACTGGCTATTTAAATTGTCAAAAAGAGATGGTCTGGCATGAGTAGTTGGTTAACTTAGGATTTATAATCATTTGATGTCCTCTAGTAGAAATCTAATTATACGTGGTCAGTGTGTCCCATTAAGAGTAATGCATCTGTGATTTCAGGACAGCAATTGTAGTCTATCAGTTATTTTATCGGATGGTTCGTGGCTGGAGCTTTAGTTGGGGAGCTGTAATCAAATTTTTGACACAAGTCTCTCTCGGAGCGTATGTTCATATACTTTCTATAGACAATAATGCCCTATATATATATATATATATACCTTATTTGCTTCTTTCTTGGTACAGTGTAGGTATTGGCCTTGCTTTTGGAATAGCATCTGTCCTCTGGCTGGGATTTATATTCAACGACACAGTTATTGAAATTTCTTTGACACTTGCCGTGAGCTACGTGGCCTACTTCACAGTATGTACCTTACTAAACCTATGCACTTTAATGATATGGTTCTCCACTATTCATTTGGGTGTATTATGTCATGCGATTTTTTCTTGCACCTTTAGATGAGTTATAGGTGTAATGTACTAAAAGTAATCGTCGAGTTTTATAAGTCAGATTTATCTATCATACTGTAAAATCAGTTGCTTTGGCATGTTTCACACCATGTTTTCTTGAATATGTTATATCCTGCTAACCTGTGGAAATTTGGCTTCTACGTATTTTGGGACCATTGGGCTTTCCCTGAAGACAAACATGTAATAACCATTCAGAGGTGTCCTTGTTATCATTCTGAAATATATTCAGAGAGACAACAACTTTTGTTCCAAATATTCTTCAAGTCCAATACTGTTACAGGATAATGAGTTAAGACATACAAAGAAATTCTGCTCAGACACATCACATAAATTACCCAAATTGTTGCTGTATGAAGGAAGCATTGGTGCTACAATATTTCATTTTTAAATTGAATTAATGCAATATCAGATAATAACCTATTTGAGCCTGCGTCACCTGGGGGGACTGCCCAACGGTTTGGGCTCAAGATTTCCTACAGGAGGTCTTGTGTTTGAACCTGGGTGTACGCATGAGTTGGGTGTGTGCGTTACAAAAAAAAAAAAGAAGCACTACTAGAGCCTGCAATTCCACTTCCTTTGAATTGAATCCAGTTCTATGATGTTAGAGGAAACAATTCTTTTTCTCTTCCTCTTCTTTAGCATTACTACTCTTTATAGTTATTTGACCCCTATCTGGAATCAGCTGTTGAAAACATGACTATGTATAAGCTTAGCTAATTGTTGAGTGAGATGCCTGCTAATTGGACTAACATTGTAAATCATAACTTCAGGGATTATGAGCTGCAATTGCTACTTGAAGGACTAAAATGTGAGATTCTATATAAGTTGATTGTCAGCTAGTTCAGTTTACCTGTTTGCGCACCTCCTAATTTTTGATGATTGATCAAATATAAGTTTTTTTAATTGTGTTCTTACTTACACAGAAACTTCAAAAGGTCATAAATTCTTGATTTTTTCTCAAGATATGCAGCTTTTTTAACTGCATATTTTTCCAAGTAATGATTGTTAGATAATACTTTTCATTTTTTCTTGATCATTGTCTTTGATATGCAAAAACTGAGCACAAATTATTTGTACAGGCTCAAGAGGGGCTTGATGTTTCTGGAGTTTTGACAGTCATGACTTTGGGGATGTAGGTTTCTTCAGTTTCTTAAATTGATGATACCACTTGCATAAAAAATGCCCTGAATTGAGATGCATGGACAGGTTCTACTCTGCTGTTGCTCGAACTGCCTTTAAGGGTGAAAGTCAGCAAAGCTTGCATCATTTTTGGTATTTTTCTCTGCTTAGTCTCTATCATTGCATGTCTTTTTTGTGTTTAGCTAATTTGCCGCTTCAATTTTTGTAGCTTCCCTATCCTCAAAATCTATTCGATTGTTTCTAACAACCAAAACCATTTCAACTAATCCAACTTTTTGCAGCCGCAGATGTAATGAGAGCTATTTACGTGATGTCATTGTCTAGATACAATACTAAATGTGACAGAATAGTTACAATCTTTTAAGTAAATGACCAGTGCCAACACCATGCTGGTCAGACTTATCTCTAGTGGAAATGAATTTTCCACAAACTTAGGAAAAGAAGTTTGATGCAAGTACTCCTTCAAAGAATATAATAGGAACTAAACTCAAAGCAGTTGGCACACTCTTTAAAAAATTTACCATCTAAAAGGCAATCCAGTTTCACTTCTCCAATGTACCAGAGCACCCATATTAAGAGTCAGTTTGTAAGATTTCTGTTGCTCCATGCAACCCTAACAATTAACATTTTGCCCCTTGATACGTCTGCATTGATCTTGGTAAGTCAAATCACTTGATGCAAACAGTATGTTGGCATAATCTGTGATCATCCTTTTTCTGGTTGTGCAAAATACACTTGTATCCATGACATCCCTGAACTCTGCTGAGTTTTTGAGATAAAGAAGACTTCAACTGCTGCAGCAAGCTTCCATCCACCCATCAAATGCAGCTGACCTGCTGATGCTGTGACATCTCGAATTCTCCCACCATCTCTGAAGCTTCTTGAGCTTATCATTACATCTTTGGGTAAAAAGGACAGTGGATACTGCGTTCTTAACAGTCCAACCACCCTTAGATTGAATAATTTATGTAGTTTGAATCACAGCCTTGAGTAAACATGGAAAAAATTGCGGTCTTAGTTCAATGATCAGTTTTATTGTCTATTGGGCCAAAAATATGCATTAGGCATCTACTATAAGTTCTACCACTTGCATAATTTCATCCTCCTCTACCTCTGCACCTTTCTACAGGTTATTTCAGTTGCTTGGGTTGGACCCTGTAAAAAATCCTGTAACGCCTTCCAAAATCTGATACGAGCGTGGAGATGAATTCCTTTTCAAAACATCACCTCTCGGTAGGTTGGGTTTTGGTGCGCGAAACTAAGATTTTATTACTAAAAGAATGAAAGTGCATAAAGGACGACATAAGGCTAAATTTACTTTAAAAATATTAAAGGTACTACCTCTGGTACAAGCAAGCCTGCCCGACTACGTATTATCTCCACATTACTTATCATAGACCGTTTTGTAGTCAAATAAAACGCCTCTTATTGCATGAATCTGAGCCTTTACATATTTCATGCTATCAGAAGAAGCCAAGAAGCAAAGATCTGTAAATATGGATTAATATAAACTACAGGTCTCTTTCTGTGAATCTGAACATTCTCTTAATTAGAAGATTGAGGCATGCGAACTATAGGTTTCCTTTCTGGAAATATGACTGGGTTGGTGAGCATACTGGTTTATGTGGAATTTTTGGCTTTTCAAAATTATATGTTTATGTGCATGTATGTGTACGTAGTTAATTCTTGTGCTTGTTTGTTTCCGACTCTAGTTGAGGAAACTTTAATAGAGTATAAAACAACCATATCTTACAAAGTGTAGATATATATTCATACTTATTTAAAATGATTTAGAGGTGGATGAAACAATGGGTACAATACAACATGGCCTACTGATTTCGTCTATTTCACAAACATAGCATCAGTAGACAGAGCCTTTGACAATGATGAAATCATGAACTTAATGATAAGTGTTTCAATAATAATTCCAGCATGGTGTCATCACTCATGGATTTTGTTGGTCTCTCGTGATTTTCTCCTTAATAAGTTTCTGCTATGTTCCCACACTGCTCCACTGCTTATATCAATTGCAGGATTGCGTTTTTATTATGTGTAAATTTGTTTCAGGGAAATGGTGGCTTATATTGCCAATACATTAATCTTCATCTTAAGGTAAGAAATGAGTTCTAGTATTCTTCCTTCTTTGAACCTTTCTTGTGCTATTTGGGGGTCAACTTTATGCATTTGTATTTCAACTCTTCAAACTAGAGAAAGATAATCAATTTTTTCATCAGAACAAGGTAAAAACATTCTACATTCTTGAAGTTGTGATCTAAGATAATTGTTGGGCACATGTCCCATCCAAAAATTGTGTCCAGACTTTGACTATCTTCCACATCCGTGGTTTTTGTCTGGTCCGGACTTGTGATTGAAATTCGTACTTAGCTTAAATTTTGAATTTGACGTAATTTCTTAATTTGACATAATTTCTTTTGTATCAACCAGTTGCTTAAAGCTATTATTTACTTAGTGATCCTGTTTGCCTTTTTCTCTTTGCAGTGGAGTAGTTATAGCTGAAAGTGTTCTCCGAAATGACAGCATATTTAAAACCCATGGTACATTGTCTTCTTTCCATTAACACGCATAAAAAGCAAGGGCATTCAACCCATGTTTATGAGCTCTTTAATTTGTTATACTTTTCGACCTATATTGTTAAATGTATGTAGTTGTAGGGCATGATTGGTACTTAGGCAAATAATTCATTGTTTGAAGTTAGGAGTGTTCTATAATTATTGCTACTTCTATATTTATCCATATAGGTTGAGTAATGAATTACATATACGTCCCAGAATCTGTTATTTCACATGGTAGCGTGAGTCTAGTCTCCTAAATACAGCAATAACATTTAATATAAAAAATGACATACGAAAAAGAGCTGCCACTGCTATTTCATAAACCCAAAATGCCATTGCTGTCAATGTATTATAGCCACTTGTTCTACAAAACCTTAGATCTGAACTGAAAATGTTGCAGCTTCGTGAAGTATTTCCACCTTCGCCATTATTAATCCCTAGTTTGTATCCTGTATCTATCTTGTTGGACTTGTCGTTGTTGTTTATGTTACCATCCATCTTTATCGTGGTCGCCAGGGATCCTCCTCAGTCCACTGTGATTTTTCTGCCACCTTTTCAGATTTCTCCCCGTCACCACCCCTTTCCAAACCCAAAATTGCATATTTCTCCATGACTCTTGCCCTCTTCAATTGTCTGTGTCGTCCGTTTGTTTGCAAGTTTTCCATAACTGACTTCATAGCCAAAAAAATTGGTTGAGGTTGACACATACTGTCCCAAAATACATCATATTTATTGCTAACACTTAACTGATCAGGTCAGAGCTCTAACATGACATTGATGTCCTCTACATTGAATTGTCCTGATCATAGTCAGAGCTCTAACAAGTGTTCTCTACATTACATTGTCCCTGATCATAATAAATTTCTACTATTAACATTATTTTCTCTTGACTTTTGTCATTTCTATCACAGAACATTCTTGGGGTTATCTGTTCCTACTATATGTGTTTGTGCAAGTTGCTAGAGTGGTAGTAGTTGGAGTATTGTTTCCATTTCTGCAATATTTTGGTTATGGTCTGGACTGGAAAGAAGCTATTATTCTTGTCTGGTCTGGTCTGCGTGGGGCTGTAGCATTGTCACTTTCACTCTCTGTTATGGTAAGTTACTCTAGCATCTTTATTCAGCTCTTCTTTTCTGTCTAATAATAAAGGCTTTATTTTGACCTCAGGCAGTGTGAATTTCGTCTTTGTGTTGTTTTTCTTACCATCATCCTTGCTTCTAACTCATATAGTTTATCCACTTCTGGTTTATGTTAATAAGGGCCAACAGGTTGAAAATCCTGCAAACACTGAAGGCAATATAAACTTGCTCGGTGATTTATTAAGTGAAAGATTCCGTTGAGTTGCTTTATTTTGATTCACTTCACAAATTTTTTTAACATCTGCCATTTACCTATTTATATGCTCCTGCATTGCCTAATGAGCACTTGCCAAGAGTGTTTTCTTTCTGACGAGCATGTTAATAAGGGCCAACAGGTTGAAAAACCTGCAAAAATTGAAGGCAATATAAACTTGCTCGGTGATTTATTAAGTGAAAGATTCAGTTGAGTTGCATTATTTTGATTCACTTCACAAATTTTTTTAACATCTGCTATTTACCTATTTATACGCTCCTGCATTGTCTAATGAGCACTTGCCAAGAGTGTTTTCTTTCTGACGAGCATGTTTCGGTTTTAATCTCTTTCTGATATTTGTATCTGCTTGATCCTATGTTCATCTCATAAATATGCAAAATCCCTTGAGATTCCTACCTGATTAGAATTGGTAATGCTCTCCCTTGATTCGTCTGGTTAATGTCAACATGAAATGTTAACTTTTTACAAGTTTCGTACAATGTAATCATAACTTGAACAAAAGTGATATACGACGTGATCTCGCTTTGCTAATCTGCTGGAGAGTATTGGGGAAAGTTATGAAGATTACTTTGGTTCACTGTTATTTCGAGTCTAGTTAACCAATACCTTCCAGTATTTCTCTCGTATGGTAAAGTATTACTTTTGGCTAGGTTGAATGTACAGAGCTACTTTCATGTGATGATAATGGTGAAGCTTTTACATTGTGCACTTCTTGATCTTAGCTATAAGAAAGCTAGTGGCGACAACTGAGTTTATCAGTCGCTTTGATGCTGGTGGCCAAAGTCAGTGTTTATGAGACTTCCGTAGAAACGTAATTCATTAAGCCTTTTGTAACATTTTCAGAATGAGGCCTGAGTACATATTCGTTTCAGTTCTTGATGGCGTTGCTTACGTAAACATTGTCTCCTATTGAAATTTTTACACTACCTTTGGTTTTGTTTTGCTCCTCAAAAATCATTTTCCGTCCCTGAGGACATAACCAAACATACTGACGCATTATCAAACCTCTTCCTAAATATTTTGAAGAAACACTATTACTTGACATATGCGTATACTTGAAAGTATCACATATATTCCACGTATATTAGTATCGGCTTAGAAGAGAAGGTAACAATTTTTATTATGCTCAATATCTTAGGTCGTAGTTTTCTTATATGCTTTCTAATATTTAATCATTATTGCATTATTATATTGTAAAAGTATATTTCCTGTTTTATGAATTTTGACCTTTCGAACGTGTTTACATTTTGGTGATATCGTAATTCTTTGGATACTGGATTGTTCTACTTTTATTTGTATGTGGTTCTATTATGCAATGTATACATATTATTTATAGGAAAATAGATATAATAGATTCAAATATAAACTTATGAAAACTAAAAGTAATGTTGCATCTTAGGACTTAGTTAAATCTATATCTTTATGTTAATTTAATTTATATAGTTTTTCAGTTAAAATTAATTTAGTCACTTATTTGAAGTTTTGAACCTATGAGGTACTTGGTTGAGGTGAGAAAATTATTAAGAAAAGATAACTTTTAGTATGATTTACGGAAAATATTTTAAGTACTTTTTTCTCAAATTGGATATTTGGGTTAAACATGTGGCGAACTTTTCAAGTCTTGACATTTTCTCTTTCAGAGTCATGTGGATAGTTGAAGTAGATTCGAAAATTGTGGACCTTAACTGGTTTTAATTATTCATTACTGAGAATTAATTTAAACTGAGTATGTCTTAAATCCAAATAATTTATTTTGTATGTGAGATGCCTATAATAAGCATATTCCCAGCTCAAATGCTATAAACTTTTAATTGGATTACTTTCTTGCAGTATTGTCTACTACAGTAATACTCCTTTTCCCATTCATACTTCAACACATTTTTACTGCAATTCTCATCGTTTTCTTCTCCAAAAAAGTGGAACTCTTGTCTTTGTGCTTCAAATTTGTTTTCATATTGTTCTAATTTGCTTCCATAGTGTCTTACTCTTTTCAAAATTAAGGTCCAGTAAGAGTTGGATACATTTAAAGGTTGTCATTGAAGACTTGAATTAGTGTTGGAAGTTAAAGTTATAACATTATTACCTTAATTGAAATGATGGTTTTGGAGGAACTAGGAATTTCATTAAGGGAATGAAGTCTTATTTTATGATGTCCTAAAATAGGAAACGAGAATAGTATGGAATAGTGTATTAACTTATGTTATTGATTTTATGCTTGCAATTCAAACTTGCATCTGCACTTTTTGGTTTATCATACCTTCATAATATAAAAGATAGTTGATCTGGAAATGAAAATAGATATAGACAAAAGATAGTTGACACCAAAACCAAGTCAATCAGTTAGATAATTTTGATTTAGATATTATTGACACATGCCAATTTAATAGGATTAGTAGGTTTTAGTCTATGAGTTTTTGGTCTTTACTATGTAATTTTTGCTTCATATTTTTCTAAGCTTTAGCTTTTCATTTTTCTCTTGTTTTTTATTTTTTTCGGTGGGCTCGTGTGGAGGAGGTGGGGTGGGGTATAAATGTTTCTTTTTGAATTATTTTCTCACATATTTATTTTACTTAGGCATGTCCATTTTATTTCTAAATTTTGAGCATCTATACAATATATGTGCACTATATATAATTGATGATGAATGAATTGGTATCATGGTCTGCATAACTACCTTTTGGTATTCCTTTTTTTTTTTTTTAATATTCGTTTTAATCTTTTCATGCATTTTCCCTCTATTATTGAATAACAAAAATTATATAAAAATTTCTATTCTAAATAATTTTATACAATTACGTACACATAGAGTGAGCCACAAACTACTAGTATTAATTATTAGTTCGGAGTGTATTTACTACACATTATAATTGTATAATTGCCCTTCAATTGGTTGACTTACCTGACTTTAAAAGATTATTTTACAGTTAAAGATTAGTATGAAACTCCTAAAATAAACTTTTATATTCAAAAACCTCATGAAAACAATTTTCAATTTGAATAACTAATTCATCCAACTTTTTGTTTGGAAAAAGCCACCAGTTAAATTTGAATGAAAGTTACAATTATGTGATTTCAAACTAGATTCCGTTAGGTTCTTACATTTTAGAAACTAATGAATTGTGTTTTGTGATAGAATTTGTCTTGTCGATCTGCAAACTGAAAATTCATAGGATGATAATTTTGATCTTTTAGATGTGTTAAGTGTAAACTTGTTTTATGAGATAATAAAAATTGATTTTATGTGTAGTTTATAACATATTAATTATCTTAAACGTACTTTTTCTTTTCATTTTTAAGAAATGCAAAAAGTCTTACTAGTTCAAAAGAGAAAATATTGAAAAATTTATATAAATGAACCTAATTTTATTTTATTAATCTAAGAAGTCAATGGTAATTTAGTCCAAAATCATTAAACTTTAATTATGTTAATGTAAAAGCTAATAGTTGGGTTCATTGTGAAGAAAAGTTGATGTAATAGGTTTTTGAATTGATTTTCATGGATTTTTTAGATATAAGATTTCAATTTAAGGTACTTGTTTTATGTATTACTAAACTATCAAATAAGTTTACGTATGATTGAAGGATTTAGAGTTAAGGAGTTAAATTCAATGATGAAAAATCCACCGCGTTTGAATAATTTTCAGTCACTATAGATTTCAAACCTGTTATTAATGATTCAAAATTTTCCAATCATTATGATGGATAAGAAATCCATGTAACATAGGAGTAATGTGGGATCTTTAGATTCAAACTGTTTTCCAAATGAAATCTACTCGTGCAAATCAATCGAGGATGATGCTTAGAAATCTTTTGCTAACATGGTATCTTTTCTTGTATTTTCGTTTGGTGATTTGAATTTTTGTATTATTTTTCTTTCCATTTTTAACTTGATATTTATTCTGGTTAACTAAAATTTGATATTACATTAATGTAAATAGTGCTATATTACATAATATATCCTAAGAATTGACATTCAAACATTAACACTACATTTTACAATTAAAAAATGTGGAAGTTAATATATAAAAACAACTAAATTCATTAATGTTAATAAGTAGGTTAATGATAATTTAGTTCAAAAATTACAATTCTGATGGCTAGTTCAAAAGTTAGTTTTTAAAATTTTCTACAAAATATTGGTGGAATAAGTTTTTTAGTTTGGAAATATTTTCACGGTTTTGTATAGAAAAGTTTATTTCATGGGTTTATAGGTAGAATTTTTAAAAATGACGTAAGAGATAAATATGAATTTGGATATAGAAACTATTGTACTTATAGCAGTCACATAATTCAAAACTTAATAATCTTCTTTTATAGAATAATTGTTTATTACTTTTTTAATTGACTATTGGTACATTCACATGCGATAGTTTTCTTACAGAACTTACTGTGCAAAAAGAACTTAAAATTCTCTGTTATTGAAGAACTAAGTATTGTGTAATCTCTCTTTATTACTTGGTTATTATGCTTGCAAGAAAATAATCAATAGAATAATTCTTTTTGCATGTTCGTATAGTTTAAATTACAACTATGATGTAATTTCTCTTCATTACTTTGTTCAATTTAACTTTTGCATGTTCGTATATTTTAATTTACAACTTAGTAGATACAGATCATTATGCCACTTGTTACACCATCAAAAGGTTAATGCTCTTTGGTTTACAACTCTTAATTATAGATTTCATTGTAATCAAATCAAAATCAGAAGTGAACAATGGAGAAGGATGATTAGCCTATGGATCCTTCACTCGTAAAGAATGAAAGAAATCTCCCATCAATTTTACCAATGCGAATTTACATTCTACCTCTATGTAAATGCTAATATGACGTTTACAAATTCAAGTTAAATAATAATTTAAAATTTTTAGCTTTCAGAACAAATAAGACATGGTTTTTTTTTATTTATTTTATTTTATATTTGACCTTTTATAATCATACTCACCATTTAAATTACTTTATTAAGATGTAGTATTGGCCTACGAATCTAAGTACCATAAATGTGATTTGTTAACATTTTATTGGTAATTGTTTTTGTTATGTTTTACAAGGGCATGTATGCTTTCTTGCAATAGGAATGAATATTTATAAGATACACAATTTTATATACAGTAAAGATGTAGATCTTGCAATTTTTATATACTTTTATATATCTTTATACATATCTAAATATTAAATGAGAAAGATATATACTTGTATACTCAAATCACACACATACACACACACACACACACACACACACACATATATATATATATATTTATATATATAGACACGCACACTAGTATAGTAACAGATATATAATAAAATAAAAATCTCGATGTGACACATCTAACCTGACCAAAACTTAGTTACATGAAAAGATATCTATAGCAGAAAATGCCTCTCCAAAAATAAAACCAATCATACTGAGGTTGCTGGAACTCCCTCAAAACAAATCGGGAACTAACCTTTAGTTTCTATAAGTTGTAGAACCTCTTTGGTTTAATGGTTCTTGTTCGTATCATTAAAAGTTACTATGAGCCTGTGTTTGCTCTCTTGCATGAGTTCTAATTGTTTCCTGTTTTCATGCTGAGGAATAGCGTCACTTGCAGGATGTGTCATGCTTAAATTTCCACGACCGCTATTTGTATAAGTAGACACTAATTATATGAGTTTCTGAAGTAACCGTTGTCATACTTTTATATAAGAACCTGATTCTCCAACTAAGAAATGAGGTGGTTCTTCCCAAATTTGATGATCATCTAATTTTGTCTTTATTGTTATTTCAGCGTTCCAGTGATGGGTCACCACATATCAGTTCTGATACTGGAACTCTGGTACGCCATGTGAAAATCAAATTAATCAACTGCTAGTTTCACTATATGAATGTGGAGTACATATATCATCTCTATATTTGTTCAACTCTCTCACTCACACACATGGTGATTGTTGTGTATATACGTCTAGTTACTATATGACTAGTTTTTTTCTTTTGCAGTTTGTATTTTTAACTGGTGGAATTGTATTCCTTACACTTATTGTGAATGGATCAACAACACAGTTTCTTCTACGTATTCTTAAGATGGATAAGCTATCGGCAGCAAAGGTACAGTTATTTGATCTCTGTGTTATTCTGCATCTATTGTTTAAATGTTCTTGGTAATCGATGGAACACAGAATTAGAGATACATACAAGAACGACCACATGAAACCATGAAACAGTTGTTTACATAGACAATCAAGAAAGTAAGAGCAAAATATAGTTCAAATGATGCCTCATCCATTACTTGGAGTTTTGGCTATTGGCAGTATTGTTAATATTTCATTAGTCCATTAACATGAGTTGATACATCTTGTATACGTTTCCATTTTATCAATTCTGATGCAACCTGTATTTGTTGAGAAGGTTTATTTCCTCAAGAACAAGCGGAGGATCATAACTTGTTTTCAAGGAAAGCTCAATTTCTACATGCGCTATCTCATTTTCAGGATGTATGCCAGGATTAGAATTTTTATGAGAACTTATACCATGCTTCTCTAACCTTAGGAATTCCATAAAATTTCGTAGGAAGCTCGACCTGTATCCTTTCCTTATAATTGTACTTCCCAGCTTTTTTCTCTACGAAATTTGGCCTGTTACACAGCCTTAATGGCTTGGTGGGTACATCCACTTAATAATTGGAAAGTTACGTGTTTTCACATGTAATGCGGGTGGTCTCCTCCAGTTGTCTCGTGACTCATATACAACCTAATGCTCTTAAGGTACGGATGCAGATGCAGTGCAGGTATAATATGTATATGGATGGGATTATTAAAGTGTCCAAAAAACTGAAAGAGGAACGACAACAGGCACACCTGGTATTTGACACCATCAATACGAGTATTTAACATGTTTTAGATAGGACGGGAATGGGATATTTTGAAATACGAGAAGTTTTGGTAAAAATAATAAAAATCCTATCGAAGTATCAAAGGACTAAAAGCAGAAAAGCAACAGGCACACATGGTATTTGGACAAACAGTATGAGTATCTGACATGTCTTGGACAGGACGCGATATTCTTGAAATACTTGAAGTTTCTGGTAAAAAATAGCAAGTACAAATTCTAGCATGCATTCAATTCGTTTGAATTCTTTCCTCTCCCGCTTCAGGGTATTTCATTGTCTGGTTGTGTTTAAACCATCATACCCTGCCATAACATACATTAATTTCTGTTTTAAATTTCATATCTTGTCTGTATCATATTTTGTTGATGTCACATCATTTCTGTCGGTACATCATGGAGTATTTTTCTGCTGCAGCGGCACCTGGTGGGAGTATTTTCTCCTGCGGTGCCACCTAGTGGTCCAGATTAGGGTCTATTGCAGTCTGCAATCTAACAATTGGAGTGAATCCCAAGCTATAATATCTTTAAGTTTTAAATAAGTGCCAATATGACTTTTAGAAAATTGAAAATCTCTCTCTTCAAAGGTTATGGAAAGTGGTAAGAATAGCACAGTTCTTAATAGCTTTAATCTTCTTATTTTCAAGTTTACTTTAAAGAGAATAAAATATCCTTATGAGGACAGTTCTATTTAAGACATTTAACCTGTTATAAACTTTTTTTGGGAACTTAACACATGTTTCAAAATAACCTTGATATTGAGAATTACCAAAGCTATCTAGTTATTGATGATATTATTGTCCATATCTTTTGATTGAATATGCACTATATGATCCCAAAAGTGCTTGGTCCTTTGAGTTCACACAATTCCCATTTGGTGTTGTTATCTATCCTAATGATGTGGTTACTTTTGAGAACAATTGAACATTTTTTCATCCTAGCATTTGCATTGTTTAGAGCAGGAAAATATGGTTGTGCCTTAGCATTTGTAGAACTGTCTAGATCAATTCTTCCAACTGGATATAAATTTTAGCCAGTGAGCAGAGAGTTTTACAATTGTTTGTTAGAATTAAGCAATATGTATTTTGGTCACACTGGATATGTTTTCCATATTGCACCTGCTAAAACAAAGTCTGTTATATTTATGAATCTATCAACCGAAATTTTCACATATGCATGTCTGTACTGTATGTATGAATGAATATGCATGCATATGTTGTGCATAAGATTGTGTAAATGTAGCTTTTATACTTGCATACAGGTTCTTATTAATTAACAATTTTTTTATTTTTCATACTCGACAGAGGAGAATATTGAATTATACGAAGTATGAAATGTTGAACAAAGCACTAGAGGCCTTCGGTGACCTTGGGGATGATGAGGAATTAGGACCTGCTGACTGGCCTACTGTTAAACGATACATAAAAAGCTTAAATGATGTGGATAGTGAACGAGTTCACCCTCATTCTTCATCTGAAAATGATGACAACCTTGACAATATGAATTTGAAAGATATTCGGTTGCGCTTCTTAAATGGTAAGTAATCTATTACCTTTTATCCTTAACTCTTCAAATTACAATAGCTGATTATTTTACTCTTACTTTTTAGATATATGTGAAATATAGTTTTTGCAGCTCTTATAATCGCATTCATTGTATTGTTTAATTATAAGAAAGGACCTTCTAGTTTATTCATTTTGTGCTCATATCAAGCAGTATTTATTTGTCAACTTATAGTTCAAAATCGCATAAACAAATATTTAATAGTTGTTCACCACATAAAAGATGTTGTCCTTGAATTGTGTCAAGGATTTTTAGTCTTTTATGTTGTCCTTGAATTGTGTCAAGGATCTTTAGTCTTTTGCAATATAGACCCTTCAATTACAAAAGAACAACTCGTTTGCTATAATTCAAGCTATTGACATGACAAGATTTAGATCTGAAAGTTTTTAATTTGTCATTTAGTTGGATAAGTTGTTATGGCGCATGTTCATAAGAATTAACATGCATTTCATTGACCTCAAGTTTCTTTAATGCTGGTAATTGTTTGGTGTATTTTACATTTTCTTTTTTTTGTGATATCTATTATGATCCTCGAACATAAGGTACATTATTAATTTGTATATACTACTAAGTGATATTATAACTATCTTTTTTATTGGATGTTAATCACTTTACAAAGTTAAATGATAGTAAAATTCTAGTGGAACTTGAAACAAAGTAAATATTAATAAAAAAGAATGATAATTTGTAAAACTAATTAATTTAATTAGTGTTGGGACTTTATTGGAATTAAAAAAAATAATAGTAAAGAATTGAAAGAGGAATTATATGTATGACAAACTGATCAACGAGAAATCACATTATTTTAAATTTTCTAATGAATTTGGCCTTCATTCTTCAACAAAATTGAATGGTGATCTGATGCTTATGGAAATTAAATAATAATAACAGTAATAATAATAATAATACAAGGAAATGTAACACTTACTAAATTAAGTGGTTTTGAAATTCTAATGGAAATTAAAACAAAGATTAGTTAAGAACTAAAGAAAGAATTAAATGTACGTTTTGTTTTAAATTTCTGCGAGTCTTCTCTCTGTTCCTTACTTGACAAATATAGGAACATTATAGAAAATTATCAAAGAGATATTTTGATGAGAGTTCTCAAAACTGATAACATAAACAATTTGTATAATATACAATATTAAAAGGATCTGAAAGATTTACAGGAATGATGCAGTACATTGATGCATCCCAATATGAGTTCCCAACACTAGTTCCATAAATATATATTATGTACTATAAAACACAAATAGGAATAAAGAAACATTATGTGAAAATGGAGATACTCATTCATCTTCATGGATATATATTATTATCTTTAGAAAATTCTATCAAAAAGTTCCAAAGTTTTCAGTATATCAGTGGGATAACTTTAAAGGAAATATGAAATTTTTATGAAATAGTTTAACTAGAGATGACTTTTTCATGATTAGGTTGTGTGTTTAAATTCTTGAATCACCAGCATTCAAAATATTGCACATGGCCTTTTGGACCTTGATTCAGAATTTAACTGTTTTTCATGCGTATCATGTGATTTTTCTAACATGAATCGGAGACATTCGAGCTCCTCAGCTACGACATATTTTTTTTCTCCCTCTCAATGGCATATTCTTTTGTTTATTCTTAAGAATAAGGTAAAAGTTGAATGTTTATGTTCTAGGGTAAATTACAGCTACCTCTCCTGAGGTTTGGTATAATCACAAATACCCCCTCATTGTTTGAAAATTACAAATACTCCCCTTGAGGTTTGTAACCATCTAACAAATAACTCATTTTCATCCATTTTTATGGGTGAATTGACCAAAATGCCCTTATGCACTGAATTATTTTTTATTTAATTCTTAAAAAAAATTTGGACTACATTGCGCAACTAGAGGTTTCTTAAGTTTTTTACACAGATGAGCAATAATGCAATTTGCCTTGGTTGATTTTTCTAGAATTTTAATAAAAAAATCAAGGGCAAAATGGTCAATTTAAGTCTTTGGTTAAAAATTACAAACCATAGGGGGGTATTTGTAATTTTTCAAACAACGAGAGGGTATTTATAATTATGTCAAATCTTAGGGAAGGTGGCTGTAATTTACCCTATGTTCTAATGTAATAAAAGGTAAAAATTCAAATTTAAATATTTAACAAACATCTTCAATAAGATATAGTGAAATTAATCATATCAATAAGAAGGAGCTAATTTTATTAAAATTAAAAGCTTATAAATAGAATTATGAAGATCTTCTGCTTTAAAGATATATGAAAGCTTACTATAATTAATTACACCAATATTGTCATTTTCAGAACACCACCTAAAGAATAATATAGATATAAACATAGAAGTTAATATTAAATTGCTAGCATGTGTCACAATTTGCATTGATTATATAGGACGGGAAATATGCAAAACATCTAGTTGATTAATTATTTGTTGATTGAAGAATACATTTAAAGTTGTGAAAGTAGACGCATCAAATTATCTTGAAGAGGATCATGGTGTGATTTCCCTGGAAGATAACAGGAATAGAAATAAAGGCGAATATGAACGATGACATTGATCCAAATTCTAAACGATAATGAGACATAACAATTTTATCCAACAGAAAAAAAAAGGAAAAGAAAGAAGAAAGCCAGAGAAATTCATGAAGCCAAGTAAGAAAGAGACTTTCCAACCAACAAGATCAAACGAGAGAACAGGATGATAGGGGCATGAGTTCACAAAATAATTGGTTTAGTTATATTGTTATATAGCTTTCAAATTTTATTGCATGGAAAACTTTTGCAATAATTTTTCTTCACACTCAGTGAAATAATCTCTTTTTATTTATTAAGTGTCTACTAAGTCTTAGAATAATATTCTTAATTGTTGAAAGATCTTATGTTATTTTAATTCTTACTTAATTAACAGTTTTATTGAGGTAATGCAGACTGCTTGCAATACATGCGCCTTTTATTAGTACATTAAAATGACTAAAAGACCTATTCAATTAAGTATCACCCATGGGATTATTCTAGTGTTAATTTGAGTTCATTCATTTGCAGTTGGGTTATTTATAAGCTAATTGAACATTACAGTTTGGCTTGTTTTAAGCAACGAAATAACTAAATAGAACAACCCCAAAATAAAGGAAATTCGACCAATCTAATAATACAGCTATTTGAGATTTATTTTTGGTACTGCTTCTAGAATTTTGAAATCTTTGCTCTTTGATAAGCTTGTCTCAGATCATTTTTCCTTCCCTAATAAACTTTCCTCAAGCAAATAATGACTCGGGTGTTAGAAAATGCAGGCACAAACTGAAACATTTAACAAGGGCAACAACAATAGAGATAATGTTCAACTTCTTTAGAAACGAATAAAGAGAATAGGATAGAAACTTTAGAGGAATTGGCATTCTGAACTAACATAAGAGCTAAAGACGGAAGACTTGCAATTTTATCATCAGAGACAACGAACTTTAGATTCCATGATCACTTGGTAAAACTAACAAGTTCCCCATATAGATGAAGTCAATTAAATGAAATCTGATGCATGTCAAGTGTACTTACCATCTAAGTAATATTATCAGGAATGAACTGAAATGGTCTTTACGCGACACATGTATGACTGGATATGATGGGTCATGGATGGTATCGACCATGACTAGGGAACTACATATGCTGATTCTCAGTATCAAGCTCAATTAAATCACTTGAAGACGTGAATGCCGCAAATTACCATAAGAGACCTTAAGTAACTGACCCAGTATTATATAATCACCCTGTTATTGTCTGACAAGCAATGATAAAATAATGTGGCTTAAGAAGAAACTGCAGCTGTATGTAATTTCTATCAGACTGATTTAGAACAAACGGTTTATTTTTAATATATGTCCATGTTAATGGTGAATCTAGGGTATGGTTCCCAACCTGCCGTTAAACCTCTGAACCTGACGCTCTTGAGCATGTGCAGGGGAGCTGAAAGTTATTTGAGATTAATGCTCTCAGATACCAAAGTTGAGAGAAAAAAGAGGCTGTTCTTGTTTGAGAGGGCATGGGGACATTTTCTATATATTCAAACAAAATATTGCCATGCATGATTTCTTAAGTTCAATCTGTATCCAACAAATAGAATGCTGTACAGTACTGCTGCGGACACTTTATTTGAAGTGCAATAGAATGCATATGGTGTCTAACTTAAGGAGGTAATGTGATTATAGGTGTTCAGGCAGCTTACTGGGTCATGCTTGATGAAGGACGGATCAACCAGACTACTGCCAATCTTCTGATGCAATCTGTTGATGAAGCAATTGACCTGGTATCCCATGAAGCTTTGTGTGATTGGAAAGGTCTAAAATCTTACGTGAACATCCCAAATCACTATAAGTTTCTTCAATCGAGCGTTGTTCCTCAAAAGCTTGTTACATACTTCACTGTTGAGAGATTAGAGTCCGCATGCTATATTTGTGCTGCGTTTCTTCGTGCCCATAGGATTGCAAGACAACAACTACATGACTTCATTGGTAAGAATTTACTGCAATCTTTATTTGCCGTTATTTTCACGGAAGCTAATTATTAGGTTATTTTGTCAATTCTTTTCCTATACATAAAAATCAGCCCTAGTCTAAAAGATCTCATTTCAAACAAGAACTTGGAACCGAACTACTTGATAGTTAGGATTAACATTTTCATATTTCAGAAGCGAGTTATACCACTTTGTAGCGTCTTCCTATTTTATGGGGATCCTTTCAGAGTTGAGCCTTCTGCATCCACCTACCTACTTCTGCTTACATCGAATTGCTGGTTTCAGTACATTATACATGAGACTTTTTGTTGCCAGAACGTAAATGCTTTGCTGGAAAATGTTGTCTACTTATCAACTCTGTGATATAGTCATGTTATTTCGGAACTACAACTATTTTTTTTTTTTTCATTTATATGAGACGACACTAAAGATAATACAAATAAAAAGATGTGATGGACTTTTTATGGTGGAACAGTAGGGGTGGCAATATGGGCGGAAACCCATGGTTCCAACCCAACCCACCTAGTTTTGGGTTGGGTTGGGTTTGATACTTTTTAATATGGGTCCAATATGGTTTTGTTTAAATAAATTTAAATAGATTATGGGCCCTATATGGGTTCTAATGGGTCCAAAATGGGTTCTTCATGTTTAGTTTTCTATTAATCAATCAAAATTCATTTTAGTAATATAATAGAATTTATAAATATATTAGTACAATTATAAACATGAGTTCATTATGGGTTCTATATAGGTTGGTGATGGTTTTTAGGTGGGTTGGAGATGGGTTTTAGGTGGGTTGATGATGGATTTTAGGTGGGTTGGAGATGGGTCTTAAATGGGTCCAACCTCATCACTAACTAAAACCATATATTCTAACTTCTTTCACATTTTTTATAAGAAACAAATTTACCAAAACATATTTAGTATGTTTTAATTTAACTTAGTTATTATTTTTTGCACCATGGGTCTTATATGGATTGGTGATGGGTCTTAAATGGGTTCAACAAATGATTTAATTGCTTAGATTCATTGTTGATTTTGTTGTATTATATATCACTAATTACTTCCCAATTCTAACTTTTCGCATTTTTTATGAGAAATAAATTTTCCAAAATATATTTAGTAAAATAATATTTTCAAATTAATGAGCAACAAAAGAAAAGTGAAGTATTTTATAAAATAGTCAAAACTTGAAATTCATATGTTTTCATGTAAAATTATTTTTATTTTTATTTTTTTGAATAAATTGACAGTATACAATTATATTATGAATTTCAATGAATACATCAAATATTAATATCTAAGCATAATTTATAATGAATGAACATGTATGATCAATATAGAAAGATAACTATTATCAATACGATTGAAAGCCACTATTCAATTTTACAAACAATTATGGAGAAATTGATTACATACTATTCATTTCATGATTTATTTTGAAAAATGTAATATTTTTGTATACCTTACGAGTTTTTCATTTTATAGTTTAGCAAATAACTCTTTAATGTACATGGTTACTTTCCAGAAATAATGCATAATACAAATTTAGTCGTATTATTTACGAGTTGTATTAAAAATATCATCATCTTATTATTATTATCTAAAATTCTATTTTTTAAATATTAAATATAAAAAATGGTTACATTGACCCGACCCAACCTGTTTGAGACCCGACCCGCTTAGAACTCATTGATTCGGACCCATATTTAACCCAACTCATTTTGGACCCGACCCATTCAGACCCGACCCAACCCGCCCGTTTGACACCCCTATGGAACAGTATAGAAAGGATTTCAGCATCTGATATCAACAATGTTATTAGATAGAATTTATTAACTGGAAAAAATAATGTTATTCATTGTTACTAAAATTTGGGACACAGGATGTCCACCCATTTCATCAAGCTGGCATTAGGACAACCCTGACGGAATTGCAGGCAGCTTCTCAATGATTATAGTGTATTATGCTGCCCTGAAGTTTTTCTTTGGCACGCAAGTAGCAATAATAGCTCATGAGTAATGAGCAATGCTCTTTGGATCTCCCAAGCTAAAAGCCATAATATGTTGATGCAAGGATGATACACTATGCAAAAGGGCTGAGTTGTTGTCAAAAGATAGTTGTTTATGATCTCCACAAAGAGAAGAACCCTCGGAAAATTTTAGCTATTGTGCCTCACGTGAAGTACATGGAAAATTCCCCCCCCCCCCCCCCCACACACACACACACGGAGACACGCAGACAGACATGTTCAAAACTCATTTTTTCAGATCCTCTTAAGTTTAGTTTCAGAAAACATTCTGCAATAACTAAATTAACTCAAATCTTAGCATAGTTGTTCATTCTCGTTCATGGTTTGCTTCCATGGTTATTATTTTCTTTTCCTCTTCTGCTACCTGGAGAAATGCACATTTTCTGTGATGAAAGTTTCATGTTGTTTATTTTATTTAAACTATTAAAGTCAATACTTGTCATCAGCAACCGTAGCATCAGCTGCCTTATCAAATATCAACTGTTCTTTCACCTATATTTTGCTTCAAAAAAGCATAGCTGGTGTTAATCACATTACACAGCATCAAGTCTTTCTGATAGATATTATTGCATGTCTTCTTACCTAGTTGTGCCTGGCCAGCATATTCAGCTCATGTTATACTTGTTTTAAGTTTAACTTTGTTTGGAATGTAATGTGCTGCTCAATGGTTAGTTTCAGTTGAAATTTTCCTAATCAAGCTTGACTATAAGAGGCAGTTTTTAGTATATTTATATTTTATTTCCTAATTTGATTCTAAATGCATCTCTAAATTCACATCTTTCAACATAAAGCAATTTTCTCAGTTATGTTTCTTACACATGCACTGATACTTCAGGAGACAGTGAGATTGCAGCGATGGTAATTAGGGAAAGTGAGCAGGAAGGAGAAGAACCAAGGGCTTTTCTAGAAGATGTGCGTGTTACATTTCCTCAGGTATGTTGGCCGTAAGTTTGTGACCTTTATTGCAGCATAAATGCTCCATAAGATTTACGATCGGTTACCTTTGCAGGTGCTACGTGTTGTAAAAACAAGACAAGTCACATATTCTGTGCTGAATCATTTGATTGATTATGTTCATAATCTTGAGAGGATTGGCTTATTAGAAGAAAAAGAGATGACTCATCTTCATGACGCTGTCCAGGTAAATTGTAGTCATCTGTTGTCATGCTTATCCTCGAATATTATTTTTGAAAGTCACACTGAATAAAATTTGTAACTTATATGCAGACTGACTTGAAAAGGCTCTTAAGAAATCCACCTTTGGTTAAAATTCCAAAAATACGGGATTTGATATCTGCCAATCCTTTGCTTGGAGCCCTACCTGCCTCAGCGCGTGAGACGCTAGTTGGAACTACGAAAGAAATAATGAAACTATCAGGAGCAACACTTTATAGGGAGGGATCCAAGCCAGCTGGTATCTGGTTAATATCAAATGGAGTAGTGAAGGTACTGAGCAATTATACTGTTGGCACTATGACATTTAATCATAACTTGGATGCAATGCTATTTTTGAGTGACTCATGAACAGAAGTTTTTGTTTGGCAGTGGTCAAGGAAAAATATGAGTAATAAGCATTTACTGCATCCGACCTTCACTCATGGAAGTACTCTGGGTTTGTATGAAGTGCTTGCTTCAAAGCCCTACATTTGCGATATTATAACCGACTCTGTGGTACTATGCTTCTTTATTGAGACTGAAAAGATATTTTCTGCATTGAGATCTGATCCTGCAGTGGAAGATTTCTTTTGGCGGGTATGGTATTAGTTGTATTTTTTTATTGCTTGCGTGACATATTAAGTGTCAAAACTTTGCTCCTTTGGGTATCATTTTCTGCATATTTTAAGTGGGGAAAAATAGATGGATTGTCGTTGATGTAAGTGCCGCATATTCCTTCTTACTAGAAAAAAATACATCTTTGCATGCAAATGGTGATTCAAATATATTACAAGTTTTCCTGAGCTATTGTTATTTAATTAGCATCATTTCTGCAGGAAAGTATCATTATTCTTGCCAAAGTCATGCTTCCTCATATTTTTGAGAAAATGGGAATGCAAGACATACGAACACTTGTTGCTGAAAGATCAACGATGAATATATACATAAGGGGGGAGAGTTTTGAATTACTTCATCATTCTGTTGGTCTCCTATTGGAAGGTTTTATAAAAGTTCAAGGTGGGCAAGAAGAGCTGCTTACAGCTCCTGCAGCAATATTGCCACGTGTTGATCAAAGTTTTCGTCAATCTGGAACATTGGGTACGCTAATTGTCACTTATCAGCTACACATTTTGCTAATAGATATATCTACTGATATAATTTTCTGCTTTTAACTGCAACTCAGGCTTGCATTTACATGCTTCTCTGTTGTATCTCTGATGTGTCTTCAACTTCTCCTGTAATCTTTTGATTTGATCTTTTGGTGTTCATTTCGAGTGCTGGAGAAGTAGAGATGATAAATCATACTTGGTACCAATGGACTTTTAAGACTGACCAGTGGTAATACAATAACGTTCATGGTAGTATTTGCTGAATGTGGTGTAGTTGAATCAACATTTTTGAGAAGGATGCCAAGGTTTTACTGTTCATCCACTGAGTTTTCACTACCATTTACTGTTTCTACCATCCTTTCACATGTTTTCTTTTTATTTTTTTTCTATAGTATTTCAGCATATTTTCTCTTTGGTCATATTCATTGTAAGAGAAAACTCTCATATCCCTGTGAATTCTGTCTCTTGGATTTATCCTTGAGATCTTATTTCCATGGTGCCATATGGAAGATTATCATGTTTCCAAATGGTCTCTTGTCCAATTGAAATTTTTTATCTCATGCTGAGTACCATGGACACTTGGAACCTTGACTAATTTTTAGATAAAGAAAGGAGGATAGCATTGTGCATTTATTGGACATTTTAGCATTTTTTTCGTGTTCGATTTCTTTTGTAGAACTATTTAGTTTCTTTCTCTGATAAATATGGCATAATAGAGTATATTGATTTGTACTATGCATTTTGACAATTTTTTAGCAAGGGTATGTTTATCGGCGATCCTACCTTCATATGTCTGTTGTCTGTAGTGATACATTTCCACCATTATTATCTAAGTTCTTGAAAAAACTTTGCTTGCCAGAGAAACAGCCCAGCACATGATGCGTCATTAGTTACATTAGTACAGCTTTGTGTGCGAGTAAGAAGCATACTGCTGTTATTGTATTTCTTGACTGAAAATACCTCCAAATACTGCATAAAGTTACCTACAAAACAAGTTCAAGTAGATTTAATCTTCATGCGGAAGCAGCTCTTAGGTCTTGGTAGTATAACTTCATTTTGCACTCTTAACTGTAGGCACCAGAACTGCAAGTTTCCCTCAACAAGTTTCTTTGTATCAAGTTGAGACAAGGGCAAGAGTTATCATATTTGATATTGCTGGATTTGAGGCCGGCAGAACTCTCCAGAAAAGGTCATCTTCACTAATATCACATTCAGCTGATCACCTCTCTGGACCTCTTGGTAGAGAGCATAGTGGTCTAATGAGCTGGCCCGAACAAGTTTCCAAGTCTAGACATCATGATCGGGAAGCGGCCGACGAACAAGAAAACAATTTGTCTGCACGTGCATTGCAGCTAAGCATCTACGGTAGCATGGTAGGTTAAAAATATCTTACCCCCTTTGTTATAACTTAAATACTTGCTGTATTATTGCTTAAAACACCCTAGCGCAGCTCTAATTAACATGCTTCATCACCCAATCTCTATTTTTGACTATGTTGTTAAATCATCAGGTAAACATTGGAGGACGACGTACTCGAAGTTTCCCGAGAAGTAGGAGTGCAAAGCCATCTCAGAGTCTGTCATACCCAAGAGTTCCTTCAGGCCATGCACCTCCCATGGTTTCTGTTAAATCAGAAGGCTCCACCACGTTGCGGAAGAAACTCAATATGCATGAAAGTAAGCCAGAAAGCAACCTAATGCAACACGAAGAGTTGCATCTCAATGAAAGTTGTGCAACAAGAGACGACTCAAGTGATGATTCTGGCTGTGAAGATGAACATATCGTAAGAATTGATTCGCCAAGCCGACTGTCTTTTCGTCAAGCTCCTTGAAGCCGTTATCGTCACTGTACTTCATCTGCTTTCTCAATTCCCTGGCACTTGTCAATTTGTCTATGTTTGTTCTTCTAGTGTTCCAGGAATTATAGCTTGATCAGACATCAGTCCTAAGGTATATGTATGTATGTGATAACAACGATTGTGCTTTGAATAAAAGGAATCATTAATGATTCACGTACGTGTGATAACAATATTTACATGAAAAGACACCCTTGCCCGTTTTGATCCAGACGGACTGTGAGCTGCTACTCAATCCATTCAAGAATTACATGGTTTTAACAGATTGCATGTATGTTCGAGCTAAAAAATTCAAAATAAACGACAACCATCTTAATATCTTGTCAAGCGTCATAGGCTATGAATATGGTTAATCAAATCGACAACAACGAATAAAGATTTGAAGGCCGATAGTATAGACCAGACAAATAGACTAACTATACAAGGATTAATAACAAAAATTAAGCTTATTGAATGTAGAATGATTTATTCCAAGAACCAAACATGAAATCCACATCCAAAAATAGAAACTTTAATTGTAAGTTGTGGATTTTCAAAAGTCTGCAAAGCAACAACACAACCAACCCCAAGTGGGAATGCCCAAAAAAAAAACAATTAAAAAAGAAGCAAAGAAAAGCGTGAGCACGAGTTTGAGTTTGTACAGAATGTTTCTGTTATAGTGACGTCAAATAATAAGTGATCCCCAGGCACAGGCACAGGCACAGACACAGGCAGAGTTTGTTTCTGTTGTCTACAGATTTATTCTGTTCCCCTCTGCTTTGTCTCTCCTCTTCTGTTCTGTTCCCCGTTGAAAGGAATGTCCAATCCTAAACACCCCCCCACCCCAACCCCACCCCCACCCCATTGCTTTACTGCTTTTCCTTTTTAATATTCTTTTACTTTTCATTTCTTGATAAAAAAGAAAAGAACATCATATACTTCTTTTTGTGCAAAAATCAAGATTCTCATTTTTTTTTTATATTCAAATATCCCAAAATAAGATGTGGTTTTCAACATAAGAATTTTTTTTTATCTTTAAAACTATGATATCATTTGGATCAGTGTCTATGATAATAACGATATAAAGTTACACGAACTTCTCATTTTTCGACTTTCATGTAGCGTTTTGTGCCCAAATTAGATATAAATCAATCTGTGTTTGAGAGAGTAAGTGCGAGCGAATATATGACAGGTAGCTTCAAGATCGGATTACTTTTCTAAAAAATTTATGACAATTTATATTTGGAGTACAAACATGTATTTAGTATTTAAACTGATATCTTCCACGTACGTGTAGTAATTTGTACATTTTATGTTGTGAACCCCATGTTTATTTTGACAACAACCCATTGAACAAATAGAAACTAGTAATTTGGGGAATTTGAAGGATTATTTTTTAAAATAAATCGATTACAATCATTAATATCAAATATTTAATTTAACAACTACCAACAACTATAAAATCATATGTTAATAATTAGCATCAGATAACTATATCTAATCTACGATTATTATTAAAGTAGAAGGACTTACTATTATAATAGAATAATATCCCATACATTGATGAGGTTTAAACCCATGATCTTATAATCATGAAGGTGTTAATTTCTTCTTCTCTCAACAAATTATATTTTCATACGTGTCTCAATATCAGACTGTCTAGCTCTCATATATATTGTATCATCTTCCGCTTATTTAAATTTAACATTAACTAAAAAGCAAAATCTTTTTTCTGAAATATAATAATTTACATTTATCTTATAATTCATCAATCATTTCAGAATTATTTAGACAGACCCCATCACATGCTAAACCTAAATTAATTTCAATCTCCACGTTAGTTTTTTTTTTTTTTTTTTTTTTTGAATAATGAGCGATAAACTATTAATTTGAAAATACAACAATATTTCTACAGTATTTAACTGTTATTACAATATTCAGCCCTACAGTATAACAATATCTCTAAATCTACCAACACCAATATTGAAGCAACAAAAGGAATAATCCAAACATCTTATAAACTAAACAACACCGTATATTCGTAGTACTTGAACCCACAACCTCTTGGTTGTGGGACCTCAACCTCATCACTCAGGCAAGGAATCATCGGTAATCTCCACGTTAGTTGTTCTACTGCATAATAGGTGTTGTATTTCTACTGTAATAGTATGTGTTATTTAGATTTAATTTATGTGATCTGTTGATCAAAATATGATTGTTGTAATTGTCCTTATTAAATATTAATATTCGATAGGACTCATTGTACTCGATTTATTCAATTAATAATAATTCATCGCTTTCTCTTCGAAAAACAATCGATATATGTCAATTATTAATGTCAAATATGTTTCAGTATTAAAGTAGATTAATACCCATATATATTAATAGATGCAAACCCATGACCTCATGGCTATGAGAATTTAGCTTCGTCAATTATGTTAGATCTTATTAATCAATCACTTTCATTTGTTAATAATAATTTAACAAAACAAAGGATAATTAAGCCGTTTTCCATTGAGGTTTAGTTTAATTACATGTGACTCCCTGTGGTTTAAAAAAATAACACTTAGTACTCGTGATATTCATTTTCGTCTAATAAATAGACCCTTCATTTAGTCAAAATTCACAAAATTTGCCGATATTAGAAAATTTTTTTGAAGAAAATCAATATTTAACTCCAATTGACTAATTACTAATTTATTACAGGTCAAATAAATCAATGTACCCTCATGCAATTTCACATGTACTAATGGATGTACGGAAATACATTTTCATCCTTATAAGGGTAGTTTGATTGTATAGGATTTGTTTGACTTGCAATAAATCAATAAGTCAATTATGGGTAATTATAAATTATCATTCGAATTTTTTGTTAATATCAATAAATTTTATAAATTTTGATTAATTGGGTGACTATTGTTGGACGAAAATAAATGTCAATGATCCTAAATGTAATTTCTTAAACTATAGGAGGTTTACATATAATTACATCAAATCTCATATAAATATGGTATAATTATCTAAAAAAAACATAAAAAATATGTGGGATGCCACGCAAACGTCAGTAATATTAAATATAATTTTTCAAAATATAAAAAATTTATATATAATTATATCAAATCTCATGCAAAGATAATATAATGATCTTAAAAAAACATAAAAACATGTGGGCTACCATTCAAACGTCGTCAAAATTTTCTTCAACCTGCACAAACCTAATCATTGTTTGTTTTTTTCAAAGATTTAGAAATAAAATAAAATAAAATCCAGATAATCCCACAGCTGTGTCTCACTAACTTTCCAAGACATTATTAATGGACACCAACCACGTAATTAAAGTGTAAAGCACTATTTTAATTATTTCCATTGTTAATTAAAGATTATCACTTTTGTGAATATTTTTTTTTTAAATTTATCTATATCTCAACTGTTTCAAAAATGTGATCTAAATCATTATTTTAGAACTCGAGTCTCTCTTTTTCTCTTTTTTTGACTAATTAATAAACTTTTGTGTAATTCAAAAAATAATAATTGTTTTTGCAAACTTAATTATGTGATTCGTGAGTGCGACAATATTCTACTTTTCTTCTAACACACTCAACAACCGAACTTTTCTCCTTTTTTTTTATAATTAAACAAGAAATTGTGTCACGCAATACCTGTGCGCATAATTTTAGTAATGCTTTTTATTTTCTTGAAACTCATAATTTAATATATTAAAATTTATCACTTCTTTACAGCCTTATATACAAAAACTCTCTGATAATTTTTTTTCTAATGCATTAATTATTAATACATATTTTACTCAAATTAATTTAATAATTAAAACTTTGTACAATATATGATATATTGATAGTAATTATTATATATACATGCAACAGAAATACTAGTTAATATGTTATTTCTGTTTCAATTAACAATAAACTTAAATAAAATGGGAGTAAATTTATTTTTTGAATACATGTAAATACATTGAATTATTTTTCTAAAGGGACTTAATTGGGTATTTAATTCAATTACATGAGTTGGAAAGTTGAAGGGCAGTTTTAGTATTATAATAATTTGGTGTAGTGGTATAAAAACTATCAATTTGTATCTATAAGACCTCTTCTCTTCATAATAGTATAGATTATGTTACTCACATCTCAAATTCAAATATCACATTAATTTGGAAATAAGGTTTTATTTTTTATAAATGATTTTTTTAAAGATCAATTAACTATTATTAATCAAGATCAGCAAACATATATAGCTGATGTTACATCATGAGGACTAAATAAAAGGTTGGGATTCCCCCCCTACTTCTTGAGTCCCGTAAAATATGTGAGTGTTTGTTTAACTTTAGATAAGTGTCTGTTTCATTATCGTAAATTTATTATAATTTATCTTAGAGTTCTCAATCATACTGATGTATTGATCGAACTAATGTATTGTTCAATTGTCCAAATTATTAAAACATTGATGTAATTACATACATATTTTGTAATTTGTTACCCTTTGAGTTTTTTTTTTTAATAAATGTGGTAATAATTTTATTATCACATCAATATTTTAATAATTTGAGCAATAAATTGTTCGATCAATATACCATTATAACAAAGAATCATAGAATAAATTACAATAAACTCACATAAAGTGACACAAATACCCATAAATTAATATAGTGAGACTCAAATCCATGATCTCATATTTATTCATGAGATTTGAACCTTAATCATTAAACTAAAACATCAATATTGGTGTCTCTCCCAAATTTGGTCTGCTATTTTTTTATTTTTTAATATTTTTATTATTTGTTTCTCTTTTTCTCAACTTCTTATTTTTCTCTCTTCTCAATTTCCCATTTTCTCTTATCAATTTCCACATCCATTTTTCTTCTCTCATTTTTTTATTATTTTCTCTCTCTTTTTTTTTTATATATTTTTAATATTTTTTTATTCATTTATTTTTAAAAAAATCATTATTTTTTAAAAAATTTAAATTAATTATACACACATATGAGTGTGCCACACATACTAGTACATATAAAGAGCTCCTAGATAGTTTAATTAAACATTGAAAGAATATTTAGAACTAAAATTATTCGATAATATGTACTATTTTATTAAGGCTCAAAGCCTTAGAGTAATTATTTTGGCAGATAAAATGTCATTGTCTAAATACCCTTACTTTGTTCTTTTTCCATAAATAACTATATGTTTTCATTAATTAGTTATAATAATATATTTCTATTCATACACATTTAAAATTAGTTTATTATTCATTTTATTTACCTTTTTCATTCAAATAAATAAATATAATAAAAAAAATTAAATTATGCACACGCATCTAGTGTTCTTCGTTTACTATCTAAACCTTGTAGAATACGGATTGTTGAGACTTTGGTTTGACAATAGAGGTTGAAATTATTTTTTCTATAAAAACAGTAATACGTGATTACATCAATATTTTGATCATAAACAATATATCAATTCAATCAATACATTAATATAACAAAAGATTATAAATTAAATTACAATGAACTTACATAACTCGAACTCATACCTCAAACTTATTCACGACACCCCAGCTTTAACCGTCAAACTAAGCCCTTGATCATGGGTCGAAATCTCATAAATTTACTAGAATAAAGTCATAGGTTGTAATTTTATCAGCCATGTAAATATTTATCTCGATTATGTCTTATCATTTTCTTGTATATGATGGTTGATTATTGACCAACGTATTAAATTATTATTATAATAATAATATAATAATTTATGATTATCATTCCCAATTATATAATAATTATTTTCTTGACTAGAAATCAGGAAGAGAAATTATTGTAAAAACAAAGGATGTTTTGGTGAAAGTAGTTAGAATTGCACAATTTCAACAACCCCATGAATAAAAACGACATACTAACTACTCTGACTTTTATGCTCCTCAGCAAATTAAAATCGTCATCTACCTATATCTATATTTATATTTATATCTATACTCATAAACGGTAATTAATGATACCGTCTCACTAATTTTTTGTGATCCCAAAAATTTCTTTCAATCGATAAGATAATTAATTTATTTAACTTTCTAAAATTTACATTAAATGATAAATTAATTTTTTTTCTTTTTTTAATGTAATTATTAAATTTTATATTCTACTCTTATTTATAATTATATATTTTAAAATGTGAAAAATTATTTATTATATGCACGCAGGAAAAACGTGCTACAACGATTAGTTATTATAAAGAAAAGATGTGATATAAACACAAAGTGACGATTTTGACACTGCTGCACCAAATTTTTGTGATCCTGAATATGCCCTTCAACTGATAAAATAACTAACTTATTCAACTGTTCAAGTTTTACATTAACTTAACTGCCCAATTAATATATTTTATTCTTATTTATAGTCATATTAAAGCGTGAAAGATTATTAATTGTATGCACGCAGGAACAACGTGTCACGACGGTCTATACTAATATAAAAAAGAAAGGTCTTTCTCATTCACAAATGGCGATTTATGACACTGTGATACCAATTTTTTGTTATGCCAATTGCCAATAATACCCCTAAGTTAATTTTCTCTTCTTTCTTTTTTTTTAAATGTAATGTGTTGGTTTATGTTTATATTTTTTTTATTTACACATATACTTTGAAGCGTGCAATATTATTTTATATGCACGCAACGACGACGTGCCACACGATTAGTAAAACTAAAAAAGAACGACTTTTTTTTACTTACAAACGACGATTGTGACATTGCGATATCAATTTTTTATTGTGCTGACAATACCTCTAAGTTAATTTATTTTTCTTTATTTCTTTCTTTTCTTTTGTAAATTCGTGATATATTGATTTATATATTTTATTTTTTATTTATGACATATTTTAAATTATAAAAAATATTTATTATATGCATATAAAAACAGCTTACCACAAACACGTCTAATAAAAAATTAAATGAGCGAATGCGACTTTTGTATTTCGTCAATTTAATTTTTCCCCCCGAAAGAGCTGAAAAAATCGTGTTTTGATTTCCCCACGTTTGCAATAATTTGAAGAGGTACGTAGAGAATGATTACAGGAGTACGTTAGCCACCTCACATTAATTATTGCAAACAACAATAATCATAAATGCACCCATGTTCCATCCTGTCCTAACATTGCCTCAATTTCTTGTCCGCACATTAAATTCATGCGGTATTTTGTGTATTAAAAATAAGGTAAATTATAATTATTTTTCGTGAAATTTGATATAATTATAAATACTCTCTCGTTATTTGAAAAATTATAAATACACTTCTAACATTTGTAATCATCTAATAAATAACTCATTTCCATCCATTTTTATGGGTGGACTGACCAAAATACCCTTATGCATTTTATTTAATTTTTAAAATTAAGAGAGAGGTTCTTAAATTTTTTACACAGAGAAGTTAATAAGGCAATTTTCCTTTTTCTATAATTTAACAAAAAAAAAATAAGGGCAAAATGGTTAACTTTGGACCTTTGGTCGAAAAATACAAACCTCAGGAGGGTATTTGTAATTTTTCAAATAATAAGGGGGTATTTGTAATTATGTCGAATCTTATGGGAGGTAAATGTAATTTACCCCTAAAAATATAACAATAGTCATTTGAAAAAATATGATTGTTTTGTTATGGTTAAGGGATGATTACACATCTTTGAGGGTTAATGTAATTACACGTAAATTTTATGAGATTTGAAAAATTATGTTTGGTGCCCATGAGATTTTATTTTATCTAACAAAAAAGTCCATCCGTTAGTCAAAATTCACCGAATTTGTTGATATTAATAAAAAAAAAAAACTGAATGAAAATCGAGATTTACCCTCGATTGACTTATTGCAGGCAAAACAAATAAACTACCCTTATCACGGTGAAAATATACCTCCTCATAGGTATTAACGTGTAAAGAAGTATAATGGTAGTTTGATCATAAAAGGATTTGTTTGATCTACAATAATTCAGTATTAAGTCAATCGATAGCAAATATCAATTTTCATTCGGTTCTTTTGGCTAATATCAACGAATTAGGTGAATTTTGACTAACGGATGGACCTATTTGTTAGACAGAAGTAAACCTCAGGGGTACTAGATATAATTTTTCAAATCACGGGGGATTTTCGTATAATTTCACCAAATCTCAAGGGGGGTGTAATTATCCCTGTGGTTAGTTATTTTGATCACAAAGAAAAAATCATGACGAATACTAATTAATTACGATGACGCAATAATTAATTAGTCTGTTTTGGCAAGTAAAGCCAAAAAAGTTTAGCCATAACTAAAAACTATGGCGAATGTTTTGGTCGTAGGTAAAACCACGATAAATTTTGATTAACCGTGATCAAAATTTAAATTTTCGTGTCGATTACGTTTGATTGTGGTAGATAATATTGGATATTGAATAATTCAGTTTTTTTTGTAATGTATGGATATTAGATTAATATTTATTTAAAATAATTCATCGTGTAAAAAAATCAACTTTTTCAACAACAAAAAAATGTACTTGAAGAAATTAAAAAAAAAAAAAATCGTCCATGGTTGGTACATTTTATAACTAAGGAGATATCATACATATATTTGAACCCGTATGTAATAATAACTCCTAAGAAATTAATTATTTCACTATGGAGCGACTTTAAATTTATTTGATTAACATAATTTGGTGAGACTATAATGACTATTTTCTTCCTCTATGTACTATTTATAACTCAATCTGAATTTTTCAAGGCAAAAATATTTAAAAAATTATAAATAAAATTAAAAAAATAATTAAAAGCAATTATTATTTTTAATTGCAAACAGTGGAAATATATGAATTGAAGGATGAAAAGAAAAATAACAGACTAAAAACACCAAACTCTCCCATCTTCAATTATTAAAGAATTATAAATTATTTTGTCCTTTTGTTTTTCTCCAAATCAAGTTTGCTTCTCTTTTTTCTAACCTATATCGAATTTATTCGTACTTGAGTCAATTATATAATAATTATAATACATTTATCGTGTAATTGATGTACAGTTCAAAATAAATTATCAATCTCATTATAAGTATTTTAGAGATTTATTTTTTTCTGCTAATTTAATTTTTTTCTCTCTCTATTTATTTTTAAATGATTCATTTATGAACTTCACATGACAAATGATTATGATATCTGGAGATTAGTTAAAACCAACCCCACATTAATTATTAGCACATGTCTGAACAAATAGATCAATTTGCACATCCAAATTAGTCCAAATCTGTCACACATCACAAAATATTTTTTTTAGTTAGATATTTGTACAATTAACACTTATATAGAAGGAAGGTTTTTTTTTTTATTTTACAATTACACTTTTTCTATGAAATTTGGTATAATTACACATAAATCCTCTATAGTTTGAAAAAGTACATCTCTAATACCCTGAGGTTTGCTTTTATCTAACAAATAAGTTCATCAATTGGTCAAATTCCACCGGAATTATTGATATTAAAAAAAATTGAATGAAAATCATATTTATTCTCGATTGGCTTATTACTGATTTATTGTCGGTCAAATAATTTTTTTCTGATTAAACTACCCTTATAAGGGTGCACTAACGTGTGAAGATGTATAAGGGTAATTTGGTCATGAAATAATTGTTTGACTTGCAAAAAGTCAGTAATAAATCAATCGGGAGTAAAATTTGGATTTTCATCCAATTTTTTTTTAATACCAATAAATTTGGTGAATTTTGACTAACGGATGAATTTATTTGTTAGGCGAAAATAAACCCAGGAGTACTAAATGTAATTTTCAACTTACAGAAGTGTCTGCGTATAAATACATCAAACCGTAGAGGAGGACGATGTAATTATCCCATTTTCATATGTTGATCATGATTACAAATGTAAAGGTCTAAAACTACGGGCAAAATGCATCCAACCCCCCTGTGTATGCGAAAATGGCAATTTACCCCCTTGTGTTAAAGAAATTCTCAATTTACCCCCTTGTGTTTATAAAATAGAAGCAAAATACCCCCTTATATTAAGGGGTGTCATTCACGCGCTGGGGGTGCGATTTTGCTTCAATTTTAGCTATAAAATGACTTTTATGACCCTAATAATCAACCGTTAGATTTTATGTTATATATATATCAACGGCTGAGATTTAACAAATAAATCAATGGTTAAGATTTTTTCTTACTTAGATCAATGGTTCATATTGATGTATCCAATCAATGGCTTATATCAATTTGAATTAAATCGACGGCTCAAATTTATACAAATTGTAAAAATAAATTTAAAATATATAAAAAATTATTTTCTAATAAATATATACATAGATATATATGAAATATACATATAATATTAATAAAAATAAAAAAATTGAGGGAAGGGGGAGGGGACCGCCGCCGTCGTCTGGGAAGGGGTAGGTGGAGGCGGTGCGACGCAGCTGGGGAAGGGGAGGGAGGCTGACAGTGGCTGGGTAGGGGGAGGGGGGCGACGGCGGCTGGGAGGGGGAGGGGAAGAGGCGTGACTGCGAAGGGAGGGGAAGGGGCGCAACTGCGAAGGGGAGGGGGGCAATGGGCGCGGCTGCGAAGAGGGAGGGTGGCAACGGGCGCGCCTGCAAAGAGGGAGAGGGCGACACCGGTGGGAGAGGGGAAGGGGAAGGGGCGCGGTTGCGAAGGGGAAGGGGGCGGCGGTAGTGGGGAGGGGGAGGGGTGCCGGTGGCGGCGGCGGATTGGAGAAGAAGATATAGATACATATATTATATATATTATATCGTATATATACATATATTTTTAATTTTGTTAAATAAATTATATATATAATGAAATCTGGACAGTTGATTGCCTTAGATAAAATCCAATGGTTGTAAATAAAAATACAAATAAAAAAATTTAAAAAAAGAGATTGAGCGCGTGTATCACACAACTCACGTGAGGGGGGTATTTTGCCTATTTCTTTAAAACACAAGGGGGTAAATTGAAAATTTAATTTTTACAAGGGGATAAATTGTCATTTTCGCATAACCCAGGAGGGTAAATTTTGCCCCTAAAACTACTAAAGCCACGTGGATCTAAACACATTACAAAATAAATAAATTAATTAAATAACGTACAATAGGATCAATAAACAGATAAAAACATCCCTATGTTAGATAAATGTTAAATTATTATTATTTTCATATGAAAATCAATGAGAAATTAAACAATTACAACTTGTTAACAATGAGATCGTACCTAGTAAAAAAAAATATTCATATCAAGTGATCGACGCATGACGACCTAAAGTCTTTCTCTAAATTCAAAAAAAAATCCAAGTGCTCTCTCTCTCTCTCTCTCTCTCTCTCTATATATATATATATATATATATCTTATACCATGATTAATTTTAAATTATTAGTCCAATTCTTTATAATATATGCAAATTATATATAAAATGATTCCATCGATAATCCACATAACATGAAATTAATTAAGATAGTCTTTACCAAATTAAATAAACAACTATTTAATTAGTTTACACTCCTACTATATATATAACTACATACACATGACCTCTTTTATATTCTATAATCTATACATTCCAAACCCTTGCATGAAATTAAATTCCTCGACTATTCATGATGATCAACCTCTTGTCCTAATAATAGTTATTGTGCCTCTCCCTTGTGTGTGGATTCTTGTGAACGCCACCACGGCCTTGCCGGACAACCCCGGGCCGTCGGGCGACACTAATGGCCGGCAGGCGAAGTCGCCCACCGGGTGGCGCACCGGCCTCGTGGGTGGCATTAGGATTCTCTCGTTGATGTCGTTCAACGTCACATCTCCTTCGAATCCTCCTGGCTTCACTAGGGCAAATGGATACACCACCTTTGCTAGCACCCTTTTCTTCCTTTTCTCGTTCGTTCCTGAAATATTCAGGTAGTTCTGTTAACCCTACTATTCAATTTGGTCCATTTCGAACAACGGCTTTATACCTTATATTGATACAAAACTTCAGATCGGGATTAGTCGAGTTGAACTAATACATAGCAAAATATAACTACACCAATTGCATCATCTAATTACTTCAGTTCTGACCAAATTCCATTTGAACCGAAGTTTTTCACGAGAAAAGGTGAATCAAGAAGCCACTCGAATGGAGGAACAATTACATTCAACATGGAAAAAAAATTATAGCCACGACAAATTATTTTACCATCATATAAGATTTTAAAATTTTATATTTATGATGATGTGGAACGCACTTATCCAAATTGAGATAAGACAATCTTTGCACAAGGTACATATTATCTGCATGGTCAGAAGCTCACGATTTTATCCTAAAATCATGTTTAGTTAGGGAAAGAGAGAGTCTTGGCCTTATATACTATTTGAATTCCTCGTCCTCATTCAATGTAAGCCCCCAAACGCGGGCTTGGAAGGGTATAAATATGACCTTGTTCCTGCAGATATGGCATCAATTACTATGACGTGAACAAACCCTATTTATCAGGTCCGTGTATACTTAGCATACCACATCGGAAGAGGAATTCAGATAGCGGTTTCTTTATTCTTTTGTAATGGGAATAAGTACTCCTCGTTTATCTTTATTTTATATCTGTACTTGGGTTTCTTGATTTTCGAATAAACGGGTAGGGGTCTGTCAAACCCCTCGCCTAGACACAAGCGACATTCATTTTTTTTTTTTTTAAAAAAAACCACATCGGACAAACACAGGAGATTTGGACAACATATAAATGTCGAGATTTCTTTCCTTTTTTTTTTTCTAACAAAATACTTTTTCAAAATAAAACCGTAAAATTTGATAATACCTTAAACAAGAATGTCCAATCGGGAAGAACAAATGCATACCGATCGTACTAGTAAATATAATTTCATTAAAAACTATTTGATAAATTTAAAAATAGAATATTTTTTAATAATGTTGTAGGCAAAAAGTATATAGGAGACAAGTCCATCAACACATTGTCTTTTCTTTATGAAGAGGAAGGAAATCTCTTTTTTCTCTTTTTGCCCCAAAAGTACAGTTAAATTAGTGCATTTGGTCAATCCCAATTTGCAGCCTTTGTAAGGAAAAGACAACTGCAGAAACATCCTCACGAATAAAAATTAAAGTTCCTATTCTTACAAAATTAATTAAATTATTTCTAGAGAGAGATAAATTAATTAAAGAGCAAAAAGTTATTACCCGAAGAAAACATGGTGTCATCGTCTATGCAATATAGATTTTCTTTCTCCGGCGTCGTCGTTGTCGCCGCCCACTGGTTGTCTGCTGATGACAATTCTTTCTGTGACGACACCGACGGCGAATCGTAGGTTTCCGCCTCTTCCGGTGTTTTCAATTCTGTCAAAAATCGAACCAAATTTCAAACATGACTGCAAGAGGTCATCAGTTAAACTGAATTGAATTTTCTATTGTAAACTCGTATATTCGTGAATGATAATTTACAAGAGATAAAATATAATAAATATCTGTTGGAATTTAAAATAAAAAATTCAAATTACCTGAAAGCCCGTCAGCAGTACACTTGGTGATTTGGCTCAAGCTGTCGAATTCCTGGCAACAATCCTGGATGAGATTTGACGTCCAGCAGTTCTGCAGACAGCACAATTTTCTACGTATAAACAAAAATACGTACGAGGGACTGAAATTCTACGTAACATGATGAACTAAATTCATAATATTTACGTACTTGCATCGAGCTGATCTCCACCTCTCTTCCGCCGTCGTCGGCGGCGGCGAACATGAGGAGGCGCCGTCGCTTAGAGGTGAACTCAAACAGCACATCTTGGAGATACCCCGTCGAGAAATCATGATCATCAAGAAACGAGACATCATGGGAAGGTGGGCTGCTGCTGTCCATATGATCTGCTGATGAAAGAGATCATGATCTATCAGTTGCAAGAGTTATATATAACTATGATGTAATTGATTAAAGCAAAGATAGGTTGGGGAGTGGGTGGGGTGGGCGGGGGGTAGGGGGTAGGGGGTGGGGGGTGGGGTGGGGGGGTGTATATGATATATGGAGGAGCACATACATTGAGACATGGTGTCTGTGTTGATAACTCCAAGGTTGTGGAAATCCCAACCTAGGGAAGAGCTGTGTAGGTTATGACTACTACTGCTGAAAGCAATGGAGTGAAGATCATCCCCCATCATCTTCTAATTTTTTACAATTATGTTCTTCTCACCTATGAATTTTTGTTTATATATATACTGACAGTTGTAGTACACGTTGTTTTTGCATGTATATAATAAAGGATTATTATATTTAGACTCTTTTTTAAAATATAAAATTATATATTTTTTTAAAGAAATTTTGAAATTACACTTGTACCCCCTTCAAAAATTCTTCAGTTACAATTAACCCCTATCGGTTAGAGTTTGGATGGAAAATGTTTATGTCTGCAAAAAAAATTTACATAAATTTTTATTTTTCACCTCAATTAACATTCACATGTATATTGTTGTACTTACGAGGCGATAAATGTAATGTATATATATGGAATGAGGTTAGCATATTACATTTTTTCCTTATTAAATACAAAATTATTACGTGAGGACGTTAAATGGGGGTAGAATTGAAATTCATATAACTTTTTTTTGTTAACGTCATCATTTCTCGCCCAAATCTTAATGAAGGGGGTTTGATGTAAACGGTGATTTTTGGAAGGAGTGTAAGTGTAATTTCAAAACTTCTTTGAGAGAAAGTGTAATATCGTATTTTCAGATGGGGTCTAAGTGTAGTTAACCCTATAACAAATAATCTTTCACGCTTTAAAATATTAGAATAAAATATATCAATTGGGCAGTTAAGTTAATGTAAAATTTGAAAATTTGAATAAGGTAGTTTTATCAATTAAAGGGCATTTTTGAAATTACAAAAAAAATTAATACAACGGTATCAAAACTGCCACTTTATATCTATAACACTTTTTTTTTTTTAATAATAATATAGATATACATGCATGGCACACACTACTGGGAGTGTAGGATATATATATTTTTTATTTTTTTTTGGGAGGGGGTAATAAAAGAGATAAAGCATTAGTATCCTAAGATTTCAATTATACCTTTTAGTAATAATTATTAAATTGTAAGTATGAATATAAATAACACATTATTACATAAAGTGACAAGGAATTATCTGTACACTTAGTGAACTGAATTCTTATATACGATCCGTATTATAAAATTATGGGACCTTAACCTTATATAATTATTAGGGTTAATTACACTAACCTTCCATACTATTATGGGAATATACAAATTCCCCCCTCTTAGTATGAAAATTACATAAACTTTCCTTTCAAATATATCGACCTTACAAATTGCCCCTTCCGTTAGTCAATTTAATGGATTTCGTTGATGTCATAAAAAAAAAAGGGTCTAAACTTCCTATAATGCCCTCGACCTGAATAACTCTATTTTCTATGACTTAAATACTCTTAAGGAATAATTTGTTATTTTTAAAGTTAATACGGGTGTATACTCGTAACTTTTAGTAAATTATTTTATAACTTTTTTTAAATCAAATGTTGTGTATGTGTAGGTTGTGACATTAATTTCTACTCCTAACAATCATCAAAGCTTGCAAATTTTATTAAAACTATATTATTTTATAGCAAGTAATAAAATAGAGTTTATATTACTCAAGTGTTAAAAATATTGAAGCAAATTTCATTATTTGAGCCAATTTTACTATATTGAATTAAAATTTAAACAAGTCAATTTTAGTGTTTTTTAATTCTTAAAGTTCTATACGTTACAATTCCTAGAAAAATAAAGACATACGTATATTTTTAAATTATTTGAAGAAAAACTTTTTTCCTTCTTTTTATTTCAAATAAAGGAAATAAAAAATACTTCTATTATTAATTTTATTGAATTATTTTCAGTTTTATAATTGCGGGCAAAATAATCATTTAAGCATCTATTATTAAATTTGACTAACACGTGTTAGCTAGAGGGACAATTTATAATTTTCATAGTAAAAGCAGGGAATTTGTATATTTTCAAAGTAGCAGGGGAGGTGAGTGTAATTAACCCAAATTATTAAATCACTTTTGATATAGTGATCATCAATCCCAATTTAAATTTATCTGTAGTAATAATTTGTGAACCAGTTGTCATCCAAGGGTCAGTACCACGTTGTAGTAACTTACATTAAAATTCGAGGACATTCTATTCCACCAGAATATATATATATATATATATATATATGATTATTAATTAAGGTAAAAAAAAAACAAATAAAATAAAATAAAATAAAATAATAGGAGTAGTTGGTAATAAAGCATAAAAAGAGGGATAAAGTGACAAAAAATTGATGATTTTGGAAGAGGAGATAACAGTGAGTCAAAGGGGCAGAGAGGGAAAAAGATGGATTTGGATGTTGGGATTCGTGAAATTTGTGTTGCTTTTATTCGTATTTCTGTGAATTTTTGGTGGGGTAAAGTGGGGGACTAAATTATTGCACTGCTTATCATAACATGTTTCTATAGCATGGAAATGGAAAAGATAAATGTTTTTTTTTTTTTTTGGAAAAAAAAACTCATATTGTAAGAGAGAGGTTAATTGGTCCTATGTATCAACTATTGTAATAAATCAAGAAAATATTACACATTAGCACTCATGTCCCTACATATTTATTACAAACTTATTATGATAACAATATTGATTCAAAAATAGGGTTAATTACACATAAATCGTATTTGAAAATGTAAAATTATATATTTTTTTTAAAAAAAAGTTTTGAAATTATACTTATACTCCCTTCGAAAATTCTTAATTTATATTTGACTTCATTCCGTTGGGTTTGAATGGATGATGCTGACGTCAGCAAAATAAATTACATAAATTTTCCATTTTGCCACTCGTTTAATATTCTCATGTATATTTCTACTTATAAAGGGATAAATGTAGTATGTATATATATATATACTTTTTCCCTTATAATTAAAAAATTATTATATGGGAAAGTTAAATGACGGCAAATTTTGAAAATTAATGTAATTTTTGTGATGACGTCAGTATTTTTTGTCCAAATCCTAATAAAAATGGGTTAGGTGTAAACGATGAATTTTCAAAGGGGGTTTAAATATAATTTTATAATTTTTTTAAAGAAAAATATAATTTCACATTTTCAGAAGGAATAAATATAATTAACCCAAAAAAGTTATATAATTTTTGTTATAATTGCAAATATTGTCAGCAGTTAACTGAATGTGATACAGTACTCAATCTAATATAGAATAATTATACATGGACACACACTGTCGGTTTATGTGTGTTTGTAGGGAAAATTTTTATTTATGCCGTTGATTAAATACATTTGTTATGTGATTAAGCAGGTGTTTGGCCAATTTTTTAGATCTTGTAAATTCATATATCTTGTAAAAAAAGTTATTGAAGTATTCGGACAAAATACTATTAAGAAGCTCATAATATCTTACTTCTGAATCATATAAATTCGTTTCTTGAAAAACTTACTAAATATTTTACAACATTTTATAAGATATTTTTTAGAGTTTATAAATTAATCCAAACTCATTCTGATTCAATTTTAACTAAATTTGATCCGAATTAAAAATTTTAATATTGATAGTGTGTAAATGGTAATGGGACACAACAACAAAGAACAATATTCAAAGTGGGGATTTCTTTTTTTTATTTATTTATTTATTTTTGATATGGTTTCCAACTGTTTTCTCTTTTTGGTTTTTGGTTAGGTGACTTTTTCTTCACTCTTGCTGTTGTGGGGTCACACACACAAAAATCAATCTCATTCAAGTCACTTTTCTTTTCTTTTTTTTCTTTTTCTTTTCTAGAATATTTTTATTTATTTTTGAGTGGTTAGAATTTTGTGGGTTTGAAAAACTTGGTCAAAATTCTGGAAGGGATTGTAAGAGACATGAATAGTGTGAAATGATGTGATGATGAAAGTTGGAAAAGATATGTTCCATCATACTCATTACCATCACGGTTATGTCACACCCATAAATGTATTTATTCAAATTTTGTTTATATAAAATTAAGAAAATTTGGCATTTTATTGCATAATTGATTATATTTTTCGACACAATTTGATGTTTACTTGTATTAATAAAGTAATGGATATAGCTAATCTTTTGTTTGCTTTAGACTAATTTGTATTTTCCCAAAACTTGTTTGAATATTTTTATCAAATTTGAAAAATTACATATGAAAAGTCGAGCATGAGCGAATAGTTTGATATTTCGTACATATCCCATGGAATCGAGCTTAGGTCAACCCTGACAAAGTGTCGAATGAAAAAATATGTCCAGATCAATTTAAAATAATTATTTATTTATTAATTTTAAATTGAGTATCGAATAATTTAATTTTCTTACCGTCCCTGCGTCAATTTAAAATGCTTTCAAGCTGGGGTGATGATTTCTTTCTTACTAGGGGAATGATGGATGGATTGGGCCCTGAAGAAAACTAATGTAGGGCTGGTGGGGTGCATTACTGAATTGGGCCAGCCCACTGAGGTCCACTTAGAAGTTTGGGCTCCAATGTACAAAGTTTGCAGTAAAATTTTGAGATAAAAATTTGAGTCCCCTATTTTTATTTTTATTTTTTATTTTTATGAAAATTTCAAGTTAAATAAAAATTCATATTTACCCACGATTGGCTTATTACATATTTATTGCAAGTCAAACAAAAGCTTTCTGATTAAACTACTGTTATAAGGGTGAAGATGTATCTCCTCACATGCATTAGCGTGTGAGGATAGTTTAGAAAAAAGTTATTTCCCCTAGAATAGTTTTGTAATAAATCAATTAGGATAAATATGGATTTTTATTCTAATTTGTTGCTAATACCCATAAGTTTTACTAATGGATTGACCTATACGTTGGGCGAAAATAAATGTCGGTGGTACTAAATGTAATTTTTCAAATCACAAGAGATTCCACGTGTAATTACATCGAACCTCAGGGGATGACGGTGTAATTATTCGTAGTATAAATACCCCTCACCCATAAGAAAAAGGGAGAAAGAAGAAGATCTTCACTTTGTTTGGATCCATTTTCTATTTGATTTATCTTGTTTTGTAAAAGTAGGGAGAGAATTGAGATAAAGTGGATGTGTTTTGGAAATTGCGCGGTATGTTTGGATTTATTTTTGAAAATAAAATAGAATACGTTGACATATGTTGTTGTATGTTTGGATTTGTTTTCAAGTTGAATAAAATAATATTTTGGAAAAAATTACAACTACCTCCCCTAAGGCTTCACATAATTACAAATACCCACTCGTTGTTTGAAAAAATACAAATACCCCCCTGATGTTTGTAACCATCTAACAAATAATCCATTTTCATTCATTTTTATAGGTGAACTGACCAAAATGCCCTAATGCACTGAATTATTTTTATTTAATTCTTAACATTTTTTTGGACTACAATGCGCAGAGAGTTTCTTAAGCTTTTTACATAGATGAACAATAATGTAATTTGCCTCGGTTGACTTTTCTACAATTTTAATAAAAAATTCAAGGCCAAAATAGTCAATTTTAAGCATTTGGTTAAAAATTACAAACCTCATGGGGGTTATTTGTAATTATGCCAAACCTCAAGGAAGGTGGCTGTAATTTATCCTAATATATATATATATATATCAAATCATGAATAATGGTGTATATATATTGTTTATAACTTATCTTATATCATGTTTAAATATTTCTAACTTTTGGAGTTATTGCATATAATTTAAGTAAGTTTTAATCCCAATAAATCATATCTCCTTACATATATATTTAAATATAAATTCTCTAACTTATAATTACATTTATAGAGCTGCCAATTAATTTTTTATATACATACACTAGTTGGGACACATAATATTTTGGATTTAAAAAATATTTTATTAGTAACAGTATTAGACTAAGCAATGTTGAGGGCTTGAGTTCAATTTGTTACTTAAAACAACTAAATTAAACATTAAAACTTGGCCCTTCCAATCATATTACCTTGGTTCGAATAAAAAATGGATCCAAACATAGTGATAAAAATTTAGATATCCGTTTATCTCAAGCATTCGACATAATATTTTGTAGTTCATGACCTAAGTAACTTAATAGCATTTATAGAATAAAACCTAACTCGCGACATCATCACGGGAAGGTCGGAGATGACGTGGTGTGGAATTCGCAGTGCTATTGCCCTCATTAGCTTGTTGGGTGCCATCATATGGTTGCACGCCAAAATGCCTGACCATGATCCCATATCACCCACACCAGATCCTGCATCATAACTATGTCGAGGGCCCATAAGGGAACGTCTGCGGTGAGACTGGTCACTGTGTTGATGTGTCGTGCGTAGTTGCAAATCCCAACTCCCAGTGAAATGGCATGAATCTCGAATTGATGTGTTTGACTCTGAAATTACGATAGGTGCATCAGGTCCCCCACGAGGTCTTTCTACATCCTGGTCATCCTTTGGAGCGTCACTAGACTCCTCGGGTGCAATTTGGTTATGAAGACGGCCACTTCCCCAAATCTCCGACATATTATTATATGTTGGGTCAGTGTATGCAAAATATCTCAGTGCCATTGGAAAACGCTAGCAATCGGATTTAACAGGAAACATGTACGTAAATTAATGATTTCACGCCACTGGGAAACATGACTAACAATACACACTCAGATTTACTGGATGAGTGGTTCAAATTTCTTTTATGTTTACACAATAGTCCAAGTGTTTATAAGAAATATGAAAGAAAAATAGTTTTACCCAGAGGTTAGGGTAATCTGTTATATGGTCAAGCAAGTTTCTATTTCAAGATCAACATGCTGAAAAACATAATTACTTTCTTTTGACATTATAAATTATATATAAAAGGGTAGAACATTTCATAGATTCCAACATGAAAGGGTGCCTAATGCAATCAGAAGCTTAAATGGCACTAAAGTATTTTAACTTATAAAAACAAATAAAGTATAGTAATTTTCAAATTTATAACAAAATACTTCACTAACTAAGTGCTATATGAGATACTTTGCACAAACCAGGTGGAGATAGTGAAGTTGAGCAACAAGGAAGATGCACGACTTCAGCAACAACAAATGCTCCAATGCAGTACCAAAACAATGCTAAAATAGCCAATACTAAAGCTCCAATTGCAGCCACAAGACGCTCTACAAGATGCAGTTACAGAATTATATCAGTAGATAAAAGAAAGATGCTCAACATAGGCAAACAACATAGCTATATAAGTAGTTGATATATGGGAGGAAGTACCAAGTTGAGTGCGAAACCAAGAAAATGAATGTGGTGTTTGTTCACTACTCAATCAAACGTGTATATACAGACAAAACTAGTGCATGTACTGTCACTCAATAGTTATATGGGGTGCAAAAGACTTGACAATACATCAAAGAGGCTTTACAATTTACATACAAAAGAATTGACAATATTTGACAATGTATAACAGAGTTTACATGAATTTATTACCAAAGTGAAACTCAATCATATAACATAGGACAGTTTGCATAGAAAGCATGCTCTTAGAAATAACCACAGAAAAAGTAATAATAAAGGCATATAGTACAATTGGTATGCATGTAATCAAGAATCAAAGGAAAAAGATTAAGTCATGTGATTTTTCAATCTAAAGCTCAGAAATAGGCACCTCTTTGGAATTTATCAACCTAAAGCTGAAAATCTGAATCTGAATCTCTTTCCAGTTTAGCTAACAAAAATAGTCAAAATTAAACAATCACATTTTGGATAATCCGCGTTTCACTCAAAATTAATCCGCATCTCAATTTGGCTAACACAAATTAAACCATAAAAATTAGTAATACAAAATTTTCAGATCTATTTAAAACAACCACAAACTCCAATCTCAACATAGCAAATACTGAACAACAATTTGGATATACCAACAAATTCTCACAAAATGAAGTAGGATACAACAACCTCTCTTGCAAAAATAATAAATTCATTCTATTGGTTACTAGGAAAGTAGAAACAATCCAACTGACGACTGCAATAGTTGTGTGAAGATCTCTTCGCAGTTGCCCCAATCTTCTTGCTTCGACTGGCAGTGCTATCATCAGTATCGTTGTGGCCGTTTGAGGCAATGTGAGTGTAAAACGAGTTTGGTGGTAGTGTTGGGTCATAGAGGAAGTGATTCTTGTGTTTTTGTTGAGGAAACAAAGGGAAGCCATAGACGCACTAGAAAAAAAGAGATGAAAATTAGTACATTTTTGTCAGCCAAAACAATAAAAAACTTAAGCCAAAAAGTTGAACAGTGTGATAAGCATGGACGATAGCAATGGTGATAAAGGAAGAAAACGCCATCTCAAGGAAAATTACAATCTGTATTTTCAAGCTACTGAATATACAACCACTCTCTCTCTCTCTCTCTCTCTCTCTCTCTCTCTCTCTTATCTATTGAAGGAGTGAGACACCCCTATTTATAGAAGCAAAGGCGAGAAGAAAAGGAAACATGTGATGTGTAACTACTGGATAACAACCTAACAACCCTAACAACAAATGCACAGACGCGTGGAAGCGGTGGAATGTGATGCTGGCACTTGGAATATTTGCTGGCAGCTCCTCACTTATAAAAACGTTAAGTATCAAGGAAGAAAACGTGTGTGGGAAAAATGTGACTTCAACTTGCAGATGTAGCAAACAGAATAGTGAAGAATGGTGAAAGTCTTCAGCCCCCCCTCAAGTTGGAGGCGCAATGGCAAGGAGAAGACCCAACTTGGCACTGAGAGAGGAGAAACGAGCACCTGCAAGAGCCTTCGTAAAAATGTCAGCGAGCTGGTGAATGCTAGAGACATGAGTGGGAGTAATAAAACCGGAAGTATAGTGATCCCGAACGACATGGCAATCGATATCCAAGTGCTTCGTGCGTTCGTGAAAGACAGGGTTCTTAGTGATATGTATCACGGCTTGATTATCCACGAAGAACGGAATGGGAATCGAAAAGTTGGAACTCCTGCAAGAGAAAAGAGATCCATTTTTAGCTCACAAATCGTAGAAGCCATGGCCCTATATTCCGCCTCGACGGACGAACGAGACACGGTGTGTTGTTTCTTCGTTTTCCACGAGATCAACGATGAACTGAGGAAGATGCGGTAGCCGATCAGCGACCGACGGGAGTCGGGACAGGAAGCCCAGTCAGCATCCGAGTAGGCGGTCAGCGTGAAATCGTAAGAAGCTGGAAAAGCAAACCGTGTGTAAGAGTCCCTTTAACAAACCGCAACACATGTAAGGCTGCATTCCAGTGACGGGTGGTTGGCCGCTGCATAAACTGGCTGAGCTGTTGCACCACATGGGAAATTCCCGGACGTGTAAACCCCAAGTACAATAAACGACCAACCAACCGACGGTAAGGCTCAGGATCAGTCAAGTACCCCACGGCATCCTGAGTAAGCTTAACACCCAGCGGGAGCAGAGTCGGCGCAGATTTTGCGTGAGAGAGTCCTGCATGCGAAATGATATCATTAGCCTATTCACGCTGAGAAATAAAAAGTCCGGAAGAGGAGCGGGCAATCTCGAGGCCAAGGAAGAATTTTGTGTGACCAAGATCCTTAATGGTGAAGAGGGTATCCTCGTAGGTCTTCACATCCCGCATCAACGTTTCACTAGTACCTGTCAACAAAATATCATCCACATATACAATGAGAGCCAAAAAATCAGTTCCAAGAGTTTTGACAAAGAGACATGGATCATGAGAGGATTGGCGAAAATCGTAAACGGTCAGCTTGGCAGTAAACTCGACGTTCCACTGGCGAGAGGCCTGTTTCAAGCCATATAAGGAGCGCTTCAAATGGCATACCATACCGGGCTCGACAGTGTAACCGTCCGGAGGCCGCATATATACGTCCTCGTCAATGTAGCTATGGTGGAACGCGTTGTTAACATCAAGTTGATGTACGGGCCAACCCCTCGCAGCTGCAACAGCGAAAAAGACACGCACCGTTACAGCCTTCGCAACGGGGGAGAAGCATTCCGTATAGTCTACCCCGGCGACTTAGTTAAATCCTTTCGCGACCAAGCGCTCTTTGCAGCGATCGAGGGAACCATCCGGCTTCAGTTTCACTTTGTAAACCCATTTTGAGCTAATCGCCCTTTTGCCATTCGGAAGAGATGTCAGCACCCAAGTGTTGTTCTTAGCCAAGGCCTCGAGTTCAAGCCGCATAGCCTCACGCCACTCAGGTTGTAAGCACGCTTCTGCATACGAACGTGGCTCACGGAGGTCTGAAGCGTTGGCTAAACAGGAGATGTGGTCAGCAGACAGCACCACAGGAGACGGGGACGCACATGGAGTTGCATTAGCACAGACGAAGTCCTCCATCCAGGCTGGTTGCACACGGGCCCTGGTGGATCGCCGCAGAATGGTCCCAAACTGAATTGGACCGACATCATCTTGTTCAATTGCGGGGGCTGTCCAACTCTAATCAGGAGCAGCAGGTTCTCGTGAGGGCGAAGAGGTATCAGAGGTACGTACAGAGGTACGTACAGAGGAACGTACAGGGGATGCATCCACTGGAACAGGCTGTAGCCGTTGTGTAGCAAGGGGAACCTGCAATGGAACGGTGTGTGAGTCAGTAAAATTATCACTGGAAGGAGGAGCAAAAAGTGTGTGATCAGCAGGAAGAGAAAACGGTGGTGGAGAATGAAATGGAAAAACGGACTCATAAAATATGACATCCCGTGACACAAATACACGACATGTGTTCAAATCGTAGACTTTAAAAGCCTTTTGGCCATGACTATAACCAAGAAACACACCCTTGACAGCCCTACTATCGAATTTATCCTTTTGTGGGGAGACATTAGTAGCAAAACATAAACAACCAAACACCTTCAAATGGTCATAGAGGGGCGGTCTACCATAGAGAAGCTCAAAGGGAGTCTTCCAACCTAAGACCATAGAAGGGAGTCTATTAATAACGTGGGTGGCCATAAGCAAGGCCTCACCCCAAAATTTCTTAGGCATGTTGCTTTCAAACATAAGTGCACGTGCAACTTGAAGGAGATGTTTGTGTTTCCGCTCAACGATCCCGTTTTGTTGGGGTGTGTATGTGCAAGATCGTTGATGTATGATTCCTAGGGACGTAAATAACTCTTGACAATCTTTATTAAGAAACTCACTTCCATTGTCAGACCGAATGGTCAGAATTTTCTTATCAAATTGAGTATCCACCATCTTGCAAAAACTCATAATGTGTGTTAGACATTGTGACTTATGACGCATCAAAAACGTCCAAGTACAACGCGTAAAGTCATCAACAATAGTAAGCATAAAGTGGCAACTGCTTAGTGAGGCTTCTTTATACGGTCCCCAAATATCCACATGTATCATTTCAAATCTTTGTTTAGTTTCAATATTGCTTAACGGAAAAGCCAGTCGCTGATGTTTAGCCTTGGGACATACGTCACAAACTTAATCATCCAAGGGAATAGTTTGATATGCCTAAGCACTTGTGTAGAGGTGTGGCCTAGACGTTTATGCCATAAGCTAGCACCCTTAGGTATTACATAGCAAGACAAAACTGTAGGATCTAAAATAATCGGTGCAGGAACAGAAAAAGAAGATTGAGTGAAAAGACGCCCTTGTAGTCTGCCCACAGCTCGCGGCTGCTTAGTAATCCGATCCTGCAGGAAGCAACTAGTTGAATCAAATATGCACTTAAGATTGGAGACATCACAAAGCCTTTGGACAGATATGAGGTTATACTTAAAGGAAGGAATAAAAAGAACTTGTGACAGTGTGATGTTGTTAGATAGGATAACTTCACCGATCAGTTTCACATCTTTTTTGCTTTCGTCAGGAAGACTAATCTTAATAACCTTGTCAAGAACAGAAAATTTACTAAAAAGTTCAAGGTTACCGCTCATGTGATTAGTAGCACCCGAATCCACAATCCATTCACCTACAGAAAAATTTGAGGTAGAAGATTTTGAATGAGAGGAGTTCGGTAGCACAGCCATACTTGCAAAGTCATCCAATTGAGCGAAGCTCACACTCAATGGATCGTTTGGTGCTTGGTTCTTCATCAGTTGAACAAGTTCCATAACAGCGTCAGACAGGGAAGTCTGATGTGAGGCCACCGAAGCTGCTTCAGACTCAGTTTCGACTTGACAGGCCTTATATGTGCCTGAGGGTCCAGCTCCAATTTTCTTCTGTCTCCTGCTCAATCAGAGCTTTGTACCAGTCCGGTGTCTCGTGGAGTTTGAAGCAGAAGTCACGCGTGTGGCCTGGTTTGTTGCATTCGTCACAGAAAAGTCACCTCTTGTCTACAAAGTTCTTTTTCATGTTGTTGTTGTTCCTTTGATCATAGGCACCTTTGCCCTTTCTTTCTTCATGCGCGCGCGCCTGCATTACTGCAGCCTGTCCATCATTGCCTCCAAGGTCTCCGGATCCCTTATTGACCGCCCTCTGCTACTCCACACGGACCACCATAGAGTAAATCTTATGAACTGGAGGCAAGGGATCCAATACCAAAATCTGACTGCGTATAGTGTCGAATGACTCGTTAAGCCCCATGAGAAATTGCATCGTTTGACTCTCAGAATTCTGGTCATGGATCGTCTGATTAGATCCACATCGGCATCCGCAAGTGCATTGAGGTAAAGGTCTCAGACACATCAGTTCATCCCACAAACATTTCTGTTTCGTGAAGTAATCGACAACGGACATGTTGCCTTGACTAATCGATGCAATCTCGCGCCGCAATTGATAGATCAAGGGGCCATTGCAATCGCCAAAGCGCTGCTCCAGCTCTTTCCACAGCTCATGCGCAGATTCAACATAGAGAAACGCGTGTCTGATTTCCTTAGATATAGAGTTAAGTAGCCACGAAGTCACCATTGAATCAGTACGTTCCCATAATTCGTACTCAGGGGAATCTGTGGCTGGTTTGACAACAGTTCCCATCACAAAGCCTAATTTCATCTTCACACGAAGCACAATCCTCGCCGACCGACTCCAAGCTAGGTAGTTCTGAGGTGTTAGAGGAGTGCTTACCAATAACATGCCAGGATTTTCAAACTGTAGCAGCTGCAGACCGACTTCATGAGCTCTTCTCTGATCCGCAGTGTTTCCGATTTCTCCTCCCACAGATTCTAGCCGTAGTGCTGCAGCAGCTGGTGTATTAGGAGCTGCAGGTGTCGCCGGTGTCGTCATCAGTGCCGCTCGCCAATCACCTACCATTGCAGAACCTTATAAATGCTCTGAGGAAACGCAGAGGAAGGTGATGAGCTATCTAGGTACAGAGACCTTCACGAGGAAGGCTCTGATACCATGTGATAAGCATGGACGATAGCAATGGTGATGAAGGAAGAAAACGCCATCTCAAGGAAAATTACAATATGTATTTTCAAGCTACTGAATATACAACCACTCTCTCTCTTATCTATTGAAGGAGTGAGACACCCCTATTTATAGAAGCAAAGGCGGGAAGAAGAGAAAACATGTGATGTTTAACTACTGGATAACCTAACAACCCTAACAGCAAATGCACAGACGCGTGGAAGCGGTGGAATGTGATGCTGGCACTTGGAGTATTTGCTGGCAGCTCCTCACTTATAAAAACGTTAAGTATCAAGGAAGAAGCGTGTGTGGGAAAAATGCGACTTCAACTTGCAGATGTAGCGAACAGAATGGTGAAGAATGGTGAAAGTCTTCAAACAGTATGATTAAAACAAATATGAAAAACTGAAATGGGCTTTTTTTTTTTTTTTTTGGTTGGTGAGATATAGCCATAATATTTATAATTGTAATATTTATGAATTATTAATTTAGAATTTTAATGGGACCTAATATTTATAAAGGGATTTTTCAAAAAATTATTATCTTATCGAGTTTGATGATTTTTACAAAGGCCCAAGTCGGGATCGGAAGATTTTATTATTTTAGAGAGTTTATTAATTTATAGAGGTTTTACTATATAAAGAAAAAAAAAATTGTGTCTAATGTGGAAGTTATGTTATTTTTAGGGTACAGTGCAATTTACCCTCTTATGATCTATAAAAGGTTCAATAAATCCCCCGACAAAAAAAAAAAAAAGCATAAAAAAATTCCCCTTATGTTTTTCAAAATAAGGCAAAATACCACCTCCATCCTTACAGTGTGACACACGCGCTTTGCGTGCAATTTTTTTGATTTTTTGACTCTAAAATTAAATCTACACCTTAATTTATGAACCATTAAATTTTGCTTATTATTGATCTACGGTTGAGATTTTGTAGGATAAAAATCAATAATTCTTAAACTATTTATATTTAATATAATGAATGGTTCAAATTTAACTAAAAATGAATGCCTAACGTTGAGCTTAAATTTAAATCGAAACTCCAGATTTAACAAAAAATCTATGGTCTAGATTTTACTTGATTAAAACCAATGGTTTAGATTTAATATAGTCTATTGATATATATATATATACAAATATTATATATATTTTATTTATTATATATTAATAAAAATATTTAAATATATTTGAAAAAATATCTTCTTCCTCTATTCCCCCTCCCCCAAGCCGTCAGCGACCTCCCCCAGCCCCCGCCCGCCGAAAAATCTCCCCCCAGCCCCATGCCGCAACCCCAAACCCCCATCCAGCCTGCGCCCGCCACCACCTCCGCCCCCACCCCCGACTGCGACCTCCCCCAGCTCTGAGACGCCGCCTGCTCCCACACTCGTTAACCCCCTACCCCCACCCCAGTGCTTGTTGCCGTCACCCCTCCGTTCGCGCCGCCTGCTCCTTCCCCTCACCCATTCGCCCCCGCCTCAAATGTTCCCTCATTTTTCTTTCTCCTATATATGTACATACATTAATATATATATGTGTATTTTTATATATAAATATTTTTGTTTTTACATTTTATAAATCTATGAATTTTATATTTTCTTAAAAAAATGTAAACTTTAATATTATATATAAGATTATTTTATATCAAATAAATGTGAACCATAAGATCTTGTTGACGAAATCTAAACCACTCATTTATATAATATTTAAATATAATGGTTCTTAAGTAGGGATAAAAATATAATTTTATAATTAAAAAAATAACAAAAAATCTAAAAATAGTGCGTGTTATACACGCTTACACCAAGGGGCAATATGCTCTATTTTGAAAAATGTAAGGGGTTTTTTTATGCTTTTTTTTTTTTAATCAAGGGATTTATTGAACCTTTTATAGACCATTGGGGTAAATTGTACTTTATCCGTTATTTTTATATAATTTGCTCTTTACTTTTCCCTAATACGCTCATTCATTTTTTCTTGCAACATGAATTTACTAATTCTTAAAGGACAAGAATGCAAATTTCACATATTAAGATAGTTCTAATGAATCAAGTGCATATTTGTCACAGAGCTTAAAAAGTTGTTGAATTTTAGATTTTCAATTAATGTTATATGCTACATGCTGTCTAAAAAACCAACTGATTAGATTGATTTTTCATTAAAACATGTTGAAATTTAGAGGTGAAAAGGAATAGTGTATACATTTGTGATCCATTATGTATCATGTATGTAATTTTGTTTGATTTTAAATAAAATAAATCATAACAACGATAAAAAATAAAATGAATTATTAAAATATTTCTAATTTAACATCAACTTTTGTTATTTTCTTTTTTAGACCCGAACGAAGAAAGTAAAATGAAATAAAATATTACACAGTGAAGAGTACAGGAGAGGCACAACATTGTTGAGGAAAGACTACATACTTAGCAATCAACAAAAAATTAACTACGATTGTACTCTTATTTTATTACTACTAGTCGTCGTGGCACATCATTTTTGTGTGCATATAATAAATAATATTTGACGTTTTAAAATATATTATAAATAAGAGTTAAATATATGAACTAACACATCATATTAAAAAAAAATAAGGAAAGAAAGAAAAAATTAATGTATCAATTAATATAAATACACGAAAAATTGAATAAAGTAGTTATCATATTAGTTGAAGGTTAGTTTTGGCATTACAAAAAAATGATGTGGCGGTGTGATTAACCGTCATTTGTGAGTAAAAAAGGGGTTTCTTTTATATAATAGCATAGATACAATAAAAGCTTTTCCTAATTACATCTTAATGATTTATTTTCACGTCTTGCTTACATCGTTCAATTTGTTAGCACATAAATATTTTATTAATATATACATCGTTACACACACGATTAAAATTGTAATTATACTTAATTTATACTTAAAAAAAATTTAACGAGCAAGAACAACGTGCAATGGCTGTTAGGATAATAAAACAGAAATATAGAGGCTCTCCAAATAAACACCATATATGTGCATACTTAGATAGCCTTTTTGAAATTTATTTTGCCACGTAATAAATACTTTTATTTTTATTTAAATTTAGATAATCTTATATTGTTTATCTTTGTCTGAAGACGAATCACCATATTGTTTTCAATAATTAATTATTAATATAATTTAAATCTTATTTTGATATTTAATAATTCTTAAAAATATTATCTTTTATTTAAATTTAGATAATATCTCATTAATTATTTATCCAAAAGATTTACCCATTCTTTTAGGTAAATTTAGTTAGTAAATAATTTAAATTTATTTTTATGTTCATTATACTTTTGTGTTTTTATACTTATTCATTATTTAATTTTAAGTTTTAGATTATTTATCATTTTATTTGATTTTTTTACAATAAAAAATCTAAATAATATATATTTTTTTTATTTATTTTCTAAAAAATACAATTTTCCTGTGCTTTGGCATAGCGCACTAATTAATTATTGTTATATATCGCAATCTTTTACGACCTCGTCTTATATTGCAATTTGTTATGGCCCACTTGATCTCCCGTTCTTTTGGGTAGCCACCACCATCATATAATACGCCCACATAAAATAACATGTTCTACATCTTTAATTACGTTCAAACTCGTGGCGTTGAAGTGAAAATTGGTGATACTCATACGATCATTGATACAAAGGTAAATTACAGCTACCTCTCATAAGATTTGACATAATTACAAATACCTCATCGTTGTTTAAAAAATTACAAATACTCTCTGAAGTTTGTAACTGTCTAACAAATAACCCATTTTATCCAAAATTGACCAAAATGCCCTTATGCAAATTGATTTTTTATTAATTTAATTATTAAATTTTGAGACTACAATACGCAGGGAGATGTTTCATAAATTTTTTACACAAATGAGTACTAATGCAATTTGTCTCGATTAATTTTTCTACAATTTAAAAAGATATCAAGGGCAATATGATTAATTTCAGGTAAATTGGTTAAAAAATTACAAAATTCAAGGAGTATTTTATAATTTTTTAAACAATGAAGAAGTATTTATAATTATACCACACCTGAGGGGAGGTGATTCTAATTTACCCTTGATGCAATTTGGGTTTATTAGAGAAATTATGTGATGGGGAATATTAAGTTTATAATAATTAGAATGAAAAATGGAAGGGATAAAATGGTCATTTCGACACATTTAATCTGCTGGTTTAAGATGTGGAGGCACTACTTCTTCATCTCTGCAATCTCCATTGCCCACCCCCGACCGAAGGCTCCGTCTCTCGGCATTCCGTTGATAAGCCATGAAGCTTTTGTACCCGAATACAACTGGGGCTCATTCGTTTTCTCGTGGTTCAGTCTTCCCATTGCCGTTCCTCTCGCTTCGCGGAACCCGGAAAAGACATCGGTCCAAACTGTTTTTCGGATGGAATTCGAGTTCCGTTACAGTCAAATTGGATTGCAGTTGCGTTGCTACTGGTATTGACAGCAGCAGTGGTCGTAAAAATGGCGGTGGTGATAGGCGGGAAGAATGGGAGGAGTGCGTGGAAGTGGTAGTAGTAGGGAGCAGGAAGGATGGTGTCTTGGACTTCTGCTCTGCCTCGCCTTTCCTTTCCCCTGTTCTGAGATTCTGGTATGTGTGCTGTTCTGTTCTGCTCCTCATTTTTATTTGTAACATTAAATTCTTGTGTTATGCGTATACGGGATTTTTGGTGCATATGTGTGGGTTTCGGGCTTATGTGCTTCTGCTTCTGGAAAATGAGTGATGAAACTATGCATAAATGGGGTGAGGAATGTTGTGTTATAATATCTGGTGGTGTGATTTTAGGTCGTGGAAGTTGAATTCTTTTGTTCTGTTTTGAGTTATTGCTGGGAGGCATGTGATTATACGTTGTGGTGAAGAAGGATTTATGACTGCGGGAAGTTTGATGTGGATGAGTTGACGAGAATCACAGAACTGATGTTATGCTTAAATTTAGTGCAGCTTAGGGGTTTCTATGTGAAGTTGGGAGGAATGTTTCATAGGATGCTATGAGGCATCCTATGCTTATAGGATTTGGCAATACTAGTAAAATGCACATAACTGACTTGCATCAGTTAAGAATGATGTGGTGTAAAGGGTGAAAGCTTTAACGTACGAAATTATTTTCAAATGTGGAAAAAATGGTACACTGTTTTCAATATGCTTGGCGGACACTGAAAACTATTCTTTGAAATGATTTGTCATTTCTCGTTCTAGGTTGGGGAACTAGAGATATAAAATAGAGACAGGAGAATCAAGGAAAAGAGATAGTGCTGGATGGATATGAAGCTGGGACAGGAAAAGTTGTAGATAGGGCTTCTTCCACTGAGGAAAAAGCAGAAGCAATTTAGTATTATACATCTATGCAATAAGCTTTACCTACATCTCGGAGAATGGACAAATTGAGATCAGTCGGTTGACTACATCAGCACTGGGAAAGATTTTATTAAGTTGCATGGGTTGTCTACAGTTCTACAATTACTTATGTGTTGTTTGACACAAAAAGGCGTAACACCTCCACAGTATTATAAGTGCCTTAAAATGAATAAAATGGAAATATTTTGAGCCCCACCCCCCCCCCCCCCCCCCCCCCCCGCCCCCTTCTCACATACACGCTCACCAAAAGAAAAAAGGAAAATCGTTATAACTAGCAATTGAGTGATGTGTATCCAAATCTTCAGTGCATCTTTTTTATTGGCTAGAGTTTTTACATATTATCTGGGTTCATAAATGATCTACAAATGCAAACTATACAATGACTTGTTCTTTCGAGCTAAACCCTTTTGGTGAGAACATATATGTAATCCATGCACATTGATGGAAAAGTATTGAGTACTTCAAAAGCCACCAAACCATGGAGCCTAAGTTTTTCTGTTGCTTTGGTTGGTATTGATAACCATTCTATAGTGTCATACAGAAACTTTTGCACTAAAAAGATTGCATCTGAATCTTGAGATACAAGATTTTCAATTGCTACTTAGTAATGAATTTTCGATAGGGTCATGCAGGATTTTGGTGAAAGTTGTGTCAACAACCATCATAACGAAAAAAGGTCGCATCTAGTAAATCTCCAATAATGGTAGTGAAATCTCTTCTTACTATGAGCTCCACACCTTACAAGGGAGTTAAGAAAGTCTCTTTGTATATGTGTGTTTTGGGGGGAGGGGAAGATGGGGTTTCCACTACAGACTGTGGTTTCTCGTCTCTCCTTCTTTTACTCTGCTATTAAGTTTGTTATTGCAGTGAGAGGGCATGTGGTGTAGCCAGAGTACCGCATTTCTCTACATGCCTCCGGTGATGCTTAATGTGCTTGTAACATTAGTGTATTGCAGGGTCCATTATTCCCTTTATTTATTGATTTATCATTGCAGCTTATTGATTTGGGTTTCTGAGGATGGGTTGCTTTTGGCCATGGACCACTTTTTATATGTTGCCTAAATAACATGCTGTTGTTGACATGTTTGCTTAGCTGGTTCTGGCTTCTCATTTAGACAGTCATTATTCCTGCAAGATTTATGGCATTATTTTTCCTTTTGTCTTGGACAAATTTGTTGTATTACACTTCGGTGTTGTAGATTACATTTGTAATTTGGATGGCAGTAAGTTTTTGATGCTAATCCATGAGGTGTTTTCTAGTACTAAATATATGATTTATCTACTTAACCCCAATTTTGACTACATGGCAGGAACATTCTTGGTTGCGACTCAGAAAAGGTGAAACTGCAACAAAGGATTACTAGCCAAGGTCAAACATCTGAGCTCAGTTTGTCCATTTTGGCCTGTAGTTAAACGGTCAAACTCATAAATTAATTGATAGCAAATATATTGACTTAGTGTTCTACTGATTACATATTGCTATAAACTGCTGTTTGTTTTGTTGGGTTGTTTGCCATCGAAAACCTTAGTCCCACTAATGTAAGTACCAGGAATCAGTCACTTTTAGGGTTAACTGATCAATCCTCCCACAATAATCTCACTTAAAATGATATTCAGAGCCAATATGTTACTATATAGGAATTGTTCTCAAAGCAAGCAAACCAAACACCTTGATTCTGAATGACTAGGCCCACTGTCATCAATCTGCTGCACCGGTAACCTGCCACATCTTCATGACTCCGAAAAGTTCATTGTTGTTGCTTTTATCGTCATCATTCTCTGCCTCCGCTAACCGACACCACCGCCATCATCATGATGTTATTCTAAGACTCACTTATGTTGCTTAATCATGATCGTATTTTTATCCGCTCAATTATGTTGCTTCTGCTCACTGTTGCCATCTTATGGTGTATTATACTATCACCATCATCTGTTTCATCTCCATAATACTCAATCACTATCACTGCTGTTACCACCTGTTTTTCATACTTCTTTGCTGTTATTGAGCATTACTCTCATAACATTTTCTCTTTAAACAGTATTGAGTTCTTTGTGTTGCCTGGCCTCCTTGAATGTCCATCGGCAGACCACAATGGGCCACCAACTAATGAGTGGACTGCTGCCTACTTGTTGGACCATATACTTTGAGCCATAGGTGTTAGGCTATTGCATTGAGCCGTTGCATTTTTTGCCAGAATTGGGTCATCAAGTAGGTAGCCCGGAGAGTGTTTATGCACCCTAGTATGTTGTCCTCTTTTGCATGCTTATTTGATTTTCTTTCTGTTTTAGTGTTTATTCTGTTGCCGAGCTCAGTTTTGCTGTCATTATTATTGATTGTTTACTGCTCATTGTCTCTATTGTTGTTATTATTGTGCACCAAAGGAATCTTAGTTTGTTTAGCATCCACCTACTAGTTACTAAGTGCAAGTCAAAGGTTAGTAATTATGTGCAGTGGTCAGAATATTAGGAACTTCTTGGATGGTTGAGTTAGTAATTAATCTATTTTTTAATTTTCAGTTCTGTAAATTGAAAGGAACCACCAGTACGCGACAGGCTTCACGGCATCTGTTATTCACAAATGGGATTCAACTGTGCCATAAAATGTTGCGTTTCCTTCACATTGAAATTTTGTCTAACCTAGTATCATGGGACCTGCTACCTTGTTGTGTACTTTGTTATCAGTTCTTTAGATTCAACCCCCACATACATTCAGTACATAAGTCTCCTGCATAAATATCCATCTATGGTGAATGGTGGAGTCTCTTCCTCCTTTCATTATATTTCTTTGTTTTCTCTTTGATTAAAGTTAAATGTCTAATATTCAAGTGAATTGTAGTACTCAGAGTCCTGATCAAGTAACCAAACGTTGTTCTCTGGATCATTGAGTGCTAAAGCTCCATAGAGCTTGAAAAATACGTATGAATGCCCTCACTTTCTGATTTCCTTTTGGGGGAGGAGGTGGTATTATATAAAACAGTTTTCCTTATTCTCAATACACGGAAATTGAAAGCCATTTATAATGGAAGGACATAGAAACGACAGATATTGATCCATATTATGCTATTACTTTCGTTTTACTACTAGAATAACTGGCAACTTCTGCTGGGGCAGCCTTTTGAAGTTTCTTGTTTGTGATCTAATCTGCCTTTTTCTTCTTTCCCACCTTATTTATGGTTTTGCAGATAGCACGCGAACAGTGGAAGAGTTCTCAGCTTGGCAGTCATCTTGTAAAGCTGTTATACTTGTTTGTACATTGCCTGCCTCTCGCTCTAATATTTCTTTGTTTTACATTTTATTTTTCCAAGTTTATCCCAGTTTTTGTGGTATTGATAAGGCTTTGTTCAGTTTTAAGTATTTTTATGCTTCAAATAGAAACCATTGCGAACTATGCCTGCATGTACAGCTGAACCTTCAATTAACATAATATTAAGTATCATCTATTAATTATAACTGAACCTTTTAAATTCTTAGGGAATTTCATTTTTCTATGTTAGTTAAGAAATGACTTGAGCTTGGGAAACATGCTAAGCTTCTTAAAGTTTAAATATTAACTTTAATTTGCCAACAACATTCTTGGCCATGTTTGGAGTCGTTCCAGACTCTGAATTCTTGTTTTCTTTTAGCTTGGGATATAATGAGGAGGAAAACTGGTCTCATTTCACTTGGTGGTACCACAACAAAACATTGATCCCAGCTGCCTTGCTGGAGAAGGCTCTTCTATTCTTGAGTGAGATGAGTGCTGGGAAAGACAAAGTATCTAAGCCAGATTTTCCATGATACAAAAACCATTGTTGTAGAGGCGACGAAAATACTGGGATAACTAATCTAGAGTGATCAACTTGGAAGACTGTAAAGAAGCAGCATAAATTTATCAATGATACCAGAATATGATCCTGAAATTTTTGTATGTGTCTGCATTAATTTAGAGATAAACTAGATAATGTTTTGAGCTTTTCTTTTATGCTTTCTCCGTCTTCATTGCAACTGCAAGAAGCCTGGCTTAAGGCAGAACAAGTATTCATAGTTCTCATCATCTTGAGCATGCATTTCTTCTTCATACTTCTCCATTTACAAGAAAGTCAGAAGAAACCTCTGAATTTTCTTTATATATGTTCGTGCTTCTTACTGCTTGGATGTCAAAATATATATCTTCACTAAGCTTGTTTAGTTCTTCCTTTATTTTTGTTAGGTTGCTAGTGCTGCTTATGGCTTGGATCATATTACAGCACTTGAGGTTCTTAGCAATGTCAAGTCTGGAAACGGTTTTGTTGTGGGAATAATATTGAAGCCATTTCGCTTTGAAGGACAAAGGCGCCAAGATGAGGCACATCTTTCTCCTTTTTTGTTTCTAATATAATTTTTGTTCGCACATTAACATATCCTTGAAGTCTGATATGTCCAAATAGATACAGTTAAACCATTTTGATCTAGGCAGGTGATCATATCATGTCATAATGCTGAAGGTAAAATTTATTAATAAATTTGTACTTATCCATCTGTAGGTAAAGGATTTGGTAGGCAAACTTCAAAAGCTGGCGAATTTCTGTATAGGTGAGTAACTTTTTTTTACCTTGAGCTGATCATGATATACCTAGAGCTGGTCCTGGAATAAGTAGTTAAAGTCCTTCTGTACAATGTTTTGGTTCCATATTCTAATTGAATGTTGAGCTGCCCAGTGAGATTCTGAGTAGCACACCTGAATTCTTTTCTTATTCTTGTTGTTTTTTCTCTTTTCTTTTCCTTAAATTTCAAAGATATGTGAACATGTTCTGATATTTTAGCACCCAAGCAGCATCAGGAAGATAACTATTATGTAGGATGCATGAGGATCTGTTGCATATTTACTGCTGTGCTTAAACCCATTTTTCTTGATGCTGAGGATTGAGTAGCCTAGTTGTACTCAACAGTCCATTGGTTTGCAATAAACTGAAAGCTTGTACTGCATTTGCTTTCATTTTCCCTATCATAACCAATCCAGCGCAGAGCCTGTTGTAATTCTTTCCAGCGGATCTCCCAAAAAGAAAATTAAAAGGAAGAAAAGATAAATAATGAAGGTGGCAAGCATAAATTCAAAGCCAATATGCCTGGATAGGATACCATGTCAATTGGAACTGTCCTCAGTAAATGACTTGGTTTAACTTTTCCATGGTGTCTTCATGAAGATATTTATTAAATGCATTCTTCTGTTTGGCTGAAAGTTTTATTTCAACATGGTTGGTTTCTGCTGGCAAATTTTGAAAAATATATTCATTTTTATCCTTCAAGAAAAAATAGAATATAAAATATGAAGCACTTGGAAAACCATATGTGTAACCAAAATTTAAACCAAGTTATTCAATTCTGGATAGACGAAATGGTAATTTGCCAGAGATACATTATTTTATATATGAAAGCTGCAGTTGTTGATACACTACAAGAACGTGATGTTTTTATTATGGTTTAGGCTTCTAACATCCGTGTTGATGTATGATGGCTGCAGTTCTTGATACTGATACGCTTCTAGAAAATGATCTGGTAACTCTAGATGAGGCTTTGAGGACTACTAATAGTGCTGTTCTGATGGCCATGAATGCCATTTCCGTTCTCTTATCTGTAAGCAAACTCTTGTTTTGGTTTCAAGGTTTTAATTGCCATTGGCTAACAGTTATCTCTTATTTATTTTTATAGCGAATTTGAAGATAATAACAATTCTTATTGTCATTAACAGGAGAAACACATAAAGCTTCTGAACACAAAAGACAACTCAACCAGAGAACTTCAAATCCCTGAGTGTAGGGAGGTAAGCCTCGCTACAGTATCTAAATATATAGATATGTTATTTGTAGTTACACGCACTCCCAGATATTTTCCATCTTGATTGTATTTCCTTCTAGCCGGTATTGGACCTCCTCAATTCTTAGGAATAACTCAGCAATCTGGATCAAGTTTTGTTCTTATGTCAATCATTATGTTCATTTTCGTTTCCATCATGTTTAAGTTGATCTTCTAAATTCTAAGCTTATCACTTACAGATTTTTGAGGGTTATAATGAAGCGAGAATTGGATTTGGGGCTGGTTACAATGTCAAAACTTCACTTTTGCGAGCTATAAATGACTGCCCTTTCCTCGGTGTGGACATAAAGGTGCAACTGACCCTTCTTACCTTTTATCTGCACTATTTCATAACATTTTGCCTAATTTCTCAAGACCTATTGCTTCAACATAATAGTTTGTTATCCATTTGGTTTCTGCTTCTTAACTCAGGCTTCCTTCTTTTTGTTCATACACAGGACCTTGATGGTGTGATTTTATGTATCATTGCAAGTTCAGGTGTTGCAGACTGCATTGACGCCAATGACGTTTTAAATATTATTCGTGTAGTTACGAAATGCAAGGGTGAAATCATTGTGTCTATAGTTCATGAGCCTAATCAGGAGCCTAACAATATACTGGCTACAATAATCGTTTTCGGGTAAGGTTCCTTGTCAACCAATTAAGTAAACCAACTATGCATCCACATAAATCTGGTTATCTTCAGTTTTCTCTAAGTTGTGTCTTTTTTACTGTCTCCTTATAGTTCTGCATTATACTATAATATATTAGAGATGAAAATTCTGGTGAACAACTTGAATGTGGCATGAAATACAATATGAGAGGATTTATGCTAAAAGAAGGAAACAAGTTACTTCTTATGCCCACCAGACAGATGTAGTTCCTTGAGTAGGCGATATCATCACTTTCATGATAATATACAGAATTTAAGTTCGTCGTCGGTACCTCTGCTTCTCAAATTATACCTCTTCAGCTTTGCCTTACAAAGTTCAGAGCTAAAGAAAAGAAACATTTTAGTGGTTCAGACATGGTATCTCTAACTGAACACGAAGCCTGCTCGCAAATAAGTTCCATGCTGCATCAGGCCGAGTCTTATCATCTTGAGAACCACCACAGCAGCTGGACAATCTAAAATTTTATTGAAGGAGATGAATACCAATCTTGCTGATTCCCATGAGCATTTAAACTTTATGAGGGAAGATCATGACTTTGATTCCTACCAATCTATGCTGTTGGGATTCCTTATCATGTCATAATATGGGCAGAACAGGTCTCTAACAGATGTATCTCTATTAAGCTGGCTTGTGTTACTATAAAATAAAGAGGTAAAACTTTCATGGTTTAAAATTTAACAATCTTAGCACATCACCCTACCTAGAGAAATGCCAGTTGCATCAACCGAGTCTCCTTTTTTGAATAGGAAAAAGCCACCATATCTAGTTGAAGGCAAAAAAACAATGTCAAACTATTTACTAATTAACGAACATCATTCTGATGTAATATTTGTCTCATGTCTTCATGGACATCCCTAGCATTTCCCCTGCCCAAATTGTTTGACATTCATTGTGGCTCTCATGCAAAATCATGACCATGCTTTTTACATAAGTTTCTTAGTTACACTTATCCATTCTGGGAACAAAAGTATCACAAAAACCTCTTCAATTGTTTGCATCTAAGACGGCATGGAAAAGTATGAAAAAATGTAGGCTGTAATCCAGTGAAGACAGAATCTACAAACGGTGCCAAGATTGTGCATGTGAGTAAATGATAAGGGCATGAACCCATATTGAACTTAGGTGCAATGTAAGGGGTTTGAGGCATTGAATCTTCTGCTAAATCACCTGTACCAAGTTCTGTTTTATGTGTTTACAGTTAACTACCATTATGTTCATTACCAGCATAAGAGTTTACTTGAAAATTCCTGTGAAAATCTTGGGTAGAAAACTAACGAGGCCTGACTGATGAATGATGCTGGTGAAGTTAGACAAGGCTACCTTAGACATGATATCGCTTTTAGATCATGTAGTCTATTCACTTGCATTAGGCTTTTAGTGTGGATCTCTACAGGTGATAAACTTCCTACTGAGTTGGTCACCAAAATCTTCCAGAAGAAATGCATATATCTTATCCTTATGCATATATGTTTTCTGCATATTGGAATTTGTACTGTCAATTGAGTAAGATGCATGATTGATCTCTTCGCTACGGTGCTTTCAAGTTGCCACCCTGCATAATTCCAAAATGCTCGATGAAGTGATAGATATACTTGTCGAATTTTTTTTTGTTTTACGAGCGCTGAAACTTAGCCGTAATTTTAGTGAAGTCACTGGTTGGGTTCCAAAATTTTAAAGTCCATATTTTTGTTTATGGAGATAAATTAGTGATTCAGTTGACTAATGAGAATGTGAAACTCTTAAGGTTTTCTTGCCAACATGTTTACATTTTGTGTGTCTGGTGTTCAGCATCAATTCAATGATGCTGAATTGTTTGTCAGTGTTAAGCAAAGGAAACTTCTAGCAACTGTTTGTTTCTTGCACAACTTTTTTAGCTTCTGCTTCTTTATTTTTGTTGTACATGTGTTAACAGATACACCAGACAGCAGTTGGCTCCTAGAAGTGGCATATTCTCTAGCCTGGGTCAACATTTTCCTTTCATATTCAATCTCTTTAAGAAGCAACATCAGCAAAGTAACAACTCCGAGAAAGCCTTTTTATCAAAGAGTTCACATGTTTCTGATGCGATAAATCCCCCTGTCAATGGAGATGTGCCTAATACTAATCCCTTAGCTGGTACAATTGAAGACACTGGTGTTTCCCCGGACAAATTCCAACCACTGTCGGGTGATAGTGATGAAGAATTCTGTTCTATAAGGTTACAATCTCGCCATAACTATTCTCAATAATGTATGATATGTATCTTAACATTGACTAACTCTTCTTACATCTGGATGATTGTAGTTCCGAAGAAGGAGAGGTTGAATTATTGGAGACCAGCTCTACTTCATCAGCTTATGAGTTGAATTCTGAAGGTAGAACTTATGATGTTCTTTACTTTTTTCTTCAAAATCATTCATCTAATGGTGAAAATGGTACCGCTGCCTTTTGTTTTTTCTTAAATTAATGATGACAAAACATCAGCTTCAAAACCATTTGAGTAGTCCATTTGCCATATAGTGATTCTAGTTGGAATGGATTATACAGGAACCCGTGTGTTCAAAAGGGAGATGCTAGCTAGAGGAAATCTGGGGCCAGGTTGGTCCGGTGAATTACCCAAATATGGAAGCAATTTTTCAGAAGCAACTGCATTGGTTGATAGTGTCAGCATCTACAAACTTCCTGTGGGTGTAAAACATTCAGAGAAGTTGGAAGATGAGTCTCTCAACTCAAAAACTACTCATGGAGCTGCATGGGGAGTTGATGACAATCAAAAGAAACAGCACAGACCAACTGTGTCTTGGGCTGGATTGACAGATGCTGATTTCAACAATAATGTGTCTTCATCCAACAAAGGAAATTCCACCAGTAATTCTAAGAAGCAGGGAGTTCTTTCCCTTCGTGCTGCATCCATGTTGGTAAATTCTGTTTTCTGCATATACTTATTGTGTGTACTTTAAACTTGAAAACAACGGACCATTACTAACTGATTAACTTCTCTCTCGTCTTTCAAACCATTCCTTGAACTTTAACCTTTTGCTAGACAGCTAGAGATGTGTGCACAGACATTCAGCTATGAGGCACTGACAGTTTTCTTAGATGACCTTCCATAGAACCTTATGCCTGGAAATAACAATGCAGCCCACTTATTCATACCCTTTATAGATGTGGAAGTTTTTGTTGTTTTGCCCCTCTTTTAAGCAAAATGCAGTCTTGTGCGAAATACACTTCTTGAATGCAGCTTTATCTCAAAAGTTGAAAATTATTCTTGATTAAGAGCCCAATAAAAGTCATAAATGTCAAAAGGATTGGAGCAAAACCAATACTTGCAAATATTGATTTTCTAGGGTTAACCAAGGGTCTAAGGCACAAGGAACAATTGATTTCCAATGGTCCATGATATCTATATTGTTCAAAATATTTGTGTATTTACAAGTGTAACTGCATATTTTATAAATTTAGTAACATTTATTTTGTGCTGTAAAACGCCATTCCTCAACTATAGTTAGCACATTGTTCCTTTCTATCATGTAGTTGGAATCTTTTATCAACTTCTTTTACCTACTGTTGATATTGGTATTATTTTCTGAAGAACTTACAATTGAAATTCTAACTGTGTTATCCTTATCAGATTGTTGAACAGATTTTATTTTGAAATATCCTTGATTGACATTCAGGTTTATAGGGAATAAAATCTGAGGGAATTCATATGTAGTATGAACTGAATAGTATCCACTGATCTTTGTTATTAACATTCCGTTTATAGAGAGTAAATTCTGGGGGAATTCATATGTAGAAGAATGAACTGAATAGTATCCACTGTGAATGGGGAGCATTTTAAGAATTGGATGTACACAATGTCTTGTTTGCTTTTGGAAATAGATCAATATATTTTCATCTTGGAGCATTTTGTTAAGGCATAAATGCCAAGGACAAAAATATACACTTGCTAGATATGATGAAATTTGTAGCTCAGACCTGTGATCTCCTATCAACCCTGAAATGATTGAGAGTGGGGAAATTGGATATTTCTTTTTCTAATAATATGTCAAGTCTGCATCACTTTTCTCTTCTTTACAGGCATGTGACGTTGAGTGATCAATTATGAACTCTAGTAGACATTTCTCCATCCAAATATATGTATTAGTTTTTTGTACAATCTTTTTTTCTGTTTTTCAACTGTTTCTCCAATAAGGTTATTTAAATAGTGACTATTATATAAAGGAATCAGAGAGAGATTCCCAGAAGAAGTGGAGTCGTTTGGTGGAAATGAAATATCGTGGAGGAATATACAGGGGACGTGCCCAAGGAGGACTTCCTGAAGGAAAGGTAGTTCAGTTTTATCTAAAAAGCTTTAATCATTCAAATTCAGATGCATCTTATTAAAAGGATGGTATAAACTATGAATCTGTCAGGGTCGCCTATTGCTTGGGGACGGAAGCATCTATGACGGGATGTGGCGCTATGGTAAGAGATCTGGTATGGGAACATTCTACTTCAACAATGGGGATGTTTTTCAGGGATCATGGAGGGATGATGTCATGCACGGCAAGGTATCTTTGCTGTTCCATGGAATTTCTGCCTTCTTATTTCTTGTGAAGTCTGTGTGAGTTGCTGCATGTGTATTACTTTCTACTCTACACCAATTCATTTCAGCAACTTTTCAAATAACCACAAGTAATAATATGTAGCTGTGTAATGATGAATCTTTTGATACTCACGGCATCCTTCCAATCAAGTTTTGTTTCTTGAGTACTGGTTTCAGTTCTAGCTCTCTTTCTGTAGAAATTAAGTTGATTTGAACAAGAAGTGCCCATTAATGGGGTCTTAATGACTATGTTTTTTGTATTTCTCTTTTACGTAGGGATGGATTTACTTTCATACTGGGGATAGATGGTTTGCAAACTTTTGGAAGGGAAAGGCAAATGGAGAAGGCCGTTTCTACTCAAAGCTTGGTGATGTTTCCTTTGGCCACTTTAAAGAGGGATGGCGACACGGCCACTTTCTTCGTATCAATGTTGATGGGACAAGGTATGGTTTTCTAGAAAAGCTCTGCCTCGGTATATATTTCTTTTCACCTGATTTTGGCCATCTGGTTGGTGATGCATATGATGGTATGTATATCTCATCGGATAAGCTTATTTGTCCTTGCCTTAAGACTCGACATTTCCCATATGCTTGTGAATACTGAAGTTAATGAAGTTCCATTTAAATCTTAGATTTGTGAACACTCACATGCACAACCTTATACATGGACTTTACATGCTCATTTACAGTTAAGTCTGGCATCCAACGGTTGGTATTGGCTGCAGACTGTAATGCTAATTTAGACCTAAGCAACCCATGATAGTTATCCAAGATTTGAAGGCCTTATTCATCAGATGATGATGTTTTTGTTTGTTCTTTTAGCAATTAATTGAAGTTTAAGCAAGAATCAGGTTAAGAATTTGATGACCGCAATAGAAAATTTAGTAAAAGTGTTCAAGTCTAATAGTAATTCTCCAAAGTTCTCCCATGTGTATTTCTGTTTCATAATGTATTTAGACGCAACTGTATTTTGACTTTCAAAGTTTTATTTGAAGGATGAGTTAAGTTCCCCATCCCCCTTCCCCCTCTAGGGAATACTTTTTTACACGAGTCTATTGCTATACCGGCAGAACTCAACAACTTATTTATTTTAATAACAGAAGATGATTAACGTACGGTGATTCTGCTTCCATGTGAAGATTTTGCTTGTATTTTAGCCTCCTTCAGTGTGTTGACATTCTGATCATACTTCATCGAGTTTCTCTTAACTGTGTTGATAGGTAGAACACGAACGAATGACCTCCACACACCAAGATACTAACCCTGTACTTGTGTTCTATTTCACCCTAAGAAAGTTTTATGTGTTCTCATTTCTTGGGTTGCTCAATTTATTGGATGTTGATGCTCCCCAGGTCTCAAGAGTTATGGGATGAAGGTGTGCTTGTCAGTGAAAAGCAATTGGACCCTGATGCTGAGGTTGGTTGAACATTGTTTTGCATTTGGTAGTTGGTACTGTAAATATGAATCGCTTTTACAAGGTACCATATGTGTTTCTTGTCTCAATTTCTAAAGAAACATTCTTAGTTATGGCCCCAACATAGCTTCAGTCCTTACGCAAGTAGTAGTGAGCACAAGTTTCTATAGCCAAATCGTCTCCATTTTCATATTGCGTGAAGAAAAATTATGTAAATATGTGCATATAACTGTTGGAACAGTGGCTACTTTCTCATAATTCGTTGATTTCCATTGGCAAGTTCGTTGTTTCATAGTCTCAGAATTATGTGCTATGTCCAGGAAATTTCCTATTGGGTTTTGTTATATAGCAGCAAAGGGATTCCTATTGCACACATGTTCCCAGCAGTAAGTATATAACATAGGGACGATGGTACTCCCTCTTGCATACAAATAATATCGGAATCCAGATGGCAAATTAGAGCTTAAAAACGGCAACAATGGGCACGCATTGTTGTCGATTTCTCGGTAAGTTCTGGCTTTAGTATCTACAACAATGAAGTACCTATAAATTTGTGACGTTACTCATCACTGTTTTCATGTACAAATCCTAAAGAATCATTACTTTCACAAGACATAATTCTATAAGAACTTACATAACACAGAATTCAGGACTCTTCAAAAATGGAGATCTTTAAAAGAAAAATTAATGTGCATCAACAAAAGTCTTGCTTCCCGGGCTCTAAAGTTAATGCAACAACAATGATGATAATATCTCTGCCATAGTCTTATCAGGCATCTCACCTTCATTCTCGACTTCTACTCCGGACTCTAGCACAGCAGCATCCAATATTAGCTTCCTTTTTGCAATCTCATATATGTTCTCATCAACCGTATCCTTCGTCACAAGCCTTGAAAAGTAAGAAATTATTAAATGTTCAACAATTTCTTTGAAATAACATGCGTCAATCTATACAGAAGCATGAAACAACCGAACAAGGAGATAACCTCACTACAGACATGATGTATTCATGAAGATAGGCACTGATGTCAAAAACACTGGAATTTCAATTTAAGTGATGCTACATTTATACGATAGGATTGGGAATTGAAGGTGGGACTTGGAGAAAAAAAAATCGCATGACTCCATTTGAAATGGATTTGAATCCATTACATGCCACAATATAGATCAAAAATAGGAGCTCAAGGATCTGAAATCCTTCGAAACATGAAATTATCCAACGGAGTTGTTTCAATGGATTTGAAATTCTTAAATCCAAATCCATAGCTTCAAACACAGAGAAAAACAAACATATATTTCCAATAGTGTAGGATGAAAATAATATACATATTCCAATAAAAGTAGGGGTGCAAAAAGTTGAGCGCAGATAAATTTCTAAGGCTTCAGCTTGTTCCTTGATCTTTAATTCTGAGCTCATCAAGCAAATAATATTAGGCTCAAAACCTTATTCCTTGACCCTTTTAATTTCATGCTCATTTCACAAACTTCTCAAGCGGATCAAGCATATTTATGCTCAAAACTCAGAAACAGTTTGCTCGAGCCCCGCTTGTAGGAGTTTGAGCCATATTCAAGCACCAATCATTAGTTAAGAATTAGAAGAATTGGAGGAGTTGAGAAGATGATTGACAATGTTCCAGCAATGCTTGTGTCTAACAAGGAGCCTCTGCTAATCACTAATTTATATGGAATTTGAGTAGAGTAAGTACTTGGCAAGCTACCAGACAAGCAATAGCAACTTCTTCTACTTTGGAGATTGTTTCTTTCAGAAAAAGTAGGTGCTCAAATTCTCATCTATCTTGTGGCTATAGTGCTGTAGATGATAAGACCCTCTGAATGGTATTTTAATCAGGGGTTACTTTGATATCATAATCCTATATGTTTTTTCTGTGAGGGCCGTGAGGCAGATGACATAACAAATTTATCACATGTATGTTTTTCCTGCCCCATAAGAGCTGCTATATGTGTCTGATAGGGTGAAAGTGCATGGTGTTTACTAAAGAGCTTGGCCGTGGCAAATGGGATTATAGTGACATCCAGTAACTTCTGGGCATTGTTTTCATAGATGGTTCCTGAAACTGGAAATCTCAAACACTGCCCATATTGGTTGTTATCCAGGGTTGCCCAAAAACACCATTGTCAGAGAGATGACACTAAAAGGCCCTCCTACCTGAAATTTTAAACTTCTAGCTTTTATGGTGATTTATTACGAAATCAGAGCCATGGTTTTAGAAAGGGACGTGAGTCAGAATCTCACTGACCCATTTAAAGAAAAAAAGAGTTTCACGTGTCAGGCTTCACAAAAGGAACACCAGCTACATTTGTGATGGGGTGTGTAATAGATGTTAAATATTAAATGGCTCTCCTCTCCAACAACTTATGTTTTGGCATTTAAGTTAAAACATTTTCCCACTCAAAGAGAACACAAGACACAGATCAAATTATCAGTCATTTTCCTCAGTTCCTTACAGTTTAGCAGACACCTTGTAATCTACTATTTGACTGGGTTTGAACCCAGTAATGGTATAAATTCTTCCTCATTAATAAAAAAAGATAATCAATTTATTCAGATCACAATAGAACAAAGAAAAGACATGAGAAAAAGATCTTACCTGTATACTGTGACAGGCTTCGTTTGCCCAATGCGATGACAGCGATCTTCAGCCTGTCGATCAATCTGAGGATTAAAATCCATGTCATGAATTATAACCGTATCAGCTCCAGTCAAGTTAAGACCCTGTCCCCCAGCCCTTGTTGACAACAAACATGCAAATATTGAAGTGTCCTTGTTGAAGGCATCCACAATTGTCTGCCTCTCTGTCACCTGTGTACTGACAACAATATGACATAAAAATGAAAGTCCGTGAACTAATTAGAAGTTCTGAAGAACACTAAATTATCTATTTTACAGATTTTGCTCCAATAATGGCAACTAATAAAATACATAGGTTCAAATAAGTTTGGAGCTAAAACTGGTGCTCACTTTGTCAACCGAATATATAAGTCATTAAAACGCAATAATAGACTTATAATCACACAGCATTTATCCAATATTCTTAGACTCAAACTCTAACCATCAGGTGTAACCTATCTGACCAGGCACCCCTCAATCAGAACTGTCTCCTCAACCAAGTCGTAACCTAGTCATAGACAATCAAAATCCATTAGCACACATCAGAACATGTTACTTTATAACCTTTCTTTTGGAAGCTACTGAAGACAAGAATTCATTTATTTTCATTGGTGGATTTACTGGCATTGATCTTAGTATTTGCTATGGTCCACTATAGAAGTCTTTAAGTTAAATCCTTCAGGATTGTTTTAGATCTTTGATTTACACCATGTTAATTATAGACATGAGTATTAAATGATCAATATCAGCAGCTCCTCTCACTGACTAAAATCAAGGTGATTGGAATCACCTTGAGAAACTTTTAAAAGTTTGTTTCTTCCCATCTTTTCTTGCTTGGAATTATTTATCACCTTAGCTCTTCATGGGATCAGGGATGATCAATCTTAACTTTGGTTTAGAAACTTGCAGAACGACTTACTATTTTTGGCATCTTTATTACAACCAACCAATAACACCAAGAACCAATACATTTACCTTTGGTTTGCTGAAAAGGATCTGAAATTGAAGATGTAAACAGCCTACCTCCAAGATTAGACAGGAAAATGCGGCAGCACCTATGCTTATTTATTATACTGTTTTAACGAAAAGTAATTTTAACTAGACAATAACACAATTTAAGCAACCATCTTTTAGCCTATATACAGAAAAAGATCCATCCCATATGTACAATTATGCAGAGTGGTAGTTAGGGTTATGGATCGATTTCCATTTATTCCAGAAATGGCTATTTCTCTTCTTGTACGGGCTTCAGTAATTTCTGGGATAACAAGTCATTTGTTCCAAAGGTTTAATATTGGTCCAGTAAATACATTCTATTGACTAACCAAACAATAGTATATGAACATCATAATATCAGTAGAAAGGTATAGTCACCCGAATACTAAAAAGTCAATTTATATAAATAAGAAGTGAACGGTAAATAAAAAGACAAAACCAAAGCAGAAAACAAAACCCCGAAGTCATTCCTAGACATGAGTTGTCAAATTCTACTTCATTCTCATTAGTGATTTTCATCAGAAAGAGCATTAACATGCCAGATTATAGTAATCAATGGCATGAAAACTGCATAGAAAATCTAACAGAAAGGCAAATTTACCTTCCATCAAGGCGCCTGTAAGTCACACCAATGACATCCAAAGTCCACTCCAATATGTCAAGCATTGACGTCCATTGACTAAAAATAAGAACACGACTACCAGAACGGTTTAGCACAGGGAGAAGTTCAGCCAATGCCTACGCCACATGAAAAGCCAGTTACAGTCATCATTGCAAGCAAGACAACACGGACATCCCCTACTCAATGATTAGGCTTGTCAAAAATAATAAGAAAAATAAAGAACACGGAAACAAACCCGACATTTCGCCGAAACCATAACATGTTCATCAGAAAGAGTTCCTGTATCAGCATCACCATAGTAAAGCAGAAGCTGCATAGGCAGTTAAATTGAATATCAGTACCCATATGTTACAAGTGGCATCTCAAGCAAATGACCAGCCACAAACAGAGAACAGGAAAATGTGCAACCGAGTATCTTGTTTACAAGGTAGGCCAATTCTTATTATATATATGATTTGATACTATTTCACAACCAAAACTTATTAAATCTATCATTTGATACTATTTCACACCCAAAACAAGAGATTGGAGCTATGTCTCAGCTAAACTTAAAGATGGAGGTCTTCTATCCTTTGTGCAATAACATGTACGATATTCATAGATGTTCCACAGTAGAAGTCTTGCTCTCAGGACAAATTCAGTAGGATAAGAAAGACATTTTTTACATAGTACCCCAATATCCCCATGATCAGTGCGGTTGCTGAGTGAGGATAATAAAATTATAGCTGCATAAGTAATTGGACGAGATAATTATTCCAATGATATTTAATGATGCATATGTAACAATTTGAAAAACCAATTACCCGATGAATAGAGAAGTCATTATAGCTCTTAAGCTCCTCGATCACACGTTCCAAAGTACATTCAAAGCCAAATACACCTTTTGGGTGCAGCATTTTAGCAAAACGAACAACATCATCATCTGTGTAGATACGTCTGACCAGTAAGGGATGATTTGCAATCTGAAAATATGAGAAACATAAATACTTCAAGAAACCGATACTACTATGCATCATGTCTAGCAAATTAAGAAAAATGATTTCACTACCTTACGAAACTCAAGAAAATAATTAGAAATTTGACGTCGAGGTAAGATGCTAGCCACATTATGAGGGCAAGTTTCAGAAGACTTCATAATACGAGCTTCAGATGTAGCACGATAATTTTCAATTGCTTCTTTATAAGCATCTTCTTGTTGTTGTTCCATGTATACATACTCAACCTACAGCAATACCAATGTCCAATTCAGCTTTGGCAGATGAACAGAAAAAATAATTGATGAAATTTAATATAGGAGCTGAAGTCAATATTTATCAAAAGAAAGAAGGCAATTTAGCAGAAAATACAAATTCAATACCTTCTGCATCTTTGGAACTAGCTGCTGCATCACATCCGATTTTAAACGTCTTAAGATGAAAGGTCCTAAAATAGACTTCATTCTACAAATTAAATCTCTATCTTCTGCATTTAACAACTTTTTTAAGTCAACATCTCCAGTTTCAAAAAGATCAGGCATCATAAACTCCAACATTGACCACAGCTCCTGCAAGATGAAGAAAAGCACTCCAAAGTGAACAAAACGACCAAAATAGAAACTTCAGCAGCAAGACCTTATAGATTATTCAAACAATTAAACTTCAACTTGTCTTCTAGCAGAAAAACTACACATCTCGGTGAAGATGCGCAGCTAGTGAAACTAAACTTCCCGGAAAAGGAAATCACTTTTCTATAATTCAAGAACATATTTAAAAGATCTTGCACACTTACGCTGGTCAGCATATAAAGGGAAGTCCACACTAAAGCAACAGAATTGGAGTTTTCTTCTACTATTGAATTTAAATAGGCAATCAACCAGTGGAGAAAATATGGAGAGCATCAATCCTCAATCCAAGCACTAGCCAGAACACTGCGACTATGCTAATACTTTGCACTTTGCTCTGATAACAAATGCTGGTTATATGAGAAAATAGCAACTGCATGCTTCAAAATAATTTTGAATAACAATTTTTTTCAGATTCTGTCAGTCGACTGCTAGGATCATCACTCTAAATAATCTGTGAACTGTTGGAAACGGCATTTTTCTTTCTCATGTCCTACAAGTTCTGGTAAGGACTATGTTAATCTGCTCATACGATACAAGCCACACAAACATGTAGAGAAGTGCATGACCTTATCTTAGTTCATTATGTCAATGATATGATGCTAACTCGGAACAATGAGTTGCGATAAACATACATGCAAATCATTTTGTAATGGTGTGCCTGTAAGCATCAGACGTTGTCTCGCATTTCTTGCCACTGACATCAGATTTTTCCACCTGTAACTATTCTTGTCCTTCAAAGCATGAGCTTCGTCCATTAGGACACAACTCCATTTCCAATGTCTTAGAATTTTGCGGTCATCTTTCTGCTGCGCACTGAACAATGACTTTGAGACTTGAGAACGATGAGAAACTCAACTAACAGAGGACTTCAAAAAGGAACACCCAGGTAGAAAACACAAACCTGTGGCGTTCAAAAAGTGAATAGCACACAAGAATAACATCAAATGGCGGTGGCAGCCCAGCCTTTGCCAGAGAGCTCAACTCTTTTGAATAAGCTGAGCGTGCAGAACCATGATATTGGAGCACAGTGAATGATGGAGACCATTTTTTAAGCTCCCTTTCCCAGTTCTCCAGAACAGAGGCAGGGCATACAATTAAATGAGGACCAGGATCATCTTCCAAATGCTTCAACAGGTTCAGATATGTTATGGCCTGAGACACAAAAATTTACTTTTCATTAAAGTGGCTGGAGGGCTAGAAAACTTTTGAAGTAATTTTAGGCAAGATAAAACTGCAAAGAACTTACCTGGACTGTTTTACCAAGACCCATCTCATCTGCTAATATAGCTGCATGCAAATAGTTTTGTTCCAAAATATGAAAAAAGTCAGTTAACACCAGAAACCCAAAAAGATAAAAAGGGTAATTTTTATTCTGTTCTGGAACTAATTGATGCGCTTCCTTGGGTTAAGAGAAGCATCCACAGAATCAAGCCAAGTAACAAGCATCAGAAACATGTTAAATTGACAACCATGGTGGAAAATAAATTAGCGTACAAGTCAGTTACTGATAGCCTCGCAACATTATTACTTGTAGAAGTCCTGACAATCAATTCAGGCCAAACCCTGCTGCTAGACAACAAAATAGAACAACCTTAATCCGACACCAAGCATAGTGAAAACCCTAAAACCAACTAATAGCTTCCACTCAAGGAATTAACCACAGAAGAGCATCAAGCAACAAAGGAGAAAGTACTTTGTTTCCAGTGCGAATAAGCTTCGTAAAGCAATTGAAATCAACACCTAAACCGCACAAATGTTCAGCACAACTATAAAAGGGAAGAAAAGGAGTACCTCCCTCAATTTTCTTCCTATACAAAAGCAGAAGAAAATTGACCCCAATAAGCTGGTATGGCTTCAGCGTTGGTTTAAAATCCAACTCCGAGGATCCACATGCTTCATTTACATCGTCCTACATTTAATTGGAGAGAGTTGAAAACACTCAGTCTTAATTTCTTCAGTCTTTTTTGTTTGCCACGCAGCAAACTTGTTCAAATCAGAAGAAATTTTGGGCCGCCAGCCCTCAGACATGAAATAGGAGTGCTTGAAATGAAAAACAAGAACAAAACATTCCAAATCATCTTTCCAACCACAAATGCCCATGGCACTGCAAAAATCAAAGGCTCGGGAGCAATTAATACCTGAGTGACAATCCTTG